>OZ023209.1:56315828-56610478 GCA_963995525.1 Escarpia spicata
AGTATTAATCTGCATGTAAGTGGATGTAATTTAATTCATGTTTCATCTTCATTACTGAGTGTCGTGTCAGTGACATTCAATAATGCTGATGAATACATTTCCAGAGACACTTTCCACGCTTCAACTCGTGGGTAATAGGTTTAAAGACAATAATGTATTGTAGGTTACGTATATTACACCGTGTCTTTGCAGAAGCTACACAATGTTGTAAACCCCACGAGAAAGTGAACGTTACCTGTCAGTGAAAGATATAGAAAGGCCAATTTGCGAACAAAGTGGTGCTGTGTCATAGGTGTGAAGTACGCCTACTGCGTTCGTATAAACAGCAAGAAAGAAACACAGTAAAGTAACGGGAAGGGATAAAACGCTCCAGAACAAAATATAACGCGTCACAGTATTTAAAAATATAACTAAGTTAATATTTGTTTCAGTTGCACTCAGTAAATGCGACCACGAATCGGATCTAAAAATCTGGACAAATTATTTTATTTAGTGTACTCCTGGTCAGAGAAGCATTTACGCCAGTGCAAAACTGATTTACACCGCGGAAATGGCATGCGGAATTGGAAATACCCCAATAGTTACGTCACATCTGGAAATGCCCTATAATAATAATAATAATAATAAGATAACTTCTATTGCGCCTAAATCCTTGGAAACCAAGCTCAGAGGTGCATCAAAACAAAAGAATTGGTCAATCTAAAAATCCATAAGTAGTTTTCCAGTTGTCAACAGTCAAGGGGCTAGGGAGCTACGGTGGATAAGCAAGGTTGTAAAGATATGTTTTTAAATGACGACGGAATTTTTTAATATTTTCAACTGATCTAACACTAAGAGGGAGCATATTCCAAAGAGTTGGTGCAGCAACAGAAAAAGCCCCAGTTCCAATGTTAGTGTTGACTCTAGGAACAAAAAGTAGGTCAGAACTAGATGATTGAAGTTGGATAGGTTTTCTTACACGAGTAAGCAATGATTGCAAATAAGATGGTTACTTATTGGACAGTGTCTGGTATGTAATGGTACAAATTTTCTGCATCAGAGTGAAAAAACTACTATTAATTTCTACTGTGAATTATATTCATTGTTTTGCTGCATATCGCATCCGCATGCCGTTTCCGTGCATATGGAATCCCAACTTTAGTGTGTGTCAGGAAATCACCGAATTTCAATCACCTGCTATTGTGACTAGAATTTTGATTTTAAATTAGACAACCATCATAGTAACGTTCGTTTTTGTTTGAAGTTATATGTTACTCTACGAAAGTGAACAAATGAAATGTAACAAGTCGTACAAATTAATGACGTTGGCCAGAGTGCCGATTGTTTGTACCACTTCGCCAGCCGTCCATTTCATACTTATGTATATGTAACACGTTCTGGCAATGGTGTTAATTAACGTGAATAGCGCCGCTGTCCAGGGAGCGTATTGGCAAGTGGGGCCACGTTACGGTTTACACAAGATATTTCCATCACTATGCAGCTAGAAAACAATTGTTCGTATGCCTTAACTCATTCAGCAGGTGGCAGTACGTTACGTTCTCCACCACATGCAGAATCAGAATAATTTCGCAATTCTTTGATATATATATATATATATGAGATATATAATTACAGTTATCATTATTATGAGTTGCATTTCAGTGTATGAACAAAATTATCGCAACATAATATCGGTTGTCGTCACCATGTAAATATCAGCCACCACATACTGCAGTTGTGGGTGAAAGACTAATTATGTTTATGTCGCACCGATTTCCATCGATGTCATAACGAACTATAATAAAATAGTATTTTGAAAATGTGGTAGTACTAATATTAATGATTGTTTTAATTAATTATTTTGATTTAATTTATATATTTATTTCTGATTCATTGGCTACGATATTATACATAACTAATAGTAAAATTGTATAATATATAAATACGTTGGGATGGAAGAAAACATTGTACGTACCGCGTTGTAAATACTACCACTTCCTCAAGCAATGGGAACACATTATGCCTCTACCTCCTATCCAGAATTCTACTGTTTCAGCTAAAGCATGATTCCCTCCGAAAATATAACAGTGAGTAGTGTTGTATTAGGACCTAAAGATAATATATTGGTTGTAAGGGTGGTCCCTGCAGCGGTGGTGCTGTTTTGATTTGTATGGTTTTGTTAAGATGGTGTTCCGTTTCATCATTAAGTAATATCAGAAATATTGCATTACCCTCCATGAGAACCCGTGGTTATTATCATGCGGTATTGCATTCTTATCTGCAAACACCAAACACTTGTTATTATTATAGAGTACTCTGCAGCGGTAGAGTACGGCTGCACCATGCACACTTGCAATAAATCGTTCTTCGACCTGTCTCCGCGAATGTCTTTAACGTTTGATTTCTGTATGTTTTCAGCAGCGCAATTCCTATGTAAAGCAACACCGCTCATACTGCTCTTTTATGTCAATATCTAGTTCGTCCATGGTCTATCATATCTACTCTATGCGTGTGTGTGCGTGCGTGCATGTGCGCATGCGCGTGTGCGTGTACACGTGGGTGTATGTTTTGCAAAGTTACTTATTATACGAACTAATGCTGGTTTGTTGCAGTTTTGAGCTGAAACAAAACAACTGACGGTCACGAGAAATCACTTGAACGGAAAATCGGACCCGACATAAGAAAATGGTTTATACATGTTCGACGAGAACGGGTTGAACGAGGATTGTTGCGTATAGCACATACTTGTTCATATTCGTTAAACATTTTTCGCATCACGCCGTCGAACATAAGAAAACATTAAAACCTGATAGCAATCAGTATAAATTAGGATAAATCATTTACGTCTGATAAGTTAACGCTGGTTTACGTGTGTTTGTGTGCGGACGTCCATGCGAGTTAATCCAATAAACAAATGAGTGAATATATAAATATATTCTTTACCATTGGACACTATATCTAACACAATCGGCGGGGAACATGTCATTGCACGCGGTCGTGTTCACATGCTGGTATGGTCAAAACGGAAACGATCGCATTAGGTGATATCGTCATGCTTGCATTATGTTATTGTTATTTGTGTAGAGTATTTCGATAATTAGGTATTAACTGGTCCTATGATGGCCTAAGGACACCAAGCATTCATTGTTTATACTCAAATGTAGCATAGCAATATGACGTGTATTTATACACAAGACGTGGGATACCATTACGGTTTATGTTATGCCTGTTTGGCAATGTTACTTGACAACGGTCGTCTACGACAAACCAATTGCGTAAGAATTGTATCTGGAAATAGTGACTGTTGTTGCTGGCATTGTAGCAATGCTTTCCATTCTTTGAAAGAGACATGGATTACAGTTTACTAATGAATAATATAATATTGTATGGTAGCTATGTGGTCGTGTACTAATTGCAGTTACTTCGCATTGAAATAACGGTGGAAATAGCTGTGATATTATAAATTTATACGACCTTGGTTTCGGAATATTATGAATGAATGAACGAACGAACGAACGAACAAACGAACAAACGAACGAACGAACGAACGAATGAATGCGTGTATGTAATGTCGCTAAACTAATGTTTTAAAAGTTATTTTAATAATTTTTTATTTAGTTATTTACATTTAGTTTAATTTGGGAATTTTGCTGATATGATCGCACTCCACTCACGTGTGTGTATGGAGTGCATGCGTGCGTGCGTGCGTGCGTGCATACTTACGTGCATGCATGTATGTATATATTGCATGTGTGTGTAATGACATATGCATCAACACACACGCACACGCACACGCACACGCACACGCACACGCACACGCACTCGCACCAGCACACGCACACGAACACACATATATATATGAATATATATGTGTGTGTAATATTATATATGTATATATATATATATGAATATATATATATATATACATATATAATATTATATTACGTATGCATATGTATAAATATATATAATATTATATATAGGTATATATATATATATATAGACACACACACACACACACACACACACACACACACACACACACACACACACACACACACACACACACACACACACACACACACACACACACACACACACACACACACACACACACACACACACACACACACGCACGCACACACACACACACCAGGGGCAGATCCAGTGATGGTAGTCGGGGGGGGGGGGGGGGGGGGGGGCACAATTGCACCCCATTGGAGCTCGCCTAAAAAATCTTCACTGGTGCTGGAACGTAATTTGTATTGGGTGAGCTGAGCTAGCACGACTCCGCTGTCGGATCATGACGGGGAGGGGGTGATGTTGAATATTTTTCGCGGCGATGTTCAACATTTTGGAAGCTCACAAAAACCTCCAATTGCACCCGCCTCCACTGAGACTCGCCAAATCGGGGGCATATTCCGCAGTTCGTGTGTGGTGGTGGTGGTGGTGGGGGGGGGGGGGCACTTCAGGCTAGCGCCGCGGGAATAGCGAGGCCAAATTCCAAACGTTTCTGGGGGCTCTTGTCCAGGTCCCCTGGCCCCGTCTATGCACACATATATATATATATACATTTTAACGTAGTGATTGTTTCCTTATCCATAACAGTGTGTCAGTTCAGTGCACTGTTGTAAAGCTTCCTTTCGCAGTTCGACAGCGAATATTGACCGATACGTTTCATAAGCAGGAAGTTAATTTGTAGACACTCCAATAACAAATGTATTATTAACAGCGGTCTGTCTAGAGAATCCACATATACTTATGAAAGGCATAGCAAACGTGATTTACTTAGTCCTGTTTTTTGCTGGTCAATTGTTCCAATTGAGTGTAAAGTGATTTTTAGTTAGGACAATTGTTGCCGTGTGGGAAAATTGAAGCTAGTAATTTGTAAATAGCAAACTGATGGTCGTATCGCGGACAAATCAATCACTGAAGTGGCGCCATCATTAGAGTGGAACACACATACACACAAGCACTCACGCACGCACGCACGCACGCGCACGCACACACACACACACACACACACACACACACACACACACACACACACACGTGAAGTGTGGTGAGGAACGTTTTGGCAATCATGTCCCGTTACTTGAATCCTTGGGTATTAGTTGTGGTTTAGGGAGCCATTTTCGATCAGTCGATATCCCCAGTCCCCCAGCAATATCCCCAGTCCCCCAGCAATATCCCCAGTCCCCCAGCAATATCCCCAGTCCCCCAGCAATATCCCCAGTCCCCCAGCAATATCCCCAGTCCCCCAGCAATATCCCCAGTCCCCCAGCAATATCCCCAGTCCCCCAGCTGGTATTGGTGGAGTTAGGTGGCGAGTTGCATCAATGCAAAACACAACACGTTTTTCTGATGGGATCGCATATGTAATCGATCTTTGTATATATTTGACTTTCAGCGCGCACATAATATTTGTCCATAGCGATATTATTTGAGTGTGATTTGTCATTGTTATTGATAAAAGTGTACACATATATTAGTATATTGGCTGTTTTGGGAGGAGTCAAGTGGATATACTTGTACATCAGTTATACCGATACCTTCCTTTGGCGTTGTCAGGATAATGTACTATTGATAATTTTAACTATCGATACTTATTTCCGATAGTAGTTTGACATAAGTAATTTGTAAAGATAGTTGGCAACCAGATAAACAAGGTTACTTGTGCCATAACAAACTAGTTTTATAAGTTTGATTTTTAAATTTAATTTAATAATCCTTCCTATTTATCAACAATGCATTAACAATCGTCGGACATTGCAGTGTTTTTCGGGGATTCACCATTTTTGGAATTAAACACCTCCATGTCCACGCAATGGTGCCATCTTTATGACAATAATAATTATAATAATAATAAAATCATAGCGCCGGTATCAACCAAATGGAGGCGCTCATGGTGCTTTCACAGTTCACTGACGATTTAAAAATAGTCATATTAACAATTACAAAACATTATTCTAAAAATAAGGGCAATATTCAAAAAATTATGAAATAATTAATATAATTATTATACATCATAAAATAAACAGTTGTCCGCCCTGTATCTACTCTACACTGAACTTTGTATTAGATCAGGCAATACAATATAATGTAACTCCAGTCTTCGCGTTAGACCAGCCCTTACACTAGAAAACCTTGACAATTATCCGATTGCAGTGATCTCAAGCGCATGGTCCTTAAGACATGTAGGTTTTCACATGGAGATGCGTTTCCTTGGAAGCATCGGGTACCTGTTGCCAGGTTCGGGATTGCAAGGACTCCCGGAATGTGTACATGCCAGTGACAAGGTGAGCCACAAGATGACTGGCAAGACTGTGTCTAGAGCAAGACCACATTCTGTATATGCTGCACTAAACACCATTGTTGTGGCTAACGCATACAACATGCCAGTACCAATCAAAGAGACTGCATAAGAACCAGAAGGAAGCTTACCATGTGCTGATCCTGAGGTAGATGCGCAGGGAATACCAACTGTACAACCAGATACCCTCACGACCGACGTGACAACAGCTAAAGAACTGTACGAGAAAGCAGTGTCTTCTACCATATCTGCGGAATAGGAATGTTCAGCAGAGAAGTGTTAGAGATAATCCAAAGTAAACTGAATTAGACGAACAGAATTATCACTACGTGGACAACGATGCTTTGGGTGCCACACGTGGATATGTTGGATACTGGAGGTTACATCTTCAATCAGTAGGTGAAATGCTGCCATATGTCGCAACATCTGAACACATACAACAAGGAATACCGGCATATGTGTACCTGCAAATGACGCTTAACCTGCCAGAAACACGCCCAGATATCCACGAGAAATGTAAAACAAAGGTACCATGTGGTGAGGTGCAGTGACATATACAGATCTCACCAATGAGCAGATGCTGACGAAAACTGTGAAAACACACGGATGCTTGACACGAGGAAACGGATTGACAGAGACTCAGCACCTGGTATGGTTCATTTCCATGCCAGCAAGTGAAAATATCAACGACGCCTTGCAGACGTTCATTTCCTATGAGATTAGTGACCAGCAAGATATGCCAGTAGCGCCACTGATCTGATTAGCTATTTTAGTGAGATAGATCCACTTGTTCATAAGTCATCGGAGTACAAAATTACTAAAGGAATGCCGGTCCAGTAATGAGTCAATGTTGAAAGAGCAAGTGAGGTTGGAGAACATATGCTAGGTCCATGATTGGTAAATCTGTAGAATTCTTCTGGAAAGCTGACCAAGCGATGCACTTGGCTCACGATACGTTATCAAGATCAAAGTTGAATCTGTGATGGTACAACCACATTTGATATATTCCAGAGGCAGATAACTGTTGGGGAGTGCAAGGAAGATATGCCCATTGTCCAAACGGGTGTCGCGTATGTCAGAACTAAGAACACTGTTGTGATTGGGGATGACAAGGAATTGTTAGTCTTCACACTGCATCACGCTGAAATGGACGCACTCGTGTTGTTCCTGGCATAAGAGCCCAAGCAAGCCTCAAGAAAGAACAGTACAATGTGCATCAAGCAATCTTAGGAGGTTCTTGGTCAAGATGTGTGTGCTCATATACTCTTTATTTATGCAATTATTGGTTGTGACACAACATTTCGTCTGTTTGGATTGGGAACAGTTTGGCTCGAAAGAAGACCTTGTTCAGCCAGCAGGCATAGGTATTATTCAGCCTTCAGTAGCAAAAAAGAACATCATCGAGACAAAAGAAAAGGCACTCTTATAACTATATGGTGCTGGGAAAAAGGAAGGACTGGATACCTTAAAATATATACCTGTATTTTTATGATAACATTTCTAAAAACACACCACATATATTATACCCCACAAACACTACTCCAACCTCAACAGCCACCACGCACAATAGCCTTCATGTCCAATATCACTAATATCGGGTCGGGAAGTGTATGTACAAACATGAAGCCAGTAGAGCGGGGATGGCACATGGTTGATGGAAGTTGTTACAGACTGACCAGCCCGCAGCACTGCCGGAACTACTGGGTATAATTTGCCGCAATGGCAAGAAAGACTGTACTACTATGAGGTGCAATTGCCGACAATATGGCCTGCCTTGCTCTGCCGTGTGTAGAGAACCAGCTGTACCAACTGACAGATGCCAGATTTCACTGATGATCGTGATATGCTTGATGGATATGTTTATTAATTAAGGTAATGCGTATCAATGAAAACGAGTAACATGCAACATTACATGCATTGAATTTAAGTTCCGTATGGTAAAATATTGCTAGTTGGAGGCCATATTGGATTTATGGAAATGAGCTACTTACCCAGTCACATATTAATATATCCAAAGTGAAACCTTGTGTCCAAAGTCCCTTCTTAGAATTTAAATTTACTTAAATATGTCATCTGACAGCAAATATATGGCACTGTTTTGATTTATGGCGGCCATACTGGATTTATGCAAATGAACTACTTACCCAGTCACATCTTAGACTATCCCAAGTGAATCCTTGTGTCAAAAGCCCCTTTTAAAAATAAAAAATACTTAAATATGTCATCTGACAGCAAAGGTATGGCAAGATTGTGATTTATGGCGGCCATATTGGATTTATGCTAATTTTATATATTTGCCAAGCAGGGGTTTCTTAAGACTTTTAGTATGGTGTTCTGGAGACCTCATAGAACCCCACTGTGCTAAAACATTATATTATTGGAATTTAGTTGAGTGAAAAATTGGGCTATATGTGCCAACCCATGAAAATCTAGGCTCCTGGAGTTCGTGACCAGTCTGACAGCAGTGTTTATATAGTGGAGTCGATATAGTTGTGATTTGTCGAGGCCGTGAAACAGAGAATTGTCCATGTCCGGTCTAGAAGTAATGAGAGCGTGATGGTCAGTAGTTCAGCGACCGGCTGATTTATTTACTTGCGAATCAGGCCAAGGTTTTGTATTGATAGATTGGCTGTTCTGTATTTATTCATGGAAAGGTTCTCATCAAACACGACGCCGATATTCCTGACGCTCTCTGATGGAATAACCATGATGTCGTTCATTCTGACATGTGTGATGTTGACCTTGTATCTCCTGTGTATTTTACTTAGACACATCTTCATGAAAGCTCGAGAATTAAACAAAAGAAGCTCCTTTTTCCTAGGTTTGGCTAACCTAGTATTTTCACAATAACATTGCAATAGTAACACTGTTATCGAAATACTACCGCAATAATAAAACCATCCCCAATAATTACCACTAAACACAATAAATAAATTGTGGATGCCGGTGAAATATAGTTATTCTACTGAAAGTGCTTCATTCCATTTGATATTGATTTACTAACTACGATAAGTATTCTGTTAATACATATGTGCGTCTGCCCAACTGAAAATTACAATACATGAACATTGGGGGTAAAAATATGTTCATATGTTATATTAATTACATGAGGTCGACTTTTTGTAACAGAAATCTATCTTGGATCACCTATTTAAAATGTTATCTTCGTGTGAGATGTAGTCTACGTTTAGTGTGTTACTACAATTAAGATAAAACAAAACCAACGCATCGGCAACGCTACGAGCCACCTAGTCAATACAGAGGGTTGATTAAGAAGGACGAGGAAACATGGTATAACGAGACTGGAGTAAGTATTAGTATTCCATATCACTTGCATGTGTTCCTCTGACCGAAGTGGTTATGTTGTTCTGTTGCACAAGAACAAAATAAACCAGCCAACGGGCCGAGTATCAACCAGCCTTGCCCATGCCGCGATTCAACCGTCCGCCTCAGATTCAGAAGGCCAAATGCGAAGTGAAAATATCAACAAAGAACTAACAAAGATTAGCAATTGCCTACAAGCTAATAAACTGTCACTAAATGCCAAAAAGCCTAAATTCATGATTTTTCATATGCCTCAAAAGAATGTAGAATACCCTGTGTTACAAATAGATGGGGCATACATTGAATGTGTAAATTATTTAAATTTTTTAGGCATCACAATAAATAACCATTTACACTGGCAGAGTCATACAAATAAAATAGCAAATAAAACATATAAAACAATACGCACACTAAATAAACTTAAACACTTTTTACCACGTAATATATTATATATTATGTACAATGCTCTTATTCTCCCTCATATTTATTATGGCTTACTTTTACGGGGTCATCAGGCACATCGAATTTTCAAATTACAAAAAAAGTATTCCAAATAATAACCTTACGTAAATATGCTCACATAAGTCCTATTTAAAAAAATACGATAAAGTTGGAGGACATTTATAAAATCCAACAATTAAAATGTTAATATAAATTAATTAACAATCTTTTACCCTACTACTTCAATGTTTTTCCAAACACACACATCTATGATATTCATCAGCACTATACACGTGAGAGAAATAATCTGTATATGTCCAGATTCAAACATGAATTTGCCTAAATATGCATTAGACACAACACAGTAAAGACAGTTAACAATACACCAAGTATTATCATTAACAAAATTTACACCCACAGTCTATATGGTTTTTCAACATACACAAAACCTTTTTATTTTAAATTATGAATCCAGTTGTCGTATTCATAATTGCTTTATTTGTAATTCGTAATACGTACGTATAATCGGTCCTTGTTTGTATGTTGATGCACTGAGTAATTATCAACTGTAAAACAAGGCATATGCTATTCTGATTTGTGACATGTAAATGCTGTTGTTGTTTATATTTATGGGGTGGCTCCTGTGCTAGCGATATTATATATCTTATTGGGAGTCTTCCGACCTTATCTATTAATTAGGTTATTCATTGTATGTGTATCGTATTTATAGGTCAAATAAATTGATTCTGAGTTCTGAGTTCTGCCTCATGTTACTAATAGCAATGCAGAATGTCGCAGTAGGTACGATCTATTTCTAGTATTCACGTTTCTCACGGACGAAAGCGAGGAAGAGTTTATTAGTTTCCATTAGCTTTCCGTTACTGGAGTGTGCGTACAATTAGGCAGATCCGTGAACTCGTATGGAGTTGGCACGAGAAACTGGAACTCCTGCAAGGATATTTTGCCTTGATGAAATCAATGTCTTCGCGTGGGTAACGAAAGAGAAGGGCACACATGAGCGAGTGACCGCTACACCGCCTTAACACGACACGGCGCCAATAAAGGCGTCATACCCTAATGTAACATGGCGCTTTAATAATACACTTTGAGCCTGTGACATTCAGTATGCGCCGATGATTGGAGCTACTGCAAGGTGGGTGGAGCGGCGTACCACTTAGAATATGTCTGGCAGTCCAAAATAATGATTCTAGACAATACTTGTTAGGGAAGCAATCGCCAGTAATAGAATCGGCGCCGAGCAAAGAACATACACGAGGTATGTGTGTCATCGACGCATTCACAAAGACATTCACTGACATGCTATGGATAATTCGCTGTGTATTCACTGAGAGAATCACTGAGACATTCACTGCTAGGTTCACGAGAAACGCAGTGAGAGATTCACACGGACGTGTTGAGGTAGCCGCCTAAGTCGCATCGTTGTTGTCGGTTATGAGGCAATAACATTTACGCGATGGATCCTCTGGAGAACAGTGACGTAAAACCAGCGATCATCGGTGCAGTGATTACACTGAATATCATCATGAACACACTGGTGATAGCGGTAATTGCGTCATATCCGGAGCTGCGCGACGAGCGGACCACGCTCTTCATGCTATCGCTGTCCGTCTCCGATCTGGCTTCCGGCTGCACGGCCATGCCCATCAGCGCCGCCGTGTGCTCTCCCTCCGCACCGACAGTGCGACAGACCGTCTTCTTCCTTCCGCAGATGCACATGTTCTGCGTCTGGTGGTTCGGCTTCAACTCGCTACACAGCGTCTGCTGGGTGACTGTCTGCAAGATGATCGCGCTGCTGAAACCGCTGCGTCACGAGATCATCCTGACGCGCCGTATTGTCAACGGCATCATTGTCTTCAACTGGGTCGTCGGCGCTGCCGTGGCAGCGAGCAGACTCCTATCGGCCAGGCTCACGTTCACCACCGTCACGTGCACGCACTACTTCGCGAAAACCAGCGTCCGCTCGGTACTCACCATTTCCGCGTACGCCGTCGCCATTGTCCTTCCCGTGGTCGTGCTCGTGTATGCCACCGTTCGCATCTTCATCGTCGTCGTACGCACCCACAGGAGTATTTCCGCCCAGGTGCATCCGATCGGCGGCGGGGCCGGAAGTGCCGGACTCGTCACCCTGCAAGCCATACGGTCAGGCAGGAACGTGCTTATCATATGTGTAATGTCAACTGTACTCACGCTTCCGCTTGTGGCGAACGCTTTGCTGCGTCACACCATTCCTAACCACAGATTCAATGCAGTGTTCAGCTTCAGCGCCATGTGGTTGTTCAGTTGCAATTCATTCATGAACAGCTTTCTCTATATCGTTCTTTTTCGGTCGTTGCGACAAAAGACGAGAAGACTCTTTATAACCATATACGAGGTTTTCCGGTTCAGCTAAACCGGTAAGTTGAGTACCCATGAACATAGGGGAGCTGAGAGCCACCACTTGTAACTATGTAAATAAAGATCAGATGTTTCATCTGGTGAGTTAGAGAGAAGCAGGTAAGCGTACTTGCAACTCCACGACCATTTGACAAATGAAGGACGACTATTAGCACACAAAATCACGATTACATGCGTTTTAACCAATGTAATTGTTGACTAATACTCCGTTGTTACATTGTCTTTTTATACATTTACCATATGTAATGTAATGTTGTCGATAAGGGCATCACCGAATTCATGTTCTGTCGAACCATGGAACAACTCTTGACTTATGTTTTTCAAATTTTCAAGAATATTCGATTTGCATGTACAATCGTGATCATATGAGCAGGAAACTGTCGAATCCGATGAGCCGGTTATTTTCGGTGTCTGTAGCGTCAGTTAAGCTAACAAGTAATTTTTTCAGAACGGGCTAATGAACGATGTTTACATAACATAATTAATACATATGACATGTCTATTGTAATACATGTCAAACAGTCAACTCATTGGTCAGTGTTAAATATAAAAGTGTTGTCGTGGCTCAAGGGACCCCATACTGTTTCTCAAGGGGCTCAACGGTTCAATGCAAATTAAAACTGTTCCGTTTTTAGCTTGCTGCAACAGAGTGGCCTGGTATGCCGTTTTATTCGTGTGTCGATATAATTATCTACCATATCTGAACTTACTTTCATCAATATCTTATGTAACTTTCGAAAGAACGAACGAACGAACGAAGACGTGTATTGACCCCATTGATATAAACAGTAAAATGTTGTCATCCTTCATTGTATAAATACAATAAAACATACAAACACAAATGTACACATATACATGATACATCATTCGTATCATATTTATAATTTGCGGAACAAAAATAATTAATATATTTGAAACATAATAAGTACCAGACGTGGTCGATGACTGCTATTAAGACAACATACGGCTGCCAGAGGAGCCACTCTATTTACGTCGATAATAACGTAGGTTCTTTTAGTCAACAATAAAGTCCATCTCAAGTGTGCGCGTGTAGGTGTGCGTGTGTGTGTGCGTTCATGCATACGAGTGTATTGCTTTTTGTTTTGTCTGTACGTGTACGCATGTATACACTCTTCAGCTAGCGTCATTGTAATATATTACACATTCTCATTACTTCATTTATTATATGTTTTGCTGACACGTATAACAGTTTGACAGTGTGCACCTATAATCGTATTATTGTAAGAAATAATTTTTCACATATATTACAAAACCTCGCATGCTGTGGGTGTATATAATTTCTTTAATTAAATCGCATACTGTGGGTGTATATCTTTTCTTTAATTAAATCGCATACTGTGGGTGTATATCTTTTCTTTAATTAAATCGCATACTGTGGGTGTATATCTTTTCTTTAATTAAATCGCATACTGTGGGTGTATATCTTTTCTTTAATTAAATCGCATACTGTGGGTGTATATCTTTTCTTTAATTAAATCGGGAATGTTATTATAGCTTGTGTTTCAAACATTTCGTTGCAAACTCATGCTTAGTTCTGAAAGTATATCTAGTAGCTAGGAATGTCAGCATCTGGAAGAAAGCAGATTTTGCCTCAATCAGGGAGAAGACAGCTGCATTTAGCAGTGACACCCAGACAGACCAGGGCCCGAGGTTATAAAGCGTACTCGGTGCTCATGCTCAACTCCATGCTCAGACTCGAGATTTCATGCTCACCGGAGAATCCGTGCTCACGGTGGTTATAAAACTTCTTGAGTACGTGCTCAACTGAGTACGCCGCCTTGAGTGTATGCTCAACTGCGTGCTACTGCGACGCCGTTTTTTCAAATACGCAAGCGGCCGAAATGGAACTCTTTCATCGATGAAGGTAAGAATCAGTGTAAACAATAATAGTATCGTCTGCTAGATTACACGATGGCGGAGGAAGATTGTAATGCGAGTGTTCCCGTTGTTGCCAAGAAAAGGGCTAAGCCATGGGGGGAAGTTGAGGAACAGCAGTTAATAAAGGAAGTTCTGCAGCGTGAAGACACGCTGTTTGGAATAATAAGGGGCTGTGGGGCAAAGACCGTACACCAGCAGCGCCAAGAAGCGTGGCAGCAAATTGTTGAGTTTCTGAAAGCGTACGTGTTGTGTGAAATTGTAAGGTTTAACTAAGCCAAGCCTAAAGCCTCGGTGACTAAATTGTTATCATAATAACCTCATAATATTAAACTATATGTAGTGTAATCGGCACTTGTGTAGAATCCGGACCACCTCGATTTCGCCGTTCTAACTTGAGTTTTGCCTAACTTTGATACCTCGAGCATTACCACTGGCGTTAGTTCCATCAATCATTCAACATCATGCCAGGTATATTTATATTACGAAAATATTGTGTCTTTGTGCAAGGGTTACCATAATACAGTGCACTCTGGATAAGTTGAACTTCCAAGTACCCATGGAAAAATATTGACTAGTTATCAGAAGTTCCATTAGCCAAACCTAAGATTTAACATCTTAGGACACAGGAAAAATATTGACTTCACCCAAAAAATATAAGACTACGCATGATCTGGAGTGCATATTCATTCCACAAATTGTCGTAATTTTTCTGTCCGATCATATGAAGGGGATAAGTGTGTTGAGAAACTGTTATTGCACTACTTACAATAACACAGAGATTACCAATGATTTCATTTATTTAAATACAAAAAAAACGTGCATTGTGACAAGGTGAACACTCTGTATATAAATGAAAAATTGTCATAGGTAATGTTCAATGTGCACTTAATATATGAAAGTAAGAATACATAAAATGTACTATGCCATGAACATATTTGCTTATTTGCTTCTAAATTATGCAAATATCTGGGCATAAGTCAGTGTAAATTGTCGAACCTACCAACTACATTTTGCAGCAGTCATATGCAGCATTGAAGCAATATAGACATGTGGTAAAACATTTGTTTGCAACTTCTTTTAGAGCAATACAACAACAGCAGTTGTCCCAGTTTGACCCAAAAGGAAGCCAGTTGCTCTACATCTAGCCGTGTCACCTGCGGTAAGTAATTCACCTGTTTCATCATATTTATGATTATTCATGTTGTACACAATGCATAGAAAAGCTAACAATTCTGGAGTAAAATTTGAGAAAATGCTATGTTTATGCATGTAATAATAAATAACTTAAGTGTAGTCACTGTCTAGGTTATGTCCCATAAATTTTGTAATTTGGGCAGAAATGAGGAATGCATACATCATAATCTTGTCTTTCAATGTCCTTTTTTCTCAACAAATAATCCAAAATTAATACGAAATATTTAATGTATGGTTGTTATGGGCAATTTTTACACGTAGCCCAATTTTGCAGCATATTTCTCTCAAAATGTCGCTTTTTAAATATATGCTCTGTCAGCAATAAATATTCAAAAACTTGTGAAGATATTTAAACATGTGAGTATTTTGTAGCTTACAATCTGTGGAGTCCAAAAAGGTATAAAACTTTATTTCACAATTTTGGGGATTAATAACCACTTTGCCATAACAGTTCAAATGTAAAGATTTCACGTGCAATGACTCTCATAATATAAACACTGGTGAAATGTTGTTAAATATTTTTTTACAGACAAAAAGAAAAAACCCACAAAAAGGACACTGCAACAAGATGAAGCAACTATGCAGAACACTGTGGAAGACACCAAAAGAATATTGCTTGAGCAGGAGAAACTAAATTTGGAAATTGAAATGCTAAAGAAACAAAATCGAAATCTAGATTTGGAATTTGAATTGGTGACGTTGAAGAAATTGCGTTGCAGTTTGAAAGTAACGAATTAATTTGGTGTTAACTTAGAATAAATGATGACAAATTCAGTTGTTAGTTTCAAACTGCAATGTAGGCTTGCTTACGTTAGAATACTGGTTCTTTTTGCACAAATGAGGGTTGTTGACTTCTGATGCATCCTATAAGTTATGTGTACGTGTCATATGTGCAAACCTAAGCATGTTTAGAAAGCTTGTAAACTGCAATGAAACTTATATGTGGTGAGATTTAACAAAAAGACATGATTCAAATGTATAAAATATATATTGACTGATAAAGATGACCAAGAAGACCCATTTGCATTACACAGTGTTATGTATTCATAATTGCAATGACAATAAATACATAAACAAAGTTATGACACATGTTAAGATGTTTAGTATATATAAAACTATACTTATTCAATAAAACAAATCAGTAAAAGTCATCAACCAGTATACTAACCTAAACCAATTCAATTGCATTTTAGTAATGCCATATAAAAACATAAAATATATGTATTTGCATTTATAATATTTATATTTGAATGTAATCCCATTAACATTTAATTTCAGTGTTATTATTATTCCAATAGTACTATTACTATGCAAACTCATTTGTGTCATGCTTTTTGATATTACATTACTAAATGTACATTGTTGTACATTTCTTTTAATTCTGCTGAAATGGAAGATTGCAGATTTGTTGTAACATGTCTTCTTTGTTAGGTAATTTGAATGTAGTATTTTTTAAATATTAACTCACATATTACACAGTAAAGATGGCTTCTCACAACAACTCCGCAGTACTCAACCTGAGCAGATTAAAAAGAAATGTGCAACAATGTTACCTCTCATTACTGCCCCATCGTTTTGTCCTGGAACAGGAATGAAAGCTATATCATCGGGTGGGGGCTGGTCAACATCATCAGTAGCAATGTCAATTATGTCACCATGATCTATCCCAATGTTGTGTAACACAGCACATGCTACAACATAAGTGACAGCATTATGTGGTGTGGTTCTGAGTTCGGTGTGTAAACACTGGAAACGTCTCTTTAGGATACCAAATGTCTGTTCGATTAGAACACGGGTACGGCACAATGAATTATTAAACCGTGCTTCGCTAGGTGATGCAGGATGAAGTATAGGAGACATGAGAAAACGTAGGCATGGATACCCTGAGTCTCCCAGCAGGAATCCGTGATGTAGTCCTGGAAATATAATGTAACGTTTCATATTTAACCACAATTAAATTTAATATTTCTTTGCAATTATCATGATATGTTGCATTTGTATGCATCGTGAAATATCTCATGTTTATTATGTTGTATGAACAAATATTAAATATACATTTATTTTTATTTATTATATTATATATTAAATATTACTTAATATAAATGTTGACAATTAATGTGTACATTATTATATATGAACTATTACATAATTATTGTTTAATAACATTACTCAAATATGTGTTATAAAAAGTAAAGACACTTCAATTATGTAATGTCAAAATATAAAAATTTAACAGGATATCCTTACAGTAATGTATATTTACCATTTTCAAATTGTATGCATAGATCGGAGCCTCGGAAGATCCGGCTGTCGTGCACAGCACTTGGCCATCTAGCAGTGCAGCTGGTTATTCTGTACGTGGCATCACAGCACATCTACATGCAAACACAATTACATTGTTTACATACTTGTGCTACTTGTGGACATGGTATTTCATGTGATGCACTATTTGTATATTTCACATAGCCTATAAGTTACTATTTGGTTTTATTTACTGCATTTGGATCACATTATGATGCAATAACTTTTTTATTAAGTTTTACTAAATGCTATTTATGTGAAGATGAACTTTGTGATTGGCATTGGGTAAACCATCTATTTAATGCTTTCCTTTGCACAAATTCATTTATTCTTTGTACAAAGTATGTTGTGATTACTAGTGTTTCAATAAAAACTGTATTGCAGTGCAGCTTCTTTTTTACAGTTTCTTCTTTACCTGCACATTCAGGGAATGGTAACCCTTTCTGTTAACGTAGTCGGCCTCGTTGTTGTGTGGTCGTTAGAGGCGGATGTGCGTGCCATCGATGCAGTTAAGGACATTAAAGTATATTTTGTACAATTAAACGTGAAAGAGAAACCATCACAGTATATAATTATGACAGTTCACAGTACGTAACAGAAACTGCATAAGTAAACAGTAACCATAAATTGCATTTTGTGTACCTACCTAGCATGCATGCTGCAGATTGTAATGAAACGTAAATAATTTTTATCTAACAGACGGCGGCACTCTCACGTCAGATAGTGCCGCCTCCTGGAGTACTACCGGAGTTTGGGAGAATTCCGTTTTGTAGTGTTGCTTACCTGCAATTCTGGCGAATGCTTTCTTTGCATCGAGTGCACGCTGGCCAGTGGGGAAAACAATAAATTGCCTGGATGAGGCACCTATCAATATGGATACTCTTCTGGTGCAGCGACCTGCGGTCGATCGGGAATTTTCCGTCGCATCGCCGATGATTGTGTGAATGGCCCCTGTTGCCAAAAAAACGCAGGCATACCAACAACTGTAGCAACGCTAGCAGAGGGTTGTTGCGCTGTGTCTCGGAACATGTCGTAGTGTCTTCCGCTAGATTTAACAAATGTTCAGTAAATAGTGCAGTTTGAGGTATAATACGGAATCTTTCGCTGATTTCGTGCTGCACCACTTCTTGAAATGGATTGATTACATCTCGGAAGAGACTCGGACTCTGGTATCGTGCTGCGTTTCTTATCGAAAACATCGAACTTGGACAACGAATTCGACCAATTTCTACGTGAGCTGCCATCTTTGTTTGTTTGAGTACGGCGTTGAGCAAGGTCTATAGCATACTCAGAATTTAGACTGAGTACGATTACGTGCTCAGAAAGTGTTATAACCTCCGTGAGTATGAGCATGATGTGAAACCGAGGCTTGAGCATGAAATTCTGAGCACCGAGCACCGAGTACGGATTTATAACCTCGGGCCCAGGGCATGGAGGAAGGCAAAATCCACGGAGAATGTGACGGACTGGGAGCGATACAGGGCCATCAAGAAAGAAACTTGACGAATCAACAGGCAGTGCTACCAGCGGTATGTCAGTCACCTTATTGAGGAAGACTCTTCCAGAAACCACTGAGGGTTGATCAAGAACAGAAGACACGACACGCCGGGAGTATCCCCACTCAAAAGGAATGGACTCACATTCAGTGACGGCAAGATGAAAGCAGACATCTTGAACTACCAGTTCTGCTCGGCTTTCACCACAGAGGACACCGGCAACATGCCATCACTGGAAAACAGCCCCCACCTGACCATGCCGGAAATCTCCATTGGAGAAAACGGTGTCTTCAAACTACTGTCCAATCCAAACCCCAGGAAAGGAGACAGGAGCCAAGCTAGCGATTATAGACCCATCTCCTGTGTCTGCTGCAAGCTTCTGGAGCGTATCGTGAGATCTTAAATAACAGGCCACCTAGAACACAACCAAATCATCACTGATGCCCAGCATGGCTTTCGCAAGAAACGCTCCTGCGAAACTCAACTCATCCTCACGGTAGAAGACTTTGCAGCGGAACCGGACAGGGGCGGACAGACGGACGCGATATTCCTTCTCTGAGGCCTTTAATAAATTGCCCCACAAGAGACTGCTCATGAAGTTGGACTACTGCGGCATTAGAAGGGCAACAAACGCATGGATCGAGAACCTTTTCTCCGGCCGTACACAGCAGGTAGTAGTTTGAGAAAGCTCGCACACTGGCTCTGTTGTCCCAGGAGTACCGCAAGGATCGGTTCTGGGACCATCTCTCTTCTTGATCTACATCAACGATCTTGGAGATGGAGTCAGGGCCAGACTACGACTATTCGCCGACGACACCATCCTCTATTCCCGGATCAAGACCTAGTCTGATGCGGATGATCTCCAGGAAGACCTCAGGAAACTGGAGGTCTAGGAACAGAAATGGCAGATGTCATTCAATGTCGGAAAATGCCACCTACTGACTGTCACCAAGAAGAAGATCATGATCCCGACCAGCTACTCTCTCCAAAATCACACCCTGGAGTCACAAGTGCCAAGTACCTGAGTGTCGAACTCACAGAGACTCTACACTGAGGCAAACAAGTCAAAGCTGCAGCTGCAAAGGCCAACAGACTCAGCGCGTTTGCCTACAGAAATCTGAAAGGATGCTCCACCACCGTCCAGACGCACTGCTTCAAAGGCCTAACCTCACCCGTCCTGGATTACGCGTCGGCGGTATGGGATCCCCATCAGCAGCACCTGAAGACCACTCCGGAGATGGTTCAGCGACGCCCACCGCATCCTGCACAACTTCAGCCCCACTGCCAGTGCAACTCAGGAGAACAGTGGATAAGGCTAGCATGATGTACATTATGCACGGTCTTGTCGACCTACACCCACCTCCTGGCCTACTCAAGGAAGCCTCGCGGAAAACCTGTGGCCAGCAAAACAAACTCTTACTGCCCAACTCAAGGACAACCACTTATCTCCATTTCTTCTTCCCATCTGCCATCAGAATGTGGAACTCATTTCCCTCAGACTCCTCCGAAGCCCAGTCCCTCCCAGTCTTCAGGTCCTCCATGAAGAACTGGTTGACTGCTCAACAATAGCCACTACCGTTATAACCCGCAAGCCTAACCTACATATATGGTATATATATTTCAATTCTTTATTATTATCCTTCCCAACCGTTACGAATGATGAAACTGTAAAAAAAATTCTTTTAAACTTTTTAATCTTAACTTATTATTTTAAACACATGCGCACCCTCACAACAACTGTGGAGTTATTCCTCGACTACCGGGGTTACCACAATAATCCTGAAGAAGAAGAACTCCAGTTTGTTTATGTAGGTAGTGTTCCACGTATTCGCTAGGGCGCGGTATAACCTAAATAAATAAGGCCGTAACGTAATTGAATGCATTTAAATTAGGTTACTACCGGTAACATTAGCATTCGTGATAGGATAGATAGTCAGCTGTGTAATTAAAATTTGCTGTAACATAAAGTGTGCTGTAGTACACAGGAAAGAGTCTTTATAAAGACTAAGTTAGTTAAGTTATTAAATAAATTCTGATATGGCGCCTTGCAAGCGGCAAGTCAAAGCAAAGCGACACTTGGCGTGCGATCACTGCCACAGCTGTCATGGGCAGAAACCAAGGAGGAGGGATTCACCTTTCTGTGCATGGGGTGTTGGAAGGTGGAATGTCTGCAGAAGGAGATAGTTAGGTTGATAGATATTGTGAAGGGGATGGAGTTGATAATTAGCAAAGAGACAGGTGGAATGGAGAGGGACGACAGGGAGAGAGTTGGGAATATTGTGAGACTGAAGGAGCAGAGTAGTGGCAAGAAGACTGAGGAAAGGAGAATGAGAGGATGGAAGGTGATTGGAGGGGACGAATTTGGAGAATCGACCACAGAAAACGTAACAAGCGTGAAGGTGACAGGAGAGAAAGTGACCGTAGAGAAGGAGGGAGGGAAAATCAGACGGGAGAGGAGAGAAGACAGTGTGATGGGAGGAAAGATGAAGGAACGAAAGGAAGTGAGAGTCAATGTGATAGAAGAGAAGTCGATAAAAGGGACGATGACAGGAGGAAAGGTGACAACAGAAAAAGCGACAGGGAAGAATGGAATGGAAGAGAATGTGACAGAAGAGAAGACGGCAGGGGGAACGACAACAACCAGATATATGCAAACCGGAGAAGGTGATTGAGGGGACAATGAGACAAGAGAGGATGTTCATGGGCGACTATATTATGAGAAAGACTAACAAGACACTAAGCGAGGGGGAGGACGTCGTTGTTTGTTTACTTGGGGCTAGGGTAGAACATGTGACTGAAAGAGTAGAGAAGGTATTGGGGCATGGGAATGGATGGTTTATACTAGTACACATAGGGACAAATAATGCAGATAGGGAGGGAACAACAGGGATAGTACAGAAGCACAGACAGTTAGTGAGGAAGCTAAAGAAGACAAGAGTTGAACAAATTATTATAGGAAATTTGCCAATAATGGGAGGAAGGGGGCAACATATAGAAACTGCAAGAGGATGGCGATCAACGCACTAGTGGATCAGATCTGTGAAGAAGAGATGAGAGATGGCCTCAATCTAAGTGGAAAGGGGCAGCAGCTTTCTCAGAGAACCTGCTGCGATCTGTTGACAGTGGGACAGGTTGCATCTATTTAAACTAGATTCGCAGGGGAGACTCATAGAGAAACCTGAAACTGGAGGTATAGATAAAGACAGCACAAATAAATAAGCAACGAACAGTCTGGAAAACTGTTCTGAAGCTGGATATAAATGTGCTTGTTTAAATGAAAGGAGTATAGTAAACAAAAGAAATGAACTAAACATTATGGTAGAAGGTATTGCCTCACATAACAGGTATAACCGAATCATGGACCACCACCGATATATCAGATGCCGAAATGGGACTGACAGGATATAATAATGTTTAGGAAAGATAGAATAGGAAGAAAGGGAGGTGGAGTTATTTTATATATTAAAGAATCTATCCAGGCTTATGAAATAAATTTAGAAAGAAAAGCAGATTGCGAAGAAGCTGTTTGGTGTAACATAGTTACACGAAACTCAAGGGTAACGGTTGGGCTAGTCCAAACTTAAGCATCGAAGAGAATGAAAACGTACAAAACGCTATAAGGGAAGTGACCAAACGGGACTGTATTATTGTGGGGGATTTTAACCATGGGCATATACAATGGAAATCTCTACAGAGTATGGGGAGTGAGGACCACAAGTTTTTAGTTTTAGTACAAGATAGTTTCCTTTCTCAACATGTGCTAGAACCAACCAGGGGTGAGAATGTGTTAGACATAGTTTTGTCCTCACAGAATGAATTAGTTGACAATGTCAAGATATGTGAGCGGCTGGGAATAGTGATCACAACCTGACACATTTGATCATCAAAGTAAAGTAAGAAAGGAATAGTAAAAAGCAGTATATGAGAAATATCAACAAAGGAAGATATAAGGACTTGAGGAAATATTTAGCAAAGATAGACAGGAATAACACACTGAAGAACAAGACAGCAACAGAATGCTGGAATATTTTACAGTGAAATTAAGTGCATCGTCAATAATTTTTTTCCTTGAAAAAACAAGGGAAACGGTTAAAAAAGAAACACTTATCAAAAGAAGCCAGTAGAAAAATTTAGTATAAACAAACGATGTGGAAGTCATATAGACGTACTGGAAATGATGAAGTCTAGAACATTTATAAAGAAGCACTAAACCAAGCTACAGCTGAAATTAAAATTTAAAGAGACCAACAATTAGCTTGTAGTATAAAACATGACAGCAAGAGTTTTTATGTATATATTCGAAGCAAACAGAAAGTTCAGTCCTCTAGAAGATAGTGCCGGACATATAATATTAGAGGGATTCTTAATGGCAGAAGACCTGAATGAGTATGTATTTTAGTTCAGTGTTTACCAGGGAATATATTAGTTTACTGTTATACATTAGTTTACTATATATTAGTACCAGAGGCTAAGTTCAAGGGGACAGAATCAGAATATTTAGAACAGTTAATTGTAACCCCGGAAATAGTAGCTAAGAAAATAAGGGCTATGAAGGATAATAAATCACCTGGAGTGGATGGTTTACGCCCAAACTGCTTCCTTGCCCACCTGCCATCTAGAGTTAATTATCTTGGTGGCAATTTTGCTCAATCTTGTTAAATCTTTTCCTGAGTACCTTACTCGTCATTGGACACCCGTCTATGAAGCTTAAATACAGCTGAAGTTTACACTTAAACATGGCACTGTAATATCCTGTGTATTATGTTTCACGAATTAAGAACCGCTCCCTTTTTGAAGAAATGTTGTATGCGACTGATAACCACCATTATTAGAGGATATCCGTGAGTGGTATCCGTATAACCACTAAATATAACAGTTGGCAACGAGGATCAATGTAAGGATCAAGGTAGTCTCATTCTACATGGCAATACCGATCAATGTTAGTGAAATTCCGGGCTTCGATCCACACACCGAACCACCAACAACGGCGGAAAGATGACAAAAGTGGTTGTGCAATTCCGGAGTGCAGCTGTGAGCACTAACGACGAGCAGAAACGGGACCTGTTATTGCACACAGCCGGTGAGGCGGTACAGGACATCTTCGACACATTAGGAGACACAGGTACTACATACACCCAGGCAAAACCAAGCTAACCGAACACTTTACGCCAAAAGCGAACGTACCATTTAAAGCCGTTCATTGTCACCTTCATCAGCCCCTGGAGAGCACAGTTACTGGCATTGGCTGCTTGCAGCCGTTTGGGAGATACTGGCAATCCTTCTGTCGTGTCTATCTTCTCTATTGCAACAGCGTGACTACTTGGTTCACCAGGAATGTATGCACGGCTCAGCGTGTCCGCGATGTACATCTCTGACCCACGCGTGTATGTCGGCAGCATGCGTTGCAATAATTTGGGTGCAGTCACGAGGGGTTTCCTGAATATCGCTTCTAACGGCTTGTGATCACTCTGCACTTGCACCTTCTCTCTTCCGTACACACATTGGTCGAACTTCTCGCAGGCGAATACTATAGCATCTCGGCAGTTAGTTGGATATTTCGCTCTCTAGCCCGCTCCAAGAACCGTCGTAGGTTCTTGTCGTGATCCGACTCGGCCTCCTCATCAGTTGTACAACAGCCTACGATCAGGAAATTATCGTGGATTGCTTCTACGCCGTTCAGACCCTCAACCAGTTGGTTCATCCTTCTCGATTTGAGCGTATTGTCTCTCTGTCTGTGTCAGTGCTCTTGATGCATATACCACAGGAAGCCCTTCCTGCAGCAATCCTGCTCCGAGACCTCCTGAAGTGTAGCACTGGATGCACACAGGCTTTCTGACATCGTAGTACTGGAGTACTTGGGTACTTGTAAGCTCCTTCTTCATAAGGTAAAATGCCTCCTGATGTGTACTCAGCCAAATCCACTCTGTGTCTTTGTCCATCAGTCGCCTCAGGGGTTCAAGTTTATCAGACAGATGTGGCACAAACTTTGCGGGGTAGTTTACAGACCTAAGCAGCCTCTGTACTGCCTTCGCGTCTTCTGGTCTTGACATCTTCTCGATTGCCTCCATTTTCTTCGGATCTGCTCGAAGTCCTGCAGCTTACAATGCCAACGATTTTTCGCATGTTCCGTTGTACATAACAATGACGGTTTTCACTGGTCTCAGCTAGGTCTCCAGTTACTCTAACGTACTCGTGTCGTGGCAGCACACAACATTCTGAGCCACTGTCTATCTGGAAAGGTACTAGCACACCATTGTCACCAACTCTCATAGTTATTACTGGTCGACGTTTCTTCCCTACACTATTAACTAACAATGTTCCAACATTGTATTCAAGGTTCAACTCTGAAGCCTGATGTTGCTTCACATGTCTCAGCTTACATTCGCTTTCAAAGTGGTTGAGCTTGCCGCACTTACGACATTTGTTTCCTTCGTGTTTGTACGAGCAATACTTACAATCTCTCCTTTTCGAATCTCTCTCACGAGTATTCTCTGGTTGATGTCCCTGTTTGTTGCCACCACGTGCCTTATTTGGTTCCATTGGCCTCGGACACTTACACTTTGTCCTCGTTGCACAGACTGACTGTTCTCGCGACATCACTTTTGTCTGTGTTGTGGTTGCTTCGGCCGCTTGAACCATCTCTCTCTCTCTCTCTCTCTCTCTCTCTCTCTCTCTCTCTCTCTCTCTCTCTCTCTCTCTCTCTCTCTCTCTCTCTCTCTCTCTCTCTCTCTCTCTCTCTCTCTCTCTCTCTCTCTCTCTCTCTCTCTCTCTCTCTCTCTCTCTCTCTCTCTCTCTCTCTCTCTCTCTCTCTCTCTCTCTCTCTCTCTCTCTCTCTCTCTCTCGTATGAGATCTTTTTCCCTTAACAGTCTTTCACCGTAGGCCGGATTTGCCGTAATGTGCTCAAACTCACACGCTTCTTCAGCATGTCATAATTCTGTGACGTACTGTAACGCTGTCAACCTGCCTCCTGATTTCTACACAGAAATTTATATCGTTCATACATTGGATTGCATTATTGTCTTCGCTTTCCCCCTGGACAAACTGGAATGTATCGAAGACTTTCACAGCGTCGTCGCCTATCACAGACAGCAAGGTGCATACTCGTTTTCGCTGTGTAGCGTCATTTATTCCCCTTGCCACTTTGTATCTAGACCATAATTTGCGCCATGACTTTCATTGACCAAACGCAGAAGTGTCGTTTATATTGAGGGGTCTGGGCGGCGGAATGCTCGACGCCATATGCAGTTCGTGTCATTAGCGAGTAGCGGCAACAATCACAGTGTCAATTATAGCCGTAGTG
The DNA here is from genome assembly GCA_963995525.1 of Escarpia spicata. NCBI lineage: Eukaryota > Metazoa > Annelida > Polychaeta > Sabellida > Siboglinidae > Escarpia > Escarpia spicata. The sequence goes on from OZ023209.1 coordinate 56,342,492, forward strand.
CACAAATTCGTTACCACTTATAGACACCATGTTACGTTTGCTTGTTTCAGTGTTCATATTCTTACAATAAACAACGGTATTAAACGCTTTATTGTTGTTCTGCTTGTCATACAATACCGATTCACATTTCACTCGACCATGCTGTCAGACCAACTCGACACATCGTTAACATAATCTACAGTACACAAAATAGCCGTTCGTCTACACTGGGTCTCCGACTCCATACCGTATATTACGCTACAGTGACTACGATGACAAAGTGAACGAATACATCCGACAAATACCGTTCAGAACAATTACGTTTAAAACTGCTAGCAGAAGGTAAATACCTGACGTTTGAAGTGGCACAATGCCACAAACGTGCGAGTCATCGGAACGCCAAGCTAAGAAAATTGCTACGTATAGTAGGTATAGGCTACGTTCAACAGACCTTCATAACGGGAGGCCACAGAGCGTACAGGAAAGTAAAGACAACAACAACAGAAACATGGTGTGCGATGTAAATTAATCGGTCTAAAAGGCCACACTGGAGATGAGTGCAGATGCACTGTAGCCAAATAATTTAATAAATGCGGAATGATGGGACACTTTGCTAGCATGTGTCGTAGCAACAAACAAAATCAGCAGTCACAAAATAAACACAGTATCACGTTAACAGGCCCGTCCGGTATGTGTCCGAACCTGTTGAACCAAGTGACAATAGTGCTGATGACTATGCATTTACCACGGCGTCCTCGATCGAGACTAGCGATGTCGTGCTTGTAAGGCAGCGCAAGACAGGGAAACTGCCTACACCGTTTAATCCCAAGCCGTTGGTCGTCACCAGCTGAAAGGGCTCCATGGTAACAGCACGTCGACAAGATGAGTCTAGCATAACGAGAAACACGTCATACGAAGTAGCCGAAGACAATCCAGTGATTGATGACGAAGATATACCAAGGAAGAGACAGAGATGGCAGTACCCCCACAGGCACCATCTCCGGGACGAGACAGTATAGAAATAACACCGGCCTTGGTGGCCGAAGGACCACGTAGGTCGGCATGTACCCGAAAGCCTACCCAGCGTCTGCTAGAGCAGAGGTAAGGCAACATGTGCTAGTGCGACTGGGACTGTAATTTGTGTTTCAAGTCAAACGATTAATTGAAGAAATATCAGAGGGTGTAGGCTGATCGCTGCCCTATTGAGGTTAATGACATGTCATAAGAGATACGATAGTGTTTGAGTGGACACGTCCTCGCGCGCCAGGGATCGCTGCTGCTGATTACGTCAGTGCCAGCCAGCAGTACCCACTGGCTGATCTCTTTGCGAAACTCTGAATTTAAGCTCAGCCTATGAAATCGCTCACTAGATCAGTGGTTGGCGGCAGGTCAGGTAGTCATAATAAAACTAATTTCAACCAACAATTGTTCGTGTTACATGCAATGTTTAGGAAGTAGAAGCAATTATTTGAATACACAATACCCCTCAGCTGCCCGTGCTAATGCGCTAATGGGTCAGTATATATTGGGATTCCCAAAAGTCTTTTATCCGTCTTCAAAGTGGGACGGGTATTTGCGCTGTTGTCACGGGTGACGCAGTCGTGACTGTCGAAGTCAATTACTAGTTTGACTCAGCTAACTTCCGCACTTCGCGTAGGAGATCTGCCAGAGCCAGTTTTGCATGGCAAACAGCCTTGGCTTGCGTGGATGAGTGTTTAGTTGAAGAAACATTCAATTGTAGGCCTAAAGGACGTTTTTGCATGAACTCTGTATTGCAGGATTGAACTTTATTTTAATAAAGACGTCATGCGTATCTGCGTCGTGTGTTTAGACAGTTGTAAATCGACTTTTGAACTTAATTTTTAATCTAGACACCATGCATATCTGCGTATGTTTAGACAGTTATAATTCGACTTGTAATTCCAGGTGAGGAGGGATGTAATACCCTGCGTATTATGTTAGACGAATTAAGAACCGTTTCCTTTTTGATTAAATATTGTATGTGGGCGGTAGCCACCAGTACTAGCAAAACATTTGAACAAGGAAGCAGAGTCACTCAACGATACGCCATATTGAAATTGAACGGGTAGCGTATACAGCGTAATTACGTCACACCAGAATAACAGAGGGCGCTGCGCGAGTGACTATGCATCCTTATTCAAATTCTTTGGAACTAGAGTGTATTTGTGAGTGGTATCCGTATAACTACTAAATATAACAAGCACACTCATCCTATGTGTAAATATGTCAATATATTTATGCCAGTTATGGGAGTGGAGCAAGTGAACGGCGGGTCAGGGGGATTATTTGAGGTACCTCTTGACGGATAATTTAGCGACAGTACAACAGCCAACGGGACTTCCGGTCGCCACTGACATTTACCAGCAATTACGTGAAAGCTGTTTGGTTCATACAGATTCAATTTGTTTATGATACATGCAGACACTGGTCTCCTGTGTTGGATATGACATACGCTCATTGTTGACGAAAAGCATGAAGTATACGCTGGTAAGTGATACATTTTCTATTTAATTACCATTTGTTTGAATGACGTTGTAGCGAAACATTTCGTCGTTGAAATATCTGGTCGGCGCAGAAGTCGTATGCGCACGAGCGGAAATAGATAACCGAATATTTCATTACTTAAGCGAAACATTTGGTCGCTGAAATATTTGGTAGATTTTGACCTATGACCTTTACGTATTGTGTAGTGTTGGAACGCACGAGAGGAAACAAATATACCAAATATTTCATTAGGTTACATACACGAAACGTTTGGTCTTAAATATTTGACTGTTATGTTGCCAGTTGTCGCTGTGAATGCAAGCTTGCTTTTGATAATATTATCATACATGAACTGTGTTATTATTGCATGAATAATTAATTGGGGCCAATGTCACTGCAATTACTGAATTAGCCTACATTTAAGAATATGGGAACGACTGTTTTTTGCTGTTATATAGTTCGTGTTCATTATAAGTTGATAACCGTAATTATGCACATGATTGTGCACAGTTAAGTTTAATTAAAAGTTGTAGGCTGCATGCATCAAATAATTTAAATAATAATAAATAATGAATTTACTAAGGATATTATAATTACTATACTGGGCAAAATCTATAGATTCACCGTCTGATGGTGTTTGTTTTGTACTGACAATTGAATTGGGAGAGAATATGTGTATTATTAGTCATGAATGAATGTGTACAATTTATAACAATGGCTTTCATAAATCTAATCTACCTGTAATCATAATAATTTATTATTATGCCCAATGATACATGTTTAGCTTTGATCATATTTAGCCTAGATTGTGAGTAGACGTAAACGTCAAATCAATTGTCACACAGTTTATTCATGCACACCATCTTGATTATAATATTATAACTAGTTTGCTAAACAAATATGACTCGGTGTCCTTATAGTGTTACAATACAATGTCCCTGGAGTTCTCTAACGCAATGTTCGTGGAGTTCTAGTACTCAACAAGAATAATGCTTTTAACTAAAAGCATATCTATACCAAACGTTCAGTTCTAACTAAAGTTATTCAACATGCCACTACCAACGTTCACAATTTCTTTTCCAATCACTTTCCTACGAGTGATCGTGAATGTCACTTCATAAGTTAAGTTTCTCACGTGCTCTATGGTTTCTCCCTGATCTACGAAGATTTGCACTGGTTGTACAGTTCTGTTCAGATGTGTGAGGAGATTCCATCTCTGGCTGAGTTATGTCATGCGGTACGTCACGTGGTATGTCATGTGGTACGTCAGGCGGTACGTCACGTGGTACGACAAGCGGTACGTCAGGCAGTTCTGCATGAACAGGTTCCTCCGGAGGCCGTTTGTGAGACAATTCAAGAGGCAGTTCAGAAGATGGTGTCTTCTCCGGCACCGAGCTATCACCATTCACACAACGACTCCTCACATGGTCAATGTGTCTACGCACTACTCTCCCATCCTCAAGGCGAACGTGGACTGAATGACACAGGGCCAGTCCGTTCCACGATAACGTCACTGAGCCATTTTGTTTTGCCACTGAAGTTTATAACTTGTTCTACAACAACACCGGGTGCAACCTGCTGGAGATCGGAAGCGAGGCTCTGTGTAATCGACTTCCAGCGAGGCCGGACCGCAATGTCTTGTGGGCCAACACCACGTTTAAGATTCCTTGATGGTGTCATACCTGCCTAACCTACAATTGCATTGGCTTGTTCTTCGTTCAGGCCGAGGGTTTCAAGGGTTCGCCCAAACAGAAACGGCCGTATAACACGCCTCTTGTACGATGCACTGCAATGGAATGAATAACATATCTAAAGAGAAGTCATGTACAGCCTGTTACAGAAGATACATACAATTAACACATAAAAAACACTATTTCCCATTTGCATTATTTAAATCGACCCAGTAGTCTCCAAGGAATCAGTTAGAATAACACCTCCCTTACAAATGTTTTGCTTAATGAATTGTTTACTTGAAGTTAGTGATGTGTCAATGAAATGCAGATTTTTGCATCCGCTCGTGCACCTTCATTATTCCGACTATTAAATTCAAATAGGCTATTAAAATAGTACAGAGTTCGGCGCAAAAGAACGTTAGATTTGACGAGCCAATGTATAGAGACAGCATTTTTTGTAGATTGTAGCGATATGACATCTAGTAAGCATATATCGTTAGATTATACCTACTTTCATCTTAAAAGCTTCACAATCCAGGTGCTAGTAAGACGTAATGTACTGAGTTAAACAAAGTAACGACTGCCATAACTTGGACATACATATATCCATGTATAATTAGATCAATTATCCTTATTCTTGTAACTTACAAAGATGACAATTTTCTCAAATTGTCTGGCACCAGATATCGCGTTTCGGTGGAATATATCGCTGTTTGTGTTGTGGTCTCGCATGCCTGCTTTGCCTGCATAAGCAGTGTTGCCGCAACCTAAAACATGTGAAATGTGTCAGCAATAAATTCATAAATAACACTAGCGTTTAGCACATCTAATCACGTTAACCAATACTTATTATTATTGTATTGACAGTTTCACGCTCTTGACTATGGCCACCAGATGGCAAGAAAATCAAACAGGAAATCTCTAAACTCACAAATAGACAGCCGTGTTCTGTTGATAATGGACAACGGTACTAAAAATCAAGTGCTTTTATCAAAAAGTTTAAACTGCAGTGATTAAGAAGAAATAAAATAGTTTATTTTAATCAATGATTTTAATAAAAAATCATTTGATTTCAATCAGCTTGCCCTACACATGGGTATGCAACGCCATGGGCAACAGGGCAAATAGTATTACTGCAAGCTATAGTGTACTATTACCATATTCCGGCTCAATAGTTATGTATACAGTACAGTAACTTATAGCATTTTAGTTTTTGGACCAACTATTCACACTGTCACGGTCAATGTTACATTGGCAGATTAACTAACCATTATTGGTCACCAAAAAAACATGAGGCATACTGTTCCATATGCCAGGGGGAAAGTGTAGGGTTAGGTTTAGCTTTTCTAAAGGTTGTTTGGAAATAATTAAGGTAGCACTATGTTTGTACTTACACTTGCATTGTATATAAATCTATATGTTCGTGCTGATCATCAGGTGTAAATAGCCTAGACTGCCTATGGGTATGCCTATAAAATAACCATGTCCATGCCTATGCACATGGCCAAGCCAATGGCTATGCCTTGGGCTTGGCTATGGCAGCTATGACTATGTCTATGTAGGGTGCAGTGGCTGAGGGGTAGAGTCCTTGGCTGCCGTGTCGATCAGTTCACTCAGATGTATGAATGAGTACCTGGCTATAGACAGTGGTAGATATTTGTGTACGATTAGTCTTCGCGCATCAATTGCAGCGTGGCTGGATGCTTCCCACAGAAGTTGAGATGGTGTTCGATTGAACAGGTCTGCCAGGGGAGTAAAGTGTAAAGCGCCTTGAGCAGTCCTGAGGACTGGTCCGGACACTGCGCTATATAAGAACTTACCTTTACTTTTATGTCCTGTATGCTAAACTTTATAGACTTAGACCTTAATTGCATAATTTAGGTATAACCATTGCCATCAGCATGTACCCTACACAGCCATGGTCATGATATAAGGTAATAAATTATAGGTCGAGGCTTGGGAAAAACAAAAATATTGTTGTTGATAACGTAACCTTAACTTAACACACAACCCTGAAACTAACCCATGGCTATGCCCATGGCATAGCCATAGCCATGGGCATGGCATAGCCATAGGCAGTAGCTGTAGCCAAGACACAGCCATAGGTTATAGGCATTGCGGGCATAACAGGCAGTCTTAGTATCAGATTAAGACTAGTCTGAAACTCAGCCTAAGCCTAAGGCTAAACCTAAACAAAGGGGAAGAAGTGTTGCAGCCGGGGAGGGGGGGGGCATGGATGTCATGCAAGTGTCAGTCAGTGACACTGACAGTGTCAGTGAACACGCTAGAGCCTAGGCCCTAGCCCTAGGCTATCCGTGTGTGGGCCACAGAATGACAGATCAGCTGGGTACAGCGACCACGTCCAACCATAGCTCTAACCCTGCAGGTGTACATGTACAAATACATTAATCCAATGCAAATGGTAATTCCAATGTCATTCAGAACTTACACTTACAGTCACCTGTGCACGCTGCAACATCCAACGACATAATATTTCAGTAAGCTTGCCGGGAAATTTGCACGTGACTCAATATGACCCATATAGGGCACCGCGCATGCGCACAACTGAAAATCGACCATATATTTCAAGACGAAATATTTCAGTACAACGTCCTATATATCTATATCTACAGCAACATTGACCTTGTTATCAAATATAACGGACACCATTTTGCCATAATTTATTTGTTCAGATCGCAACCGACCGACACTATAAAACTACGTTTTATTTATTCAGTATTGAGTCTATTGTGGGAATAATCTGTGGAACAGTTTCGTTTGGAAAATTGGAAGAAAGACCCATGAATAACTTACTAACATGATGCTATTTAGACAGGTCTAATGCCTGACAGCTTCCTTAGTTAATACATATATGCAGTTTAATGAGTAAAAATCAGCCTGTCTGAACGATTTCCGAATGAAATCCTGAATAAAATAGTGTGCCTGATTGCCGCTTGGAAAATTACTATGACGTAACACGTGCCATGGCCCAGATCTGCCTCACCACTGGAAACATGGAAGACACGGCGTAAGATTCTTGTGATTCGGATTTGGAGAGTTGTGTCGCAAATGCGAGAACTTGTAGGACTGTTGCCGCATACAGCGATGACCCATTGGCAATAGATGTCACTCAGGAAAGTTTACGACATGCACGATGATGTCGACGATGTAAATAGGAACATTTTGATACTGTCGTTGTCGCCGGTGACAAACAACAATTCCAGATTCACGGACCGAACATCGAGTTTTATTGTAAACGGACAATACATTCATGACATGCAGAATCACAAGGATTATTTTCAACGTCAAATACAACGTACATACGCACAACTGTATCGTATTGTAATAGTATTAATATGATACGCGCAACTGACAGAATTGTGCAAGCCAGCCATTCACTGAGTCGGTGATTTCACTGTCGCTGTCAATGACAATGTCACTGCGTGATTCAGAGATTTCAGTTACTTCCGACAACAAGACGGTTCGATTTAGAAAACACTAAATAATTTGGTTGGGCTGCTGCGATCCCATGTTCGGTAACAGGAACCTATATTCATCATAAATCTGCAACGTGTATTGACAAGCGGGACCGACACGTTCGACACTTTGCCGCTGACAGCTTCGGGAGCAGGGCTTGCTTTTGTCCGACTGTTATTTGTGTATGTTCATAATCCGTAGTACACTTGTGAAATATCCAATCTCTGTGTAATTACACCAATTTGCTCAGCAATTGCTATATCTATCAAAATAGGTTTGTAAATGTGCTAGATTGTTTACATGTCACATTTTAATGTGATGATTTACGTAAAAAATCCAAAATATACATGATGTCAGTGCAGTTACAATTGTTCAAGAGCATTTCTCAAAAGACCCACACCACGATTTTGCATACCAGCTATATATCATGATAATGTATGATGGAACAGCATTAGAGGTAATTTCAAATGTTTGTTGATTTACTTAACTACAATATTATTAATAGAATTATGTAAACACAACAGCTTTTTACTATACAATATACATACATGTATATACGTACAAGGTATTTTGTAATATATAGTAATTTTCCTAGTTCAATAAAACATTAAAAAAATGTGAACATTCTGCATCAACAGAAATCTAATTATAAAAAATACTAAGATCACACATACTACTTTTATTTGACAGATGATTTTTATTGTAAATGTGTTTCTTTCAAAATTAGATGTAGGGTATAAATCATCACAGGAGAATGGTTAATGAATATATATATTCATTATTGTCAGTAGTATTGTATAATGTTTAGTAAAGCACTAAATGTAATGTGTTTCTAATGAATGAGCTTAAGCTACGGTATTTTGAAAGGAATTTTTTAAAATTATTGCAGTTCAATGAAGCACAATATATTATTGGACATGTTGTCATTTTCCATTTCATTTTCTTGTTGCTACATAACCATGTATGCTTGACTGCTCTCTCACAGCAACTCTCTCCAAATTCCTATTCAGCACTATCTGATGCACAGTGTTCTATGCACAATGGAGAATGTGAAAGAGTTCACATGTAAGAGTTGAAGTTGAATGTTTCCTTATCCCCTGATTTGTCAGCAGTAGCAACACTGACATACAAACCAACTATACTTCAGTATAATACAAAACAGATAACCTTATCTATTTGTTGGTATTGCTAACATATGAGCACACACAGGTGCACTATATAATAATTGTTGTTGGATTGAAATAAATACCCCCTTACCGTACCATGTTGTAGTCAAGAAATACATCAGACATTTATCTTAATATTATTCGACAGTTTAATTGCAGCGCAGAAAGTAACATATAGTCAAAATAGATATTCCCATAACACTCTTATACTAAATGATGATATGCCAACCAGGTTTATGAAGAATCGTAGCTGGCAGTTCAACATAAACATTTACCGAAGGAGTCAGACCGGAAAAAAACGACACAATACAAAGGTGTCACGGAATTAAGCATTGCTATTGAACGCGATGTTATGACACGCCAAGTTCTACACATTTATAATATACCCACACTCCAAATATCAAACAAAACAAGAAGTAACAGTCCAGGTTATAGAAAATATAAATATCCTACAGCATGGCCAAATGTTATACTGTAGGTACACGTCAGAAAGACATGTTCGCGAACTGCCAAACCAGTAACTGACAACAGTCGAGCCGAGATGTTGAACGACATCAAAGTGTTTATATACTGTTAGTATATATATATAGTTCTTTGACGACATTCTTTGAAGCGAAGGCGAAGTGCTCAGCTTCGGTTAATGAATGGTCCCTTTCCATTCGCAGATGTACGCTCCAATAACTGAGAGTTCATTGCCGGTATTGAAATATTCTAATTAATTTTGTATACGGTTAACAACGCATAGCATATCTATCAAGTACAACTGATAAATACAAATATGGTGGAGCGAATAAATCGCAGGTACGCCTACGTTTGTCACTTTTCTTGGATTTGGCTTACCTCGACTCAAATTTCAAAACCAAGTTGCTTGGCTTTGGCCGGCCTAGGGCTTCGCAGCTAGCTTCGTTGTTTTTGGGACGTCAAACTTCGTCTCTTTTGGTGGTCCTCTTGACAATAGTCAGGATGATGGGTAATATCGATGGTACTATTTGAATTCACAAACTGCTGTATCCTTCACGAAACAAACACTGTCAAGTTGTCAACCTCATCGCACCTACAAAGGCGTAGCAGATGCGAGTCCGACTTCCAAGTTGCGACATCGATGAGATGGTCATCAAATTCAGTCCATTTATCTGTTTATAACCCACTCATTTCTTGTTTTTGGCATTCGATCGAAAACAAACAACTCTTCGCCGATGCATTTCTATAGCTATCAACCAATATGCAATGACTGGTTGCCATTAATCGAAGGCAACAGTGCGACAACCGCTGAATATCATAACCAATTGCGATCAGCCGCCAGCTTGCTTGGCACATATTACGTCATGCTCACGGAAACAGCCGAAGGAAAAATGTCTTAGACATTCTGTGGGGAAGTGTTCTTATTTGTGTAATTTATGAGAAAAAAAAAAAAAAATTGTTGGATTACACGACCGCCTTACTTTGTATATATTTTATTTACTATAACGGTTTTTTTCTCCAAAGTGTTCATGTCACCTTTAACCTAATTTTGTACGATTTACGCATAGGTCATACGTGCATAATCTATGCTCACGTTTTTACGAGTACATTACCAACTCGGTCTGTATCATGTGTGGTTATATAAGGATGTCGTATATCCTTATATAATCGCCCACGATTAAATTATAAGACGAGCCATATGCAATCCAAGTAAAATTTCATATGAATATGGAATCCAAATGTAGCACACTATACTGGCATTATAGGTTAAGTTTAACAAAATAAGTAAATTGGATGTTTACCTCCATCGTCACCTACTATATTTGGTAGTTGTGTATAGGCAACCTGCATTTTGTAGCAATTTTGGAGGGCAGTATATCATAAACTTACCAAGGACGAGACTTCCAGTTAATCGTGTATATAGATATTTGTATTATTGATCAGTGTAAAATACAGTTGCATCCTAGCATGTGTTGTTGTTCACGTATGGAATTAATCTCTTAATTATTTCCAAAGGCAATTCATTGCACCAAATGGATATCGCTGTTTGAATAATGACAAAATGTTCTGAACGAAATCATCTCAAACACTATTCAAAAATCATGACTGATATACGTATTGGAAATTTTGCCAACTGCGTATAAGCCGTCGTAAGTTAAACTTTGGGGACATTCCATGCCAAATCAATCAAAAACAGGGTGAAATGTATATGTCCGTTTTCGATTTTGATGAAACTTGGTGTGTTGGTTTATGTTCATGTTCATGAATTTATGTCATAAACGAAATTTTAGATCAATCTGACCTTCCACAGATAGAGGTAATCATAATTTGACCCGACCCTGATACCTGACGACCTTCCAGGTGTCATATCTCCTCTCCTAGGGGACCTACATATATGATGTTGGTGTCACTTTAAAGGTCTTAGGATTATCTATCGGTGTAGGCATTGAACAACACATAAACATTTGAAAAACATTTTAAAAAAATTGACCTTTGACCTGACCTAGCAAAAAAAACATGAAACCTCCGATTTCGCAGATTTTTATATGTCGAAGCGTACATATTCAGTAATAATCAGTGAAAGTTGAAAAAACTAAACTGGGTATTAAATCGCACCGGTCTATTCTGGAGTCGAAACAAAACTAGCTGTCTAGGCCATATTTCATCAGTGCGATTTTGGCACAAATGCATATTTTATTATTATTCTCATCTTTCAATGTCCTATTTGATTTCCTTGGCAATCAATCCGAAACTAATAAAACACGTGCATTTACTAACCCATCAATAAAAAACAATATACAATATTAGTCACAATTATTTCGGTCTGTAAACGGTTTCTTTATAACAAAAACATAAGGCAACGTTTTTAAAGTAACAGCTTTATGAGGGAATGTTTGATTCATAAGATGTCATGCAGCAATAGTAATGTAATTCACGTATATAACCGTTATCAGCATTGTTGGCAAAGGCATAGCTTGATGGAGGTCACGCACCCGATCGAGACGTAGGCTAACGGCGACGTAATAGATACATCAATTACGTTATGATTGCTGCATGGCATCTTGTAAATCAAACATTCCCGCATGCAGTTCTAACTGTTACAAATTTGCCTTATGTTCTTTATTATAAACAAACTCTTTTGATTCCAGAATTTCAGCAAAAGATACGACGGAATTCATAAAGGCACCACGTGTTCGGCACCCATTTTTTTGACGTCATGGCGGAGGTTTTGCTGGGCAATAGGACACGTGATGGAGGGGTCAGTTCAGGCCAACTCTGGTGCATGAAGATGGTCCCTTGTCACATGCATTGATGCTCTTGTTTCAGTTATGTTACAAGTTTCCTTTCACCTCTTTGCAGACTGTAGTAGCGGTGGTCCTGCTGCTAACATGGACGAAATTGGCTCAAAGCATCAGTGACGAAGACGCTATAAACAAATTGGTGGACTGCCAACAACGATCTATGAAAGCCTTCGAGGAATGCGTCAAAGATTTGCCACATATGTGGAACATGTGTCACGATCAATACGTCTGGACATACAATTACTGCAAGCTTATGTATCGCAATCGAATCAAGACTTAGATGGCTAAGCCTTTGTTGATTCTCATACACGTTCTACATTGTTATGCGTGTAGAGCGAACATAACTGCAATCCCTCTGTGACAACTCCAAAATATTACAGTGTAATATTGTGTATGTGCAGTATCAAAATTGGTAAGACAGTTTCTAGAACAAATGTTGTATTATCAATAGTTTATCATATCGTCTGTAGTTAATCATTGCAAATGTATGAGGTAACGTCGGTAGCACACATTTCGCTTACGTTTATACAGTTTTCCCATTAAAGATGGGCAAGAATCCGTAAAGTATACGCGTACATGTGTGTTTGTACATGTCAGCAAACCATCGGTTTCAGTTGTATTACTGCCAAAATGAAAAACGTCTAATACATTGCTTCAATAAAGCGTAACTTGAAGTAAATAAATTGACTGTCAGTTTCAAATAGGTTCTCAACTGTCAATATGTTAAATGTTTTATTGTGTTACAACTAGTTTGCAGAATACATGTTTTTAATTTGCAAACAATCGATTGTTGAACAATCGATTTCTTGAACAAATGTAACGGCCACTCTTGATTAAGTAATGCCAAACTACTCATATAAAGACGCGATTTTATAAATATATTATGTTTACAACACTCACTCCCTCATTCACTACTCACTCACTCACTCACTCACTCACTCACTCACTCACTCACTCACTCACTCACTCACTCACTCACTCACTCACTCACTCACTCACTCACTCACTCACTCACTCACTCACTCACTCACTCACTCACTCACTCACTCACTCAACTCACTCAATTCAATCATTCACTCAACTCTCTCACTCTCTCACTCACTCACTTAATTCCATTCACTCACTCACTCACTCACTCACTCACTCACTCACTCACTCACTCACTCACTCACTCACTCACTCACTCACTCACGCACTCACGCACTCACGCACTCACTCACGCACTCAATTCACTCACTCACTCACTCACTCATACACTCACTCACTCACTCAACACACTCAACCCTTCACCGAGATGATCGTTGGTGTGCACGTTCGTCGATTAGTCGACTATCTGCCGTCACCAGTTTCGTATTAAGATCTTTGAGCTCAAAGATGTGTCTCTTATCGTACTTCAAATCGCATTAAACTCGAGTAGGCGTCCGTTTTGTTTCCCGTCAAAAAACAAATGCAACAGCAAGTGCATGTGCATCATTTTGTTTATATGTCCAAATACAACACAGGCTCTCGAGGGTCACACGTGTACGTTCACGTGTAGTCAGAAAGATCAGCTGCGGTAGACGTAGGACACGTGGTGACACCGTGAAGTTTGTTTTGGTAAGTATCAACAACGCTTCTCTTGATGTTGCAGCCACGTTTCGTGAAAGGTCTAAGCATAGCCAACGTTAACCTTTAACTAACATATTACTTATTGCAAACTGTGTAAAATCATCTGAACAAAATAAAAGTTGCATCAAAACAAAGTATATTATATTTGACAATAAAATCGAAGTGACGTGGTAATCTGTTTGAATGAAATTGCATTGGTAGGACGTGTTTGTTAACATATGTTGGACCATTTGTCATAATTTTTAATATCAGAACGCAGTCACTTCATTGTTTTTTTAACATGATGTCACGTGATGTTAGTTTTTTATAAGGCCGTACCCGGAGGTTCACAAAGCACAAACGTGACGCTTTAAACAGGTGTATTATAACATGGTAATGATGAAGGCGGCTGGTTCTAATCTTCTTCTTTTTCCTTTTGTTAAGATGAACGCTCGAACTCGTGCCTTCTCACTTTCTGTCAGCTATAACGCAGCAAGAAATAAAATACAGTTTATTTCGCTGACAGGGGTACTTCCGGTGGTGAATTGGTTTGAATTTGGTGCATAGAAACATAGAAATAGATGGAGCAGAGAGGGATGACGCGGAGAGAGTTGAGAATTCTACAACACAGAAGGAGCAGAGTTGTGACACGGAGACTGAAGAAAGGAGACTGAGAGGAGGGAAGGTGACATGTGTGAAGGAACAAGAAATTTAGAAGACAGAGGGTCGGAGGAAAAGTTTTCGGCAGAGGAAAAGAAAACGGGTCAGTGGGGATATATCAACAGGTAGTCAGACTGTAGAGAACGAGGAGGGACGCGACAGCGATACAGGTGGTGAAGAGGTAGATACCACAGAGGCAGTTGGTAAGACTGTGAGACAGAAGACTGATGGAAGAAGACAGTGTTCAGCAAAAAAACAGAAAACATGACAGGCGTGAAGGTGACAGGGGAGAAAGTGACCGTAGTGAAGGAGGTAGCCGGGGAAAAGGGACGGGAGAGGAGAGAAGAAAATTTGATGGGAGGAAAGATGAAGGGACGAAAGGAAGTGAGAGTAAATGTGCTAGAAGAGAAGATGACAGGAGGAAAGGGGACAAGAGAAAACGCGACAGAAAAGAAGGGAATGGAAGAGAATGTGACAGGAGAGAAGACGGCAAAAGGAAAAGACAATACCAAAACTGAGGGATCTTAGTTATGAAAAACGTCTAAAAGAATGTGGTTTAACAACACCAGAGACCAGGAGATTGAGAGGAGATCAGATAGAAGTGTTTAAAATATTGAATGGTTATACAAATATTAATAGAAATATTTTTTTTTCAGTTAAGAAAGATAGAAAGACTAGAGGACATGAAATTACATTAGTAAAGTAGCAGTGTAGATTAGACGTAAGAACGTTCTCATTTTCACAAAGGACTGCGAATGAATGGACATATTATCTGATGATTGTGTAGGTGCTAGTAGTGTGAATATGTTTAAAAATAAAATCGACACATACCTCAGCAGGGCTTGATATATGTAAATAAAAGGGTTGGACTCTCGATAAGCCAAAGGGCTTCCTTGTCCACCTGCCATCTACAGTTAATTCTCTGGGTGGCAATCTTGTTAAATCTTGTTAAATCAAATAACAATTGAAAAAATGCGACAAACTAACCTTTTCACATAAGACGGGTTTAGTGGCTGCTTGCAGCCTATTGAACCTAAACTCCCATTGGTATGAAAAATATCACAGTCCTGTCCATTCAACCACCATCCTCCTCTGGGAAGTATTCAGCTCCACACAGCATATACTACGAAAATAGTATCACTGTCAGGTACTCATTTATATATCCGAGTGAACTGGAGCAATGTGGAGTGAGCAAAACTCCACAAGCTTTGAAATGGCAGAGACTTAAAAGATTCTGATGATCTAACCACTATGTTACCATGCCACAATACATTAGTGGTGCTATTATTAGAATGACTGAGGTCAATTTTTTTACAACTAATTGCAATGTATCACTTCTGTCCTACCTTCATAGAAGAAGTGCTGTCTTTTGGAGCAGTACTTGAGCAGGTAACTGTGAAATACTTTAAGTTGTCCAGTGTGGCAGTACTTTGTCAGGTGGGGAAGAGCTTGCAGAACATGTCGTGGTGTAATGGTGGAAGTAGGAGCAACTCTCTTTCGTGGAATCTGTAAAACATGACATTGTGTTTGTGCACTATTACGGTAAAGCATTTGCTAAATTTTCATATTACAGAAAAAAGATAATGTAGAATTCATTTTTTTAAAGCGGGAAATCAATAAAAGTTTCCATGTGAATAATAATGCAGTACAGACCGAATTGAGGTGATGTGCAGCAGACTTGCTTGATGTAGTAGGCACTGGGGACAGCGGAATGCGAGTGGACAATGGTGTTGCAATGGTCTGGAATAGAGACAGATACTGAATAACGATCTTGTCTGAATTAATTATAGAGTGTTTGTTATCATTAATAATATGGTCATATAATGGGTCATTCTATGTGAAGGTAACCAATAATTCTGAAATTGGTTGCACTCATCTCTTCAGTTTTCGAATAATCAATTTGGTGATATCCCTTGAGAAGATGAACATGAAACCAAAATTGGAGCCCTTCAGCAATTTTTGGGCTACATCAATTTGACATTTAGAACTTCAATTTACAATTACGTTGAGTTTAACAATTTAATAAAACAATCAATATTTTAAATGTTAATATATATTGCCTTATTCAATTTGTACTTTTTATAATGAATAAATAAAATCATAATATCAATAATGTTACTTTTGTGTTACTTTAATTATTGTTACTTTTTTATGTAGTTTTCTGACAACCAATTAAACCACACTGCTATATTGTTGCTTGGTTGACAGATAAGTATCAGTTCAAGTACAAATTGTAAAACAAGTACAACAAAATAATATTCTGATATTTTTCACACCAGTGGGAGTTTAGGTTCAATAGGCTGCAAGCAGCCACTAAACCCGTCTTATGTGAAAAGGATAGTTTGTCGCATTTTTTCAATTCTTATTTGATTTGGAATTGAACTGATAAAGCATACACATAAACTTGAATAAAAAATCAGAACAGATTGAATTGGAATTGAATGAACTGATCAAAACAAATTACAGTAAACCTCGCCTAAGTTGGATTCAATCGGACCGAGTGATTTAAATATGACTTAGCCAAAGATGACATATCCAAGCGCCAAAGGCAACCCTCTAAAAGCCCTCAGCTAACTGTAAATAATGCGGTAACTCTATAAACGTTGATGTTCACATACAACATCACGCAGTATTAAAACAGTTATATTCTTCATTTTGGCACGGATCTCTAAGGTTATAGCTTACCAAGTAATTTCGTTGAATACTGCGATCCGACTTAGGCGAGGAAAAATACATTATCTCGGATCAAACGGACCGACTCAGTTATTCCGAGTTAGGCGAAGATCCGACTTACACAACGATTTGTATGGGAAATTCATTACAAATCAACCGTTCCTTGGAATTCTGTCCGAGTTCAGCGAAGATCCGACTTAGGTGAATCCGACTTAGGCGAGGTTTACTGCATTTACAATGATTTCTTATATAAATTTACATTTATAAATGGTAACAGTCCCAGTACACACAAAGGGTTTTATCACCTGACAACACCTGGGTGACATGAATCCAGGATAAAAACCCTTCTATATTGTCCCTTTACGTAACCCAGGTTGGTTTCTTTGTTCATCAGTTCTCTTATCTGATCTTTTAGTCCCTAAATTCCCTATTTACACCAATTTTATTCCCAGCCTAAAACCTGAGTGGTAATAGCAATTGGTACCTGTCTACCAAGAGGTTTATGGAGAAGTGGGTTTGAAGGACTTGATCTTTGTTGCATCTTAAGTGATAGATGAGCTAATTACCTGTATTGCAGATTAGGCTTTCAAAGTAATTATTTTTAATGATTTGTTAAAATTTGAAACAGGTGGTAAATTTGCGAATACAAAACATAACACATTTTAATATATGTGTATTGATTGAATTTCAACATCATAAAAGTGACACTTATTCACTGGCATTTAAATAAATTATAAGACACCAAATTTAAAAAAATCTAAGATTTACCTCACACACATTATTTTAACACAAAAGTACTTTTATAATCAAATAAATAATAATAATAATATAAACAGTGTGTTACTTTTTATACCGTTACACTGTGTCCGTTACTTTCTTTCCTCTAACTATAACAAGATAGCTGTGCATCTGGAGCCTACGAATGGTTATAAAATAAAATTAAAGTTGTCAAATTGTCAATTATCACTCCAAATACACCGGTAGAATTGTCATTCACTTTTAATGAAATTAAAACATTGTCACTGTTATGTAATGGGAGTTGATTATCCAGCATTTCCCTGCTGCTGAATGATGGGTAGTTAGTGGAACCTTTATCAATAGTCATCAGTCAGTGATTTTTATAAAGACAAATGTTCCACAGAATGTATTTACAACAAATTAATTTAACACACAAACACATTCTGCCTTGAAATGTTATTACAAAACATTCTGATGGGGTCACAGCGACAATTCCAGACTTTTCTGCCCGGTGACGTTAATCAAAGTGCTATATTAATCCCCACGCGAATTGATTGCCGTTTGCTAGTCGTCGGCTTTCTTCTAGTCTTCCTTCAATAGGTCATGTAGTTCTAGATTATTTCCAGCATATCTATGCCTTTGTTCACGCGGGCATGATACCAATCAAAATAAGACCAAGTAAAATAATAATAATAACCGTCAAATTCCCGGTGGAAGGCATGCATTCTTCAGAGCCAGAGCTGAGGCTAAGACTAAGTCTGTCTGAGGTTCAGTTCCTGCTGACACCATTCCCAAACTAGAAAGTTAACTAACTAACTAACGTATATAACATCAGATCCTGCAATATGAAATGGTACAAGATTGTCATTTAGGTACTGAATACTCAATACTAACCTTCTTGCGATCTGACTTCATTTGGCAGCGCGCTCGACGGAGAATGTGCGGCCTTTCGACGGCTGTGGTCTGAAACTAAATATCGTCGGCATTACTTCAAGCTTCAAAACCCAACGTTTCGACGGGTCTTGTCCCTTTAACTGATGAAATACATCCACTTCGAAACACGTTTCTTCAAAATGAGCCGAACAGAGTGAACTGTACAGCGTATGCCGTAACACGTGTACATGTGTTGACAACATTACTTACGTCATGGGAACAGTGTGGTAAAAATAATGCTGCTCGTTTATTGGTTGCTTTTGGTCAAGCCGCCTCGTCATCAGTAAGATGGCAGCCTCCGTTTTATCGAAGATTTCATTATAATTTACCACTTTGAGATAATATTACCAGTAAACCACTGACGTTAAATTTTTTTTAGTTAGTTTGCATTAACTCTTTTAGATGCATACCACCAAACAGTTCCCTTATGTTTCCCTTTAAGTGCAACTAGCTGGTGTAATTTACGACCGGTTTCATGAGAACAATTTAACATTCGCGTAACTACGTCGACGTAGAATTTACCTAATTACGTTGCGATGGGGAATCCCTGTGTCTGCAGTAAAAAGTAAGCTCGCAGGAAATAATAATGAACCATAAAAGTTCGTAATTTTGAACGAATGCGTATTTTATTGCTAAGTGTGGCTGTGCATAGAAAATGTATATGTAGTTGTACAGAGTGAAATTAGCACGAATACTGCCACATTCGAATAGACAGACGCTTGTACCGAGATTTTTGACATGAGTGCAGTCAACTCAATGCACCCAATTACTTTCGGAAACCCTGCCATCCGGTAGAACTGCTGTTTCGTTCTCTTTCCACCGCGTTGTCAAATTTCACGTATTCATTGTCATCACCAAGCCGTCCACCTACGATATTTGCCACACTCTGCACGATTCAGTGCACTGTTGGTTTGGTTAATCCGAATGAATCGGCGACTCCAATTTGAAAGCCCCACAAGCGAAAACTCGCAACGCCACCATAAGTTGTATCGAGGACGGCAGTCATCCTTTTCGCTCATCCCTGTGTTCGAGCGCACCGCCAAACTCGTCAATCAGCCACAATATATAATCTCTTCTAAACCCATAACGCTTAACTAGTTCATCGTTGTTTAACGAATCAAGAAGTTTATTCCTGTCTCCGAACACTCTTTCTCGTCTAATGTGTCTTCTTTGCAGTTCATGCACCAAACGCCAAGCCATTGATGATTGTAAATATGTATATTTCGTGTGTGCGTCCTGGGAGCATCTTAGAACTTGGGGAGCCGGAATATGTCCAATAACGTCAGCTTAAGCCTGCTGTATACCAAGCGCAACGTTACGACCAACTAGCAACGGCTAATCGCACTTAGGAAACTCGTTAAACCCAAATAACGCATCTTTACGACGTTCTAATCTTACGACGTCGTAAGTACGCTCTTGAAACCGGCTCCTGAGGTTCTAAATGGAATGTTACCCAAAACACGACCTACTAAACAGACAACATGTTTTAAAAACGATTGGTGTAGAGTGTAAAACAACTCATTTCATAAACACTTCAGTATCGAGAATGACCCTCTAAAATGTGTCGATTGGTTACGACCACAAACGTGTAAATACTCCTAATATCCTACTTTGAAAATCAATTACTCTAAGTAGATGTTACGATGCCAGTCCGGGCTAGTCCGAGTATGCGAAATGTAAACGTTCTTCTGAATGCGCACCCGCATACGGGCGCTTTCGTGTGTACCACCAGCCATGTGCTCGATCGAAACTAGAATGTGTGTGTTCGTTAATAAAACTACGTTTGTTCCTACATAAACAGTGTTAGCGTTCAACATTCTCAAGGCACTGCTTGAATCACGTTTAATTGCATTCCGCAAAATCCACTTTATATAGATATGTGCCATGTTCAAGTAAAGCACAGGCTGTCGAGTATCACTTCTTATACGTTCACAGGTAATCAGGCAGAGATGCTGTCGTCGATGTAATGCAATTAGCC
Organism: Escarpia spicata; assembly: GCA_963995525.1. NCBI lineage: Eukaryota > Metazoa > Annelida > Polychaeta > Sabellida > Siboglinidae > Escarpia > Escarpia spicata. The sequence continues at coordinate 56,363,124 of OZ023209.1, forward strand.
CGACCGCCTGCGATCGCGTAGGATCTGTGCAAGTACTGCGTTGTTGACGAAAACAATGAAGTTTGATTTGGTAAGCCTCCATGAAGGTTCCTGGTTTTGCACGCAAGTTTCATGGTATTATATTAGTGGTATATGCATATATATAGAGGAATTAACCGAACAGGGCAATTTTTTTTACTTTCTTGTTCCGTTATTACGTTTCTTTGTAAGGGCATTTAAATTTAGCAAGTCACGTGCTGTTAAAAAATTCCTAATAACACAGAACATTCAGCAGTTGTAGTAGTAGCAATCGATAAATACCATTATTTTGAAGTGCCCTGGAACTATTTGAATATCATAATAATAGTCTAACTAATCTACAAGTAAATCCGGGACAGTTGCTTTCTTGCTGAATGTGGACCTACTAACAGCGTGACTGTGTTTCGAACAAAACTTACAAATATCTGAGATGAAATGTTTTCACGTGCGCACAATATGTTGTATTCGCAATAAGGCATAGGTCTTCTCCATTTGCCATATGTGGTATTATTCTGCATGGAATTCTTGTAAAATCTTGTTAGATGGGGTTATTTGTATCGCGGAACTACGAAACACGTGGTGAAAATGTCCTGCGGAATTCAGGAGGAAGTTGTCGCACTGGGAAACCCAAAGGCCGGGGCCGGATGTTATGAAAGCACAAGCGCGTTGCGCATGACAACAAACGGTGTTATATGTCGTCTAGAATGCTCTTGTGCAATTTCGGGACTCATAAGTCATTTCAAGGACTGTTGTATAAATGTTCGACTGTTTTGTGGGACAATGTCAGCGTAAGCCTACTAAGGACATACTAGTTGTTTATCAATACCACGTAAAGAAAATGTGTTGCAGTTGTGATTTGACAAGTTCAGTATTGTAAAAACATACACGTTTTAATGGGTTAGTATCCTACTGTCACGAAGCGAACGTTGAATCCTTTAGTTATCACGCAACAGGTTTTGCTTGACAGGTATTGAAAACTGCGTCATACGTTTATAAAATCAAGTTCGCACTTAATTTTTAAATGCGAATCATTGCATAACGAAATGTTCGTTTTTCGGTTACAGGTTGCCGCTTTGTTCGTTTTTTTGACTTTGCCGGGGCTTGTTCGTGGAAGCAGTAAAGTGGAACAGTTGGTCGCGTGCCGTAATAGATGCATAACGTCATACGAGAAATGTTGCAACACGTCTCCTCTCTGGCAGACATGCCACGATTTCTTCGCATGGTGTAGCCAGCACTGCAGAACGGTCTATTTAAACACGAAGAAGCGCGGATAATCAGTACCCGCCATTGAATATTCGATGTCACTTGGATCTATGCAATAACGCGATAACGTCAGGTCGACTATCCTAATTTCTGAAGAAGAATAACGATAAAACTTAACAACATCGATTGTTGCCAGCAACGTGTCAATTTTATAGAAATATTACGCTCATGTCATGGGTACATTCAACATATAATAACAGCATTGTAATGCACGGTAAAGAACTTGTACAACATGTGCCTCTTTTGTACGTATTTGACATTCGTGTAATATCGATTACATTTGGAAAGTTGGCATAAAATGGAGCCAGATTTGTTCACTTTATATCACTTGTGATTGTATGACTTGTGTGTAGGTTCATTTGAACACTTCTTAACTCAAATTGTGGAAAATAGTATTTACTAGTGATTACGTTGTGTTTCATCGGAAACTGTGGCTTTCATTCGTACGGTATGCCTTTAGTATGCCTGCTAACTCGGCCCTAGTACCGCCTTGACCCGAAAAAACAGGCCGTAAAGGCGACATTTCCGGGCATTCCGCGAAAGTATGGAGGTTAGATATATTCACCGACCTAACACCTAAAATCGTCGACCTTATAGCAACGTCATTCTGAGATTCACCATTTTGTAAATCAACCGCCTCCAACACCACGCAATGGTGCCATCGTTATGTTACGGTTTTGGGTTGCTTTTCCTAGGTATTTTCATGTCCATAAAGCGGTGGCGAAACAATCGCAATAGTACAATAACCCCTCTTAATTAATTAACTTCATTATCATCATCATACCTTGGGCCATGCTGTCTTGTCGACGACTTAGAAATTGAGAAATGGCGAGATATATTCGAAAGACACGGATTGAGAGTCAGTATATCAGAAAGAGAGCTTATGCCATGCCACGGTGGAGAACATATTGCTGGAGACAATGACACAGTACATCTTTGGGGAGGAGAAACTAACAACTGTCAAACCATTCAAATGCCTTGGATCAATATTTGACACATCAAGAGGGTCAGAGAGGACATAAACATCCGAGTGAAATTGACTTGGTGGAAATGAAAAACATTTACAGAGGTGCTAAGTGTTAAAAAGGTTCCCATAAAGTTGAACGACACAGAATATAAGGCAGTCATCAAACCAACAATGACTTATGGACGAGCAACGATTGCATGTAGCGGAAATGAGACTGCTCAGATAGATAAGGGGCAAGACTAGAAAAGATCATGTCAGACACCAAGATATTCAAGAAGAACCCAAACTACAGCCATCGCCAAAATTCCTGAGACAAAAGAGGCTTACCTAGCATGGGTACGTTAGGAGACGAGATGAAAGTAATATATTTGTAAAAAGTTATGCATACGAAAAGACCGGGAAAGGAAGAAGGGGATGACCCAACAGAAGGTGGACAGACAATATCAGGGAGGATATCAAACTGTACAATTTTACCACAGAAATGGCAGAGAAACGTTAGACCTGGAACATGATGGTGACGACAGAGAGGCAGAAGATGCCCTGTGTGTGTGTGTGTGTGTGTGTGTGTGTGTGTGTGTGTGTGTGTGTGTGTGTGTGTGTGTATGTGTGAGTGTCTTTGTATGTGTGTTTGTTTATGTGCGCGTGCGTGCGTGTATAATTATATATATATATTATACATATATGTATGTATATATATATATATATTGGTTTGTTTGATCCCACGCACCAGTTTATTTCATACACATACACACTTGCTTAGTGGCTAAGTGCGTTTACTTAGCGATAAGATGATTGTGTTAGTAAATAATCTGACAAACAAGTAAATTTTCTTTTGCTGATTTGCACCAATCACCTTCCAAAGTTCACATTCATGCTTGTCGCAAATAAAGAAACGCAGCAAGAGAAAAACGCATGTGTGTGTCTGCTTCCTTAATTAAATGCACAACATCTCTAACAGTTGATTTTGCGCTTTTGTTGTCTTCAAATCACCCACCCACGAAGAGTTCACGTCCATCGGGCGGGTGCTTACCGTGCTTCGACATGTAATAGATGAGAAAGGGAGCCTGGTCAAGCTTATTTTCATCTTGGGACAGGAATGTACTTCACACTTAGGCAACAATACATCAACCTCGTTGAATTAACTGACGTATTGGCCTGTTTTTGGCAATTCATTTTTTCTGACTATTTTCTTGAATATGACTGTTTGGTGTAGGTATCAAATACAACGTCCACCCGTATAGCATTTGCAGTAACACAACTAGTTACAGACAACATGTTAACAAAGGGATTTATTATGGGAGTCATTGTCATTTGCCGGTGCCTGTAGAACTGGAAGCGCACCAAGCTTTGTGACAGGAGGATCAATGGTGCTGGTAGTTTCAATGAAACTGGACCAAGGGGTACATTTTAGCTTGCATCATTGGAAATATGGGACAACACCCATGCACCACTCTCTGCAAACCAGTCTTGTACACCTATCTTGTTATCAGGGTGGAATACAGGGGATAGTCAAGTACCACTGGGCAGTTTCGCGTGATGCAATGTGTGAAGCTTAGAATCTATCGTTTCGTGTTGAAACGTTTTTGGTCCACCGATAGTATGACCATCATCATGTCATTGAGGAACTGATCCTCGTTGTTGCCAGGGAATCACCTATCTACTGTAACAGTGGAAGGTGTACTGTCCACCGATGGAATCACCTATCTACTGTAACAGTGGAAGGTGTACTGTCCACCGATGGAATCACCTATCTACTGTAACAGTGGAAGGTGTACTGTCCACCGATGGAATCACCTATCTACTGTAACAGTGGAAGGTGTACTGTCCACCGATGGAATCACCTATCTACTGTAACAGTGGAAGGTGTACTGTCCACCGATGGAATCACCTATCTACTGTAACAGTGGAAGGTGTACTGTCCACCGATGGAATCACCTATCTACTGTAACAGTGGAAGGTGTACTGTCCACCGATGATTTCTTCAAACATATCATAATCCAATAGTTATCTTGTGAACGCACTGTGATCAAATGTTGCAATTTCATTAACAAAATATCCCATATTGGACAACACATAAAACGAATTGGCCGCTAAAACCTCATTGTGTAATTAGTGACTCACGTGTAGAAATTTTAAACAGATTGGTAACATACATCACGTAGGCTACTGCCCAATTCTTTGTCAAATTAAATATTCCGCACGCAAGACTCACAATGGGCACAAAATCACACAGAGGAGTTCATCTGCAGGTTGTTTGATGTTGTCCATATCCACCTGGAGGTGTCAATCAATGTCAATATGATAATGTTTGAAAGGGGCACCAGGAGCTGGAAAGGTTACCACCAACAGAATGTGCATTGGGATTATATTTGGCTGCTCCACATTTCCAGGGAATATGTGGCTACAGTAGTGTTTGAACTATACGCTGACCCACTAACCAACTATTTTTCCACCGGTTCAGAAACTTTTTTGAGTTACAGGTCCTTGTGACTGTCTACATTCTGGGGAACTAACACATTTATAACAGTATTCATACCAGCTAATAATTCATACCTGTTGTAAGAACAAAATAATTTCTAGACTTATTTTGTGTGAAATTTGATGCTAAGCAAAAAGACCCATAGTTAACCAACAATCCAAATTGTGTCTAGTAATCGCCACGTACGATAACTATTGATATACGTGGACAAAATCTAAAGTGTTTGGAAAGTTGTAGCTGAAGTTTACACTTAAGCATTGCACGACTCATCCTACGTGTAAATAGCTTGATGGGAGTGACGCGTTTTCTAAGCCGCACTTGAAGTGAACGACGGATCAAGGGATTATGATCGAGCTATTTGAGGTACCACTTGATGGACAACTTAGCGACAGTATAGCAGCCACCGGGATTTAAGGTGCTGATATTAGCTGTTGCTGAGAGACTCTCTTTACAATTTTTTTTAATGTGGTCGCCACTAACATTTACCAGCAATTACGTGAAAGCTGCTTGGATAAAAAATTTCTCTAAACATTTCTTTATACGCGGAACGATACATGCAGGTATTGGTCTCCTGTGTTGGAAATGACATACGCTCGTTGTTGACGACAATCATGAAGTATACTCTGGTAAGTGATACATTTTCTATTTAACTACTTTTTGTATGAATGACGTCCTATATTGCTATATCGACCGCAATATTGACCTTGTTCTCAAATACAACCGACACTATTTTGCCACGATTTATTTGTTCAGATGATCGCAATACTGACCTCGTTATCACATACAACCGACACTATATAACTACGTTTGATTTATTCAGTATTGAGTCTGTTGTGGGAATAATCTCTAGAACAGTTTAGTCTGGAAAATTGGAAGAAAGACCCATGAATAACTGTTAACATAATTTTGTAGGATTAACGCTTAGATCATACATGCATAGTCTATGCTCACGTTTTTACGAGTACATTACCAACTCAGTCTGTATCATGGGCGGTTATCGCGGCCGATTATATAAGGATATAGTATATCCTTATTTAATCGGCCACGATTAAATTATAAGACGAGCCACATGCAATGCAAGTAAAATTTCATGTGAATATGGAATCCAAATGCTGCACACTATACTGGCATTATAGGTGAAGTTTAATAAAATAAGCAAATTGGATGTTTACCTCCATCGTCATATACTATATTCGGTAGTTGTGTATAGGCAACTTTCATTTTTGTAGAAACTTTGGAGGCCAGTATCTCTTAAACTAACCAAGGACGACACTTCCAGCGTACCTTTCAAGTGTCAAACAAAACAGTAGTCATGTCAGACAAAAACCATAAATTATCAGTAAAAACCATAATCATTACATCGAAATGCACACTGACGCACGTTATAATAAATCAAGTTTGTAAGTACAGGTGCCCCATGCGACACATGGCGCCCACGGGATCTGTAAGTACGTTCGCGCCTGCGCATAACACAAAAATGCGTTGGTGATTGCTCGTTCTGGGGCACTGCATTGTACAGGTATTCTGAATTGCACAGGTATTCTACCAGGCCCGGAAAAGAGTTAGCGAACCGTAAGGTAGTTTGATGAGTATGTCGATCAGCAAATTTACCGGCACAAATATAACGAGCGCGATCAATTCGTTAAAACATTTATCTCAAAACACAAGCGTAAAACCGTATGGTTTTCCTAGTTTTCATTTTATCAATAAAACCGTAGTGATAACGGCTAATCCGTAGTACTTGACAGGTATGGCTTCCAGTTAATTGTGTATATAGATATATGTATTTCTATTATTGATCAGTGTAAAATTCAGTTGCATAATAGTATGTGTTGTTGTTCACGTATGAAATTAATCTCATAATTATTTCCAAAGGCAATTTGTGGCACCAAATGGATATCGCTGTTTGAAGAATGGCAAAATGTTCTGAACGAAATCGTCTCAAACACTATTCAACAATCATGACTGATATACGTATAGGACATTTTGGCAACGGCGCATAAGCGGTCGTAAGTTAAACAGTGACTACAGGAATGATTTCGAAAGCAACCTCATGTAACAACATAACGCAACATCTAGTGACAGGGCTATTCGCGAACCATGGCTGGTGGTATTTCGTCGCTACCCCTGGTATATGTGATCCGCCACAGCGAACTGGTCTGTTGTGGACTGTAGCGTGTCTAGGTCATATTCCATCAGTGTGATTTAGGCAAAAATGCATGCTTTGTAATTATTCTCATCTTTCAGTGTCGTGTTTACGTTCCTTGACAATCAATCCGAAACTCATTAAACACATGCATTTACTAACCCATAAATAAAAAAACAATATACAATATTAGTCAACATTATTTCGGTCACAAAACTGTTTCTTTATGACAAAAACATAAGACAAAGATTTTAAAGTAACAACTTTATGCGGGAGTGATTAATTCATGAGATGTCATGCAGCAATAGCAATGTAATTCACCTATGTAACCGTTATCAACATTGTTAGCAAAAGCTTAGCTTGACGGAGGTCACGCGCAAACTGTATGACACCTTATAAATCAAACATTCCCGCATGCAGTTGTAACTCTAAAAAAGCCTTATGTTTTTATCATAAATAAACACTTTTGATACAAAAATTTCAACAAAATATACGATGGAACTCATAAACGCACAAAGTATTCGGCACCCATTTTTGACGTCATGGCGGAGGTTTTGTTCGGCAATAGGTCACAAGATGGCTAGGTCAACTCAGACAACCTATGGTGCATGAAGATGGTCCCTTGCCTCATGAATTGATGCTCGTGTTTCATTTATGTTACAAGTTTCCCTTCACCTCTTTGCAGACTGTAGTTGTGGTGGTCCTGCTACTAACATGGACGAGATTGGCTCAAGGCATCAGTGAAGATGCCGCTATGAACATACTGGTGGACTGCCAACAACGATCTATGAAAACATTCGAGGAATGCATCAACGATGTGCCACACATGTGGAAAATGTGTCATGATCTATACGCATGGGCATACAATTACTGCAAGCGTATGTATCAAAATCGAATCAAGTCTTAGATGACTAAGCCTAAGTTGATTCTCAGACACGTTCTGCGTTGTGATGCAACTAAGACCTACGGAACTGCAATCCTTCTGTGACAGCTGCAAACATTACAGTGTAAAATTGTATCTGTGCAGTTTCAAAACCGTAAATGGTAAGTCAGTTTCTAGAACAAATCTTGTATTATCAATACTTTAAAATATCGTTTGTAGTTATTCATTGCAAATGTATGAGGTAACGTCGGTAGCACACATTTCGCCTACGATTGTGCAATTTTCCCTTTTAAAGATGGGCAAGAATCCGTAATGTATACGCGTACATGTGTGTTTGTACATGTCAACAAACCATCGCTTTCAGATGTATTACTACCAAAATGAAAACTGTCTGATCCATTGCTTCAATAAAGCGTAACTTGAAGTAAATAAATTGACTGTGAGTTCCAAATAGGTTATCGTATGGATATATTTAATGTTTTATTGTGTTACAACTAGTTTGCAGAATACATATGCGTTTAATTTGCACACAAGAACATTACATTTCTTCAACAAATGTTGCGAACACTCTTGATTAAGTAATGCGAAACTGCTCATATAAAGACGTGATTTTATAAATATATTATGATTACAAAACTCAACTTGCTAGACAACATGAACGTACTCGATATACGCCGTAGCCTAAATATTGTTCTACACAGGGCTTCACACAAGTTCGTGTCTGGCGACAATGTTGAAAAATCGTGGTGTGGAACATCAAGCAATATTTCTGAAAGATTATATGCCAAGAATAACCATGTAAAAGTACTGATTGACTGCGTTTGGAAAAGTAGCAATATATCTCACCACTCACTCAACTCATTCACTCACTCCCTCCCTCCCTCACTCCCTCCCTCCCTCCCTCCCTCCCTCCCTCCCTCCCTCCCTCCCTCCCTCCCTCCCTCCCTCCCTCCCTCCCTCCCTCCCTCCCTCCCTCCCTCACTCACTCACTCATTCACTCACTCACTCACTCACTCACTCACTCACTCACTCACTCACTCATTCACTCACTCACTCAACTCACTCAATCACTAACTCACTAACTCACTAACTCACTCACTCACTCAACCACTCACTCACTCACACATTCACACACACACACTCACTCACTCACTCACTCACTCAGTCACACACTAACTCACTCACTCACTCACTCACTCACTCACTCACTCACTCACTCACTCACTCACTCACTCACTCACTCACTCACTCACTCACTCACTCAACTCACTCAATTCACTCACTCAACTCGCTCACTCACCCACCGACTCACTCAACTAATTCAACTTATTCACTCACTCAACTTAACTCACTCACTCAACTCCCTCATTCACTCAACTCACTCACTCACCAACTCGTATTGATATCTTTGAGCACAAAAATGTGTCTCATACACACTCAACTCACTCACTCACTCAGCTCACTCAACTCACTCAACTTACTCAACTCACCAACTCGTATTGAAATATTTGAGCTCAAATATATGTCTCATATCGTCTTTCAAATGCAGTAAACTCGAATTGTCTTATTCCTCGTCCTAAGACAAACGCAACAGCAAGTTCATCTGGATAATTTTGCTTATATATTCAAATACAACACTCGCTCTCGAGTGTCACATGTGTACGTTCACGTGTAGTCAGAAAGATCAGCTGCGGTCGATATAAGACACTTGGTGCACACGCCCGAAATCTTTTGCGAAAGGTGCACGTTCGCCCTTATTCGTGAAACCATGAAGTTTGTTTTGGTAAGTAACAAGAACGCTTCTCGTGATCTTGCAGCCACGTTTCGTGAAAGGTCTACGCATAGCCAACGCTAACCTTTAACTAACATAATATTTATTTCAAACTGTGTAAACAAAAACTATCTAAACACAAGCGAAATATAAGTATCAAAACAAAATATAGTAGATTTGACAATAAAATCCAATTGACGTGGTAATCTGTTTGAATGAAATTGCATTGGTGGGACGTGTTTGTTAACATATATTAGACCAGTTCTCATACGTTTTGATATCACAACGCAATCACTTTATTTTCTTTTGAACACGATGCCACGTGATGTTAGTTTTTTATAAGGCCGGTACACGGATGTTCACAAAGCACAAACGTGTTGCCCGCAGCAATATTCGTTATTTATGTTATATAATTTTTCTGAATTGTTGCAAATGACGCTTTAAACAGGTGTATCATAATATTGTAATGATGAAGCCGGCTTGTTCTAATCTTCTTTTCTTTCCCTTAGATAAGACGAACGCTCGAACTCGAGCCTTCTCACTTCCTGTCAGCGATAACGCGGCAGGAAATAAAATACAGTTTATTTCGCTGATATTAAAACCTCGTTCACTGGGTTTCTGTAAAAAAAACCTCGTGAACGGAGAAGTAAATAATTTTCTTATAAAGCTAAGCCCTTCTCATTAGGTAGTGAGAATGTCTCTTCCGAAGAGAGGTGGTCTGTCGTTTCATTAAATGGACCATATAAGACAGGCTCGCCATCTAATGTACAACACAAGTAATTAGAACATCCACCGACAACGCTGGACACGTTTATTCGTATAAACAGTCCTAGTCACAATAATGTTATATATCGTCGATTATCAGTCTCCGTGAAGTAGCATCTCCTTTGTTGTCCTCGCGTGTCGTGTCTAAGCGACCTTGATCACGGTATGCCACCTGGATTTCATTAACAAAAAACAAAAAACAAATTGAAAAAAGCGTATACAAACACTGTTCTTGCGGGGAAATATCCGTGCAACTGTCGTTGCTGTCGATCGTCCAGTGTAATACCGACTTTACTCTTTGGTAGTTAACTGTCCTCCTCTTCCTCCTCCTCATCATCACGATCATCATTATCATCGGCGGTCTCCTCGTTTTCCTGGATAACATTCATCGTCCCGTTTTTTGTATTGTGTCTGTTGCTCTTGAGACACTAATCCAATGCCGGCAAGAACAATTCGATCACAGTGTCGGCATACGAATGTTGGCAACTGTCCTGTTGGGGCAGCTAGTGTGCTCATATACTAGTGACGTGGCTGTCTTGTTCTTTCTGCGTCGATACTTTGATGTATCGTTATGCCCCAAAACGACACAATATTTGTTCCACACACTATAAATTTGATCACCCAATATGTTAACAAAACTAATGTCTTTACTTGCAGTAAAACTGTTCTATAAAGAAACCTCTATATGATCACGTAAATTCGAACTGGAACACGCCTGCATAACAGTGAAACTAGACGATAGCTATGACGCATTCAAGTTCAACAATTATGCCCTGAAATGTTGTCATAACAAATTTGTTTTATGTAATCTGAATGATCCTGTGAATTGTGAAGATGGCTTAACATTTTCAATTTCAGTTGCTTTGTTGCTCTATGTAGGTACGGGGGGCATGATACAGGGCGTAATAACTTATTTGTCACATATCTACAGCAAAAAGCTTCATATAATTAATAAATTAATTTAATGCGAATAATAACAGTTCAAACAATATGAGATAATCTTTAAAATATTGTATGATACATTTGGCAACAGAAGTTCTTTTAATAAAAAACAACGTCCTTATTTCGATCCATTAACAAACTGTATGGTAACGGCTCCAATAAAATTACAGTTCTCTACGTTATAGCCCAGCCGATATGTGTATTAATTGTGGATTTTATGATACAAACATGAAATATTTGGATATAGGGCCATCTCAGATTTTATCCTGGAAGACGTTGGCGGCCATTTTCAAGATGGCCGCCGAAAACCTATTTTCCCCATATCTTAATAACTGTGCCACGTAAAGCAGTAATTTTAATATTAACAAAATATAGGTTTCCGGGATCAACGATTTCAAATGTATTACGTTTGACCTACTCCGACATTCACATCCACCATTTTTAAAGATGGCGGTCGCTAAAATCTCCGTCCCTATATCTTAACAAATTTGTAGGCATATAAAACCATAATTGTTGTGTCATTATATTGGTTATAGGTCAAAGATGGCAAATATGTTACGATTGGTCTTCGTCGATATCCTTATCCGCCATTTTTAAAGATGGCGCCTTTCAAAGCAAATTGTCCTCATATCTTAAGAACTAAACCACCCAGAGAGATAACTGTGGTGTCAAAATAAAGTTTTTTTAGTGCGGCTGTTTCAAATATGCTACTTTTGATCTTGTCTCACATTTGTATTGACCATGTTTTCTAAAATGGCGGCTATTTTTCAAAATGGCGGTTATTTTCCAAAATAGCCGCCATCAATTGCTATTTTACATATAATCCGCTAAGCTAAATCCATGATAGGTGTATCAAAGTTGGTACCTTTCCTTCCTATTTTCATGTCTTAAAATTTATGTTACCATCATAACGCCACACAAGCGTAATACATTGTTTATTTTATAAAGTACAACAATGGGAATATCATTATTTGATCCAATGTTTTTGTGATATGTTGTCAGCAGAAACAGTCCACAGCAGAAACTTACTTGTCAGCAGAAACAATCCATAGCACAAAATTGACTACGTTCAGTAGGCATGTGGCAGTTGTGTGTATGTTACATGATAACTGTATACATATTGTTCACGACAGAAACGTACTATACCAAATGTGGCAGTTCCAAATTACTGCACGTCCCAATGTTTAGTGTGTCACACGTAATCTAGGAGCACACAGTCCACCACAGTAGCAAAGAGGAGTGCACTGAAGTCTTGCCTTAAGGCACTTGCATATATATATATATATCAATATATATATATATATATATATATATATATATATATATATATATAGCAACCAATTCAGTTTCAAATAATTATGACAGGTGGCAGTACGTATTGCTATATATATATATATTGCTATATATATATATATATATATATAGCAATATATATATATATATAGCAATACGTACTGCCACCTGTCATAATTATTGGAACTGAATTGGTGTAACACATTAACACTTAAGAAGAATTACACCTTTAGAACACATGATATATTTTGTTTAATTTTGTAAGGTCGATGGGTGCGCACATTAAAATTGTATTTGAAATGTAATTAAAACAATATTTTGCATGCGGTAAATATGACAACATGTGGACACTGAAGATCACTACGGATAATCCTTGAATAGATATAACAACAAAAACATACAATTTCATTCACTCTACAACAAAAATACCATAAAAAAATCTCCTTAAACATCATAGGCAGCTATTTTGGAAAATGCGGCCATTTTGCTAAATTGTGCAACATATTTGGGAAAATTGCTGCAACATGGCCAGCATTTGTATCATGGGATAAATCAACGATTGCTCTAAAGCCAAAAACCCAGTTTTGGACATTCACTAACTGTGTGCAAATGTCCGCTTAAATCCGTCGTTATGCTTAACTTTGTCACTTTCGCTTTGAAGGGTGCCATCTTTAAAATGGCGGATAAGAATGTAAACGAAGACCAGTCTTAACATATTTGTTATCTTTGACCTATAACCAATACAGTGACACAACAATTACGGTTTTATATGCCTAATTTGGGGACGTTGAGTTTAGAACGACAGCAGCTGCAGTCGGAGTAGCCCAATGCAGACCCGTATGATATGGGAGGGTTATGGGAGATTTAGCTTCTCGCATAGTAAATATTGAAACATGTGGCCAGCCGAATGATATGATTGGCAAGTTGCACCACACCGATTACACCATGATATGTAATGGATAATTAGTAATATAACCATAATTGTGGTTATTTGGTTTAATAACCCATCTTTAACCAAAATGCAAAACCTGACCGCTTACTGTCTAACCAGTGACCTATGTACAGAATCAATACCTTAACATTGGTAGTAGGCCTCATGTGAACAACATATTTTGTAGATTATTTTGTGTGAAATTTGATGTTAACAAAAAATGATCCATAATTAACCGAAACAAATCCAAATTGTGTTTAGCAAACGCCATGTACGATAACCATTGATATGCGTGGACAAAATCTAAAGTGGTTAGAAAGTTGTAACGCATTTATTACATTCTGAACAATAATAGTTAACATAGTTGCTTAACTATAATTTGGAAATTTGTTGCATTTTACGTAGAGAAGCATTAAGCTGATTTGGAAATATGTATCATTGATATTATTATGTCTAACATAGTCATATCACCCCAAGGGGGCACACGACGTCGATACGACGTCGATTATTGGTAGAATATACATCGCGAAGTCGTACATATATACAACGTCTTTACAACGTCGGATCTTCGACGTTATAGCGACGTCGACAACCAAATCCGACGTCGTTACAACGTCGGGTAATCAACGTTGTAAGGACGTCGAAACGTGACGTTGTAGCGACGTTGAAATCACGTCGACAACCAAATCCGACGTTGACACCTGACGTTGAAGTAACGTCGACAACTAAATCCGACGTATTTACAACGTCGGGTCATCGACATTGTAAGAACGTCGACACGCGACGTTATGAAGACGTTGACATAATGTCGCCAACCAAATCCGACGTCGTTACAACATCGGATATTCAGCGTTGTAAGGACGTCGAAACGCGACGTTATCACGACGTTAAATTCACGTCGACAACCAAATCCGACGTCTTTATAACGTCGGGTAATCAACGTTGTAAGGACGTCGAAACTTGACGTTGTAATGACGTTGACATAACGTCGACAACTAAATCCGACGTCTTTACAACGTAGGTGTTGTAAGGACGTCGACAACAACAAATCCGACATGTCTATATGTAACGTTAGATCATCAACGCTGCACTGGCGACAACAGCTGAGATGTAGTTAACAACTTAAAGTACGCGGACATCTGGAGCCACGACGTTTAAATCATGTCAGCAGCTAAAGCCGAAGTTTTTGTAAAAGGGGAACATGAAGCCGCGCAGTCGATCGGATGGGTTACTGCGCGTAATATATCCCGACGCGGACGGGAAATTATAAATATTCACCATGCAGGCATGGGTTCAAATGCGAGTGAGCGCATTTAAATGCAAACGTTTGGAATGATTCAAATGTAAGTACAACTACAAATGTTCCGGTGCTCGATGAGATTTAAATGCAAATGCAAGTGTTTTAGATTAGCCAAATGCAAATGTTTGAAACTATGTAAATGCAAATGTTTTAAATTGAATGTTTAAGCAACTGTTTTTTATTGAAACGCAATTGCAAGTGTTTTTTATATTAAATTACAAATGCACGTATTTAAAAAAACATGCAAATGCGCCAATACGCAATGACATTTTTAAAGTTAAAATAAAATATCATGATCAATATTGATATCCTTGTGGTAATTTTGTCTTCAAAATACTGATAAATTGTAGCAAGTGGATTTCAATGTCTTTGTGAAGGGGTACGAAATCTCCACAGTACTGGTGGCACCCCTAAGCTGCCACTGTCTACCCTTATCTAGTTGTGACTCAGCAACCAGTAACAGAAAGGGGAATTAGCTCTGATAACTGACTAGGTAGCCAGTCTGAAATAATGTATGCCTACTCTAAATTCAACATTGCATGAGTTTGTTAGAATATAAAGTGAAGAATTTTCCCTGTGTGAATACTGTATGAATAGTGCACTGTACAGGTACACAGTAAAATTAATTGCGTGTTATTTCGTAAACACGCCTAGATATGATTGTAAATTCAAATAAAAAAAATTAAGCGTGCATGGCTGCGTCCAATTAAATATAACTGTGTCTGGAATGTATTACAATTATTACAAACAGAAATGTATTAATAGCAGTGATAATAATTCAACTGGGTATATATATATATATATATATATATATAAATACATAAATTATATATAGATTACACTTGGCACATGTGTGCCTGCTATTGTTTGGAAATATATATCATTGTTATTATTATGTCTTACAGAGTCATATCACCCCAAGGGGGCACACGACGTCGATACGACGTCGATTATTGGTAGAATATACATCGCGAAGTCGTCCATATATACAACGTCTTTACAACGTCGGATCTTCGACGTTATAGCGACGTCGACAACCAAATCCGACGTCGTTACAACGTCGGGTAATCAACGTTGTAAGGACATCGAAACGTGACGTTGTAACGACGTTGAAATCACGTCGACAACCAAATCCGACGTTGACACCTGACGTTGAAGTAACGTCGACAACTAAATCCGACGTATTTACAACGTCGGGTCATCGACATTGTAAGAACGTCGACACGCGACGTTATGAAGACGTTGAAATAATGTCGCCAAACAAATCCGACGTCGTTACAACATCGGATATTCAGCGTTGTAAGGACGTCGAAACGCGACGTTAAATTCACGTCGACAACCAAATCCGACGTCTTTATAACGTCGGGTAATCAACGTTGTAAGGACGTCGAAACTTGACGTTGTAATGACGTTGACATAACGTCGACAACCAAATCCGACGTCTTTACAACGTAGGCGTTGTAAGGACGTCGACAACAACAAATCCGACGTGTCTATATGTAACGTTAGATCATCAACGCTGCACTGGCGACAACAGCTGGGATGTAGTTAACAACTTAAAGTACGCGGACATCTGGAGCCACGACGTTTAAATCATGTCAGCAACTAAAGCCGAAGTTTTTGTAAAAGGGGAACATGAAGCCGCGCAGTCGATCGGATGGGTTACTGCGCGTAATATATCCCGACGCGGACGGGAAATTATAAATATTCACCATGCAGGCATGGGTTCAAATGCGAGTGAGCGCATTTAAATGCAAACGTTTGGAATGATTCAAATGTAAGTACAACTACAAATGTTCCGGTGCTCGACGAGATTTAAATGCAAATGCAAGTGTTTTAGATTAGCCAAATGCAAACGTTTGAAACTATGCCAATGCAAATGTTTTAAATTGAATGTTTAAGCAACTGTTTTTTATTGAAACGCAATTGCAAGTGTTTTTTATATTAAATTACAAATGCACGTATTTAAAAAAACATGCAAATGCGCCAATACGCAATGACATTTTTAAAGTTAAAATAAAATATCATGATCAATATTGATATCCTTGTGGTAATTTTGTCTTCAAAATACTGATAAATTGTAGCAAGTGGATTTCAATGTCTTTGTGAAGGGGTGCGAAATCTCCACAGTACTGGTAGCACCCCTAAGCTGCCACTGTCTACCCTTATCTAGTTGTGACTCAGCAACCAGTAACAGACAGGGGAATTAGCTCTGATAACTGACTAGGTAACCAGTCTGAAATAATGTATGCCTACTCTAAATTCAACATTGCATGAGTTTGTTAGAATATAAAGTGAAGAATTTTCCCTGTGTGAATACTGTATGAATAGTGCACTGTACAGGTACACAGTAAAATTAATTGCGTGTTATTTCGTAAACACGCCTAGATATGCTTGTAAACTCAAATATAAAAAATTAAACGTGCATGGCTGCGTCCAATTAAATATAACTGTGTCTGGAATGTATTACAATTATTACAAACAGAAATGTATTAATAGCAGTGATAATAATTCAGCTGGGTATATATATATATATATATATATGTAAATACATAAATTATATATATAGATTACACTTGGCACACGTGTGCCTGCTATTTGTTTAGCATTCACTCCAACGTTCTAATTATTTTGGCCGATCTACTATACCCAACATGCATTGCGAATAGCGCCACGGATGAGCTTTGAATCTGTTCACGGAAGAAACAAAATGCGATCGATTAATATTTACTAGTAAGTGTCACCATCCACTTGTATTAGGTGAACTGGTTTGTTTGTTCGTGTGCACAGAATAAATATAACTAAAAATTATTCTTTGTGATTACGTAAATAACACTACGAAAGGTTAGTCTGTTGACTATTTTGTTGTCATTCATCTTGCTAATGCAATGGGCGATAACAGCGGATAGTCGAAGACTGGTAAGTACAATATATTACCCTAACCAAAAATAGATACGCGAGTGAAAAATCCTAAAACTACATTACAAACTATCCTGCAATCACGTAATAAACAAAATGGCAAAACATCGGCATTGATCGCATGAAAGTGCTACATATTATCCATGAATAAAAGTTATTTAGAGATATATGTAATTGTTATTAGAGGTACCTTAATTAATTGATAATAACACACAAATTAATTACGCTATACTGGAATGTGGTAGAAACACATTTAGAGTATTTTTGTATCAGCACAATTCTAGCTGCCACCACCACCACCATTATCATCATCATCATCGTGTGGCAGTAGAGTCCCGTATTTCGACGAAGGCCTCAGCATGCCGTTTCCAGATCAACCTGTCTTGCGTTATCCTCTGCCAGGTGGTGCCCTTCTAGTACTCGTTTAGTTCGTCTCTCCACCGTCTCGCTGGTCTTCCTCTAGATCGTTTCCCTTCTTCGTAAGGTCTCCATGCAGGTTGCTATACGCGATGTCCATCGGCTATCTCGTAGCCTGCTGGTGTGCCCTGCCTAGGTCCTTTTTGTCTTCAGATTTGTTCTATCTGTCTGCCGTAGATGTGACCCCTGTATAGAAGAAAGAACCCCCGTATAATTATAGGGATTAATGGTTTAATGTTGGCTTGATGCAATACCAGCATGCCTTGCGAATGACGTCACATAGTGCGAGGCGTTGAATTTGCGAACAAGAGAAGATACTGCTACGTAATCGATACATATTTGCAAGTAAGTGTTACCATCCGTTTTTATTAGGTTAACTGTTTTGTTTGTTAATGTACATAAAACAGACATAACTAAACAGCGTTCTTTGTCATAGTTTGCGTGCTTTTGGTGATTTTAAACTGACCAGGTATGAGTGGGGTGACTGTGAGCGCTGCTTCAGCCCTCGTTAATTATCAATAACTTTGTTTATATGTTGTCTAAATGTGATACCTCAGAGAGTTAATTATGTCACTTATCAGTCCACGTAATCCTAGGCATATTTACGGTATAAAATATTAGCGCACTTTTGAGACAAATGTACCGGTTTGTTACAACATGCGCGGTTTATCGCTCATTTCAATAACGATTTGCTATTGTTTTCTGGTGGATTACATTACACTCTAATTAAACCGCATTGCTCTACTGCTGCTTTTAATTTGTGCTTAATGGACAATTAATTAATGGCTCAAGTACAAATACATCAGGATGTTTTGTACACCCTCTGTAGTTAGGCTGAATTGCGTGCACCAGGGAGACTCACTAAACCCATAGGCTTACTTGAAGGGTAGTTGGCAACTTTAACTTTATTATTTCCAAGTATTTTACCCATTTTCTTAATTTCTCCTTCCAGGTCTCGCCACCATATGTTTTACGCTGTCCTTTATCTCTTTCCTTCCATGTCAGGGTCTCTCTTCGTGTTTTAGTTTTGCTAATCTTGTCAGACCATTTTCCATTCATTGTGTTTTTGATCACTTACATTTAATATAGATTGCATGACTTGCCTGATGAAATGACAAGTCACACAAAAGGATAGCTTATAACAGAGGGTGGGTCTTGCATGCAGCTATGGCTTATCTACGGCGATGGACGATGTGTAATGCTGAAGTGCAAGCTATGGCAGAGTCTAGCAGCACTGATGAATACCCTGTTGTTGAGGAGGCTGGTCATCGGTATGGCAGGGGTGTAGTGCAGCCCTGTGCTGATTCAGATCAGGAATTCAATTATGGATAATCAGAAGTTCTGTCATCAGATTCTGAGGGAGATTTTGATGGAGGAGCAGGTGATAATGCGGAAGACGAGGGCCACCAACCAGATATTGGTGAGGAAATAGCTGCTTAGGCGACAAGAACTTATTGTACCCGCTCAGCTTTAAATGAATTGCTTGATATTCTGAGGCGGTGTGGGCTTCGTCTCCCAAAGGATGCACAGACACTTTTGTAGACACCCACATCTGTTCAGTCGGCAGTCAAATGTGGCGGTCAATATTCGTACTTTGTTATTGAGTCTGGGATTCTGCGCAACTTATCCCAAAACAAATACCCTTTTGATGACAACTTTTGAAACTGAGTTTCAACATTGATGGTGTGCCACTTTTTAAGTCAACCAGCGTCCAGTTTTGGCCCATTTTGTGTAGTTTCCACTCTTTCAACCCTTTTATTGTTGCCCTTTTCTGTGGAACTGTAAAACCTAACTCTGTAGATGAATATATTGCAGACTTTCTAGAAGAACTGCAGCAGTTGTGCGAGCATGGTGTCACCCATGATGGCACAAACCATCGTGTGTTGGTGAAGGCATTTGTGTATGCATCAAAGGTCACACTGGTTACTATTCCTGTGAGAGATGCACCGTTCAAGTTTCATGGGATGGTAGAGTTGTATTTAACTCTGAGGAGGTATTCCCTCCTCCTACCTAAAGTGATTTTGACGCCCACAGGTATGAAATACATCAGCTCGGAAGGTCGCCTCTTGTTGGTGTGGGCAGTTCCTGCATTGCAGGATTTTCGTTGGATTATATGCATTTAGTGTGTCTTGGTGTGGTAAAGCGAATCTTGTGTTTCCTGAAACGAGGGCCTAAGACCTGTCGTCTTTCAGCCCGTCAGAAATCTGATATGTCCGACCAGCTTGTAAGTTTGAATGGACTGATGCCACGTGAATTTGCACGACAGCCCCGTTCACTATCTGAATTGGACAGGTGGAAGGCGACTGAATTTCGTCAATTTCTCCACTATACTGGCCCAGTTGTCATGCGTCATGTTGTCCCATGGCCTGTTTATGGCCACTTCCTTTCACTAACCGTTAGCATGTCAATTATGCTAGAGTCAGACCGGGCAAAGAGAGAAGCTTATCTGCCCTATGCTCGTCGACTGCTTGAACACTTTGTGCACAAGTGTAAGGAGGTCTACGGCAACACACTCACTGTCTACAATGTGCACAACCTGTTGCACTTGCACGATGAGGTCCGTGTTTTCGGCTGTTCACTGAATTATGTGTCCGCTTTTCAAATCACCTTCAGACAATTCAGAAACTAGTCCGAACATCACAAAATCCAGTTGTCCAGGTTGGTAAGCGCTTGACAGAAATCGAGAGATCACAGTCAGGACAGCTGGGCAAGGGAGTGGCAAACTGCATTTCAACGAATAAAAAGGATCGGTGCTTCAGCTTACATAGCGAAGAATTTGTCTTTGTTCGTGAGAAACGACATGGTGGGCAACTACTATGTGACTGTATCAAGCAGCAACATACATATAACTTCTTTACAGAGCCAAGCGATTCCAAGATGCTGAATATTGTGTATGTTAGGAGCAGAATCTTGGCAACCCGGGCAGTTAAGAGGGTAATTAGGAAGCAAGAGCTGAACCGCAAAGTGGTCTGTCTGCCATACGTTGATGGTCGTGTTCTGTTTCCCTTGTTGCATGGCGTAGAGCAATAGCATACTTAGTCAGTTTCTGTAATTGCACTTTCTTTTTGTAGTTTGACATTCTGTTGTTATTACTCACTTAATTTATCCTTAGTTAGGTTTCTGTAGCTGCTCTGTTTAGTTATTGTTTGACATTGTTTTCTTTCTTGCTTGTTACTCCTTTCTTCCTTGGTCTTTCTTAATTCCTTTACACAGTCCCTCTTGGTATTAGGTAACATGTGAACAAAAGCGGTATGGCTGGAAGGCAAGGTAGAGGAAGAGGGTACTGTCCCTTCGTCATGGATTGACCACGAGAAGCAGTTGGTTTTCTGGCCACCTGGCAAGGATGCTGCAAAGAAACTATGTGACAGAGCCACCCCAGACAGCCAGTGGATGTCATTTACTTTGTTGAAATGCAAACTGACACCAGGTAACTGTCTTTGACTGCTATGTTTAAAAAGTAATAGTTTACATGATGCTTATATGAATTGATTTAGTCCCCTTGGTCATATTATTTCATCATCAGTAAATATAGCAGCAAACAATATTACATGGTATTATAATATTCATTACAAATATAATTAATAAATAATATAATTAATAATTGTATTATGAGGATGTTACGTAAATAACAAAGCACCAACTTATTTTAAAATATTAATGGACAATTTTTGTACATTTCTTTTCATGCTAGCACTGATCGCAGCTCGTACAGTCTTTCACTATGCACTGGAATAAATCGAATCACCAGTTACGAACATGGCATCATACAGAAGTATATCTTTTTAAAATTGTAGCCATGGTAATTTATGTACACTTGTTATTATTCAGATGATAAGAAAGCATGTGACCGCTACTACTTCACGACAACTGGCGAGGTCAGTGATGTGGAGGAAGTAACCGTGAAACGAAAGACTATATCATGATTGCTTGACAGGTATGACATGGAAAATAGTAATGCTTTACAGCCATCAAATTTGTTAGTTAAATTTCATGACTAGATGTATTAAAGAACTGTTGCTTAAAATATGTTCTATATGTCCCTATTGTATTTCCTAAAATGTATATAGTAATTTTTACAATTTTGCCTGACCAAATCCAGTGCATTCTTAAAATTTGGACATGCAGACACACAGATACCGTACTGAATATGTATGTGCAGAATTACAACTTATGAAAATAAGTAATTGCATGGAAAATATAGATGGACGGGTGGATAGTGAAAGTTTTCTTTTCCAGATTCTTCCTTCGAATCTGACCAGGAGACAAGTCGGACCAATGTGAGCCACCAAAGTTCTTGTAAGTGGTATAACTAACTACATAGAAATATATTGTTTTGTCTCATCCATCTTGGGTAATACGTGGCAACAGAGGTTAAAAATTGATTGGGAACATGGTGACATGGTTGAGAGAAGATGATAAGTTATTCTCATTCCTTAATTGCCAAATATTTTGTTTCTTTGATTATTATGCAAATTACACCCGGTCCAATCCCAACTCGTCCCACATCAAGTTGGTCCACATAAAATCGGTCCAATCCCAACTCGTCCCACACCAATTTGGCTCGTCCCACACCAAGTTGGTCCATGTAAAATCGGTCCAATCCCAACTTGTCCCACACCAAATTGGCTCGTCCCACACCAAGTTGGTCCACGTCAAATCGGTCCAACCCCAACTCTTCCTACACCAGTTTGGCTCGTCCCACACCAAGTTGGCCCACATCAAATCGGTCCAATGTTTATGGTTGTCCTTTATTCTTATTGTTAATAATTTATACCTTTGTTATCTTACAGGTAAGACCACCCTGCCGAAACCTCCCGAGAAGCTGGTGCCATCACGTGCCCATTCAGCTGGCTAAGGAGGTAACAATACCTTTTCTGTATGTGCCATTGCATAGTAAATAGTGATAGTCAACTGGACAGTTTTCATTTTTGCCTATACATGTTAACATGTTATTTTGGGTTTATATGGACCGCAGTGGCTAGAGCATCAGCATTCATTGCAACATTGAATCTGAAGGCTTCCCAGAGAAGTTTAGATGGTGTTTGATTGAACAGGTCTGTCAGGGAGTAAAGCATAATGTTCTTAGATAAATCCAAAGGACTGGGCACTGTGCAATATAAGAATTAATGCATCTTTACCATTTGTAGAAGTGATTACTTAACATTTATTTAGTTAATACTTTCTCTGAGTATATGTTTCATTGTCATTTCCTGTTAACCAGAACACTCTAGGTCTCAAAATGAGAGCTTTGAACCGATGTCTGACCAGGATTCTTACAAGCAACCGGGGACGTCTACGCCTTCTCCAAACGTGATGGTCAAAAAAAGACAAAAGTTGCCATCTGAATATCCCCAGACGGCAAGATCAAGATACTGTTGGTAAACAATATAACTATGCACTAGGGTCATGCATAAATGGGGAGTTTTGTCCTATAAAAATGTTGGTCATGTCCAATAAAAACTGTTAATGTTGGAGATCTAAAAACGTTAATTGTTTATGACATTGTGTGTGACAAGTTATTTGAATGTGCTGTTATGGAGTACATATATATAAGGGTAAATATCAAATAATGATAATTATCAGAAACAAATTTTAGTTTGTCTTGTTTGTCTTCCTTAGAATGTTGTCTTGTTACAAATATAAGCTTTTCTGAGAACTAAAATATATTCACAGTTGGTATGCTGATTCCGACCACGACTGTGCCCCCTCACCTGTGCGAAAGGGGATCAGCCACAAAAGACGAAGTCGATCACCACGAAGATCGAGTTTCTCCTCCGTCCGTCATACGTTGTCTCCTCGGATCCAGTCAGCGTCAATCTATCAGCCTGCGCAAGACCAGTCTCCAGGTTTGACACCAAACACAACCGTGGCAAGTGACCGTGAACAATCATACCCCATCAGTGAAGGGAGTAAGTTGCCATTTAAAAAAGGGAAAGTGGAAGGTGTGATGGGAGACAGGCGCATATCGCGAAAATTTGAGGGAAAGGTACTATGCACATATATGAAACCAACCTACCTATATGGCGTAGACACTATAGCAATGACAACAACAAAAGGACGAGAACAACCATTTGCTGAATTTATATAAAGCAGTTTTTTGATATATATATATATATATATATATATATATATATACATACATATATATATATATATATATATGTGGCAACTCCTGACCGCCTAATTAAATATATATATATATATATATATATATTTAATTAGGCGGTGAGGAGTTGCCACAAATGACGCTTAATTTATTTGACCATTTAAACTCATTTACACAAAAATATTTCAGATTCTAAAATATGTTACACTTACTCTGTTCTACAGAATTCCAGAAGAGGGTGTTTTACCTACTGACAGACATACGCAATTCTCTGCAAGACCTGGCAAAAAAGTATGAACCTGAGGATTCCCCCTTCCACATCGATGCCGTGACAAGCTTAGAGCAGTTCAACAATCTTGATGAATCATTGACGGATAACCCAGGACAGCAAGGGCTTATGGTGTGTTTTGATGAATTAGTATAATTTGCACGCAACACAGATTTATCATGGTGATGGAATTAATAAGCAAGTTGTCAAGTAATTATCGAAAGTAATTCTGCCAAATATTTTGCTTGAGAACATGACACTTGAGAACACAGAATGCAATTATTGCACCATGGAGGCAATCACTAAAACTATAGGCTTACTTGAAAAGGGTAGTTGGCAACTTGGCACTTGGCGGAACTGACTTCACAGCAGCGAAAGTTCAATTTAGTCCCTTAAGTCAATGCAGCAGTCAAACTGTACCAGTGTACCTTGCTATGCAACCGCTCATAAAACTCTAAGATAAAACTTCACCAATGCCATACTGAAGTTGACAAGGGGAGCAACCATACAACCTGGAGAAACTAGTTGAATCTACAACCTAATCAAATGGAATTGTTACGTAGTTGAAATTCGGTTTAAATGTTCAATAGTAATATAAAAGTAATAGGTCAGTTACTATAACATTGCTTCATATTATTATTACATTGGGTTTTTGCTTAAACTATTACTATTACTTCAATATTTGTAATCGTAACTATTACTATTAACCAAGGCCTGGTTCAACTTAATTGTTTCGCTCATTTATATATTGTTGCCACCACGTTATTATATTGAATGCATTCGGTGCTTTTTGTGCCATCTTTGCCATTCGTATATATTTCCAGCTAGGTTTAACCCAATTTCTAAATTTTCCTACCAGAATCGGTCTCGCCTCTGTTTCTAGGCTGTCCAGTATTATCTCAAAACTGTTTAGAATTTTTTTGTAGAATATATTGGGAGTATTGTACAATTTTGAATTTATAACGGTATAATTGCGACAAGAATAAAAAAATATTGTTTTCAAATGTTTTAGAGTTAAGTAATGACTGGGACAACTTTACGAAATATATCCATAACTTTTCTTTTAGTGTTATAATTTTTTGGATAGGCGATAATTCCAACCAAAACAATACAATTAATTGTGCAATTAAATCACATCGTTTTGTTTGGCACAAATACAACAAACCACTACCAATACCATTACACAAGCTGGAACTCTACTAGCTTCGAGCTTTCCGTCCACCACTTCCAGATCGGTCAGGTTGTCGACGTCAAGTCAACGTCGTGATAACGTCATTTACAACGGTGATGATCCTATACGTTGTCAAGACGTCGGATTTGGTTGTCTACGTTATGTCAACGTCGTGACAACGTCAAGTTTCTACGTACTTACAACGTTGCTGATCAAACGTTGTAAAGTCATCGTAGTTGATTGTCGATGTTATTTCAACGTAAAGTTTCGACGTTCTTACAATGTTGATTATCTGACGTTGTAAATACGTCGGATTTGGTTGTTAACGTTATTTCAACGTCGTGACAACGTGAAGTGTTGAGGTCGTGACAATGTCGAAGATCCGACGTTGTAAAGACTTTGTATATATGTTGTGCGACGTCGCAATCATATTCTACCAATAATCGACGTCGTACCGACGTTGTGTGCCTGCTGGGGTGAAATCTGCTTGGTTCATACATATTCAATTTCTCTCTAAGGATTTCTTTATAAGCGGAATGATACAGGCAGGTGTTAGTCTCCTGTGTTGGACATGACATACGCTCGTTGTTGACGAAAAGCATGAAGTATACTCTGGTGAGACATTTTCCATTTAACTACCATTAGTATGAATGACGTCATATATACCTGTATCACCACCAGTACTAGAGTATATTCATGAGTGGTATCCGTATAACCATTAAATATAACCGGCACACTCATCCTATGAGTAAATAGCTTGATGAGATTGACGCAAGTGAACGGCGGGTCAGGGGGACTATGGTCGAACTATTTGAAGTACCTCTTGACGGATAATTTAGCGATAGTACAGAAGCCACCGGGACTTCCGGTCGCCACTGACATTTACCAGCAATTACGTGAATGCTCATATTCAATTCTTCTCTAGGGAATGATACATGCAGGTGTTGGTCTCCTGTGTTGGACATGCCATACGCTCGTTGTTGACTACAAGCATGAAGTATACTCTGGTAAGTGATACATTTTCCATTTATTTACCAATTGTATGAATGACGTTCTATATTGCTATATCGATCGCAACGTTGACCTTGTTCTCAAATACAACTGACACTATTTTGTCACGATTTATTTGTCCAGATCGCAATACTGACCTCGTTATCACATACAACCGACACTATATTAGTACGTTTTATTTATTCAGTATTGAGTCTGTTGTGGGAATAATCTCTGGAACAGTTTAGTCTGGAAAATTGGAAGAAAGACCCATGAATAACTCTTAACACAATTTCGTAGGATTAACGCATAAATCATGCATGCATAGTCTATGCTCACGTTCTACGAGTACATTACCAACTCGGTCTGTGTCATGGGCGGTTATATAAGTATAAAGTATATCCTTATATAATCGGCCACGATTAAATTATAAGACGAACCCCATGCAATGCAAATACATTTTCATGTGAATATGGAATCCAAATGCTGCACACTATATTGTCATTATAGGTGAAGTTTAATAAAATAAACAAATCGGATGTTTACCTCAATCGTCAAATACTATATTTGGTAGTTATTCATAGGCAACCTTCATTTTTTAGCAACGTTGGAGGCCAGTATCTCATAAACTTTCCGAGAACGACACTTCCAGTTAATCGTGTATACAGATATATGTATTTGTATTATTGATCAGTGTAAAATTAAGTTCCATCATAGCAACTAATTAAACACAAACACAGAAAATATTTGTCAACATTATTTCGGTCACAAAACTGTTTATTTATGACAAAAACATAAAACAAAGTTGTTAAAGTACGAGCTTTATGCGGGATTGTTTGATTCAAGAGATAACATGCAACAATAGTAAAGCAATTCACTGATATAACCGTTATCAACATTGCTGACAAAGGTATAGCTTGACGGAGGCTACGCGCAAACATCCGATCGTGACGTCGGCTAACAGCGACGTAATGAGTACATCAATTACATTACCATTGCTGCGTGACATCTAATAAATCAAACATTACCGCATGCAATTCTAACTTTTAAAATACGATTGAACTCATAAACGTACCACGTATTCGGCAACCATTTTTTGACGTAATGGCAGAGGTTTTGCTAGGCAATAGGTCACGTGATGGATTCAGGCAACCTCTGTTGCATGAGGATGGACCCTTGCTACATGCACTGATGCTCTTGTTTCAGTTATGTTACCAGTTTCCCTTCACCTCTTTGCAGACTGTAGTAGCGGTGGTCCTGCTGCTAACATGCACGAAGTTGGCTCAAGGCATCACTAAAGATGACGCTATTAAAAATTTGCTGAACTGCCAAGAACGAGCTATGAAAACACGCGAGAAATGCGTCAAAGAATCACCACAAATGGGGAAAATCTGTCACGATATATACATCTGGGCAGACTATTTCTGCAAGTATGTGTATAACAATCGAATCAAGACTTAGATGACTACGCCTTTGTTGATTCTCAAACATGTTTTTCAGTTTCTAGAACAAATACTTTAACATATCGTTTGTAGTTATTCATAGCAAATGTATGAGGTAACGTCGGTAGCACACATTTCGCCTACGTTTGTACAGTTTTCCCTATTAAAGATGGGCACGATTGATTAATGTATACGCGTACAGGTGTGTTTGTACATGTCATAATGCCGTCCCATTATAATTCCGACGCACTAATTACAGGGACAATCATTCGACGACACTCCTCGTAGCTCCCGGTTATTCAGCCCGTTGGCCTATATACTTTCGTGTTCAATAAAGCCTACGTTTACCCATACGTGTTACATTACAGTACATGTCAACAAACCGTTGCTTTCGGGTGTATTACTGCTAAAATTGAAAGTGTCTTATGCGTTGCTTCAATAAAGCGTAACTTGAAGTAAATAAATTGATCGTCAGTTCCAAATAGGTTCTCAGATGCCGATATATAGTTAATGTTTTATTTTGTTACAACTAGTTTGCAGAATATCTATGCGTTTCATTTGCAGACATGCACATTACATTTCTTGAACAAATGTAGCGACCACTCTTGATTACGTAATGCGAATCTAGTCATATAATCACGTGGTTTTATAAATATATTATGTTTACAACACTCAACTTGCTAGACGACATGAACGTACCCGATATACGCCGTAGCCTAAATATTGTTCTACACAAGGCACGATGTTCGTGTCTGGCAATAATGTTCAACATTCGTGATGTGGAACATAAAGCAATATTTCTGAAAGTTTTTATACCAAGAATAATTTTGTTAAATGTATTGATTGACTGCGGTTGGAAAACTAGAAATATATATCATCACTCACTCACTCAACACATTAACTCACTCACCCACTCAACTCACTCACTCACTCACTCAAATTACTCACTCACTCACTGGCTCACGCACTCACTCATTTAATGACTCATATCACTCACTCACTCAAATCCCTCACTCACTCATTCACTCAACTCTCTCACTCACCCATTCAACTCACTCACTCACTCAACCTGTCACCGAGACGTTCGTTAGTGTGCACGTTTGGATGATTAGTCGACTATCTGCCACCACCTGTCTCGTATTGAGATCTTTGAGCTCAACGATGTGTCTCATATCGTACATAAAATCGCATTAAAATCGAGTAAGCGTCCGTTTTATTCCCCGTCATAAGACAACCGCAACAGCAGGTGCATCATTTTATGTATATGTCCAAATACAACACACGCTCTCGAGTGTCATACGTGTACTTTCACATGTAGTCAGAAAGATCAGCTGCGGTCGATCCAGGACACTTGGTACACTCGCCCGTAATTTTTTGTGAAAGGAGTACGTTCGCTCTTATTCGTGAAAACATTAAGTTTGTTTTGGTAAGTATCAACAACGTTTGTCTTGATCTTGCAGCCACGTTTCGTGAAAGGTCTAAGCATGGCCAACGTTAACCTTTAACTAATCTAATACTTATTGCAGTGTCAACAAAAACCGTGTAAACACCAACGAAATATTAGTTGCATCAAAACAAAGTGTATTAGATTTGACAATAAAATCGAATTGACGTGGTAATCTGTTTGAATGAAATTGGTGGGACGTGTTTGTTAACATGTGTTATACCATTTTTCGTACGTTTTGATATCCAACGCAGTCACTTCATTTTGTTTTGAACACGAAATCATGGGATGTAAATTTTTCATAAGGCCGGTACATGGATGTTCACAAAGCAGAAAAGTGTTGTCCGCAACAATCTTCGCTATTTATTTTATATTTCTTTTCTGAATTGTTGCAAATGACGCTTTAAACAGGTGTATCATAATATTGTAATGATGAGGCCGGCTTGTTCTAATCTTCTTTTCTTTCCCCTAGTTAAGACGAACGCTCAAACTCGAGCCTTCTCACTTCCTGTCAGCGATAACGCAGCAGGAAATAAAATACAGTTCATTTCGCTGACATTTAAAACTCGTTCACGGGTTTTTTGTTAAATAAAAAGTCGTGGCCGGAAAAGTAAACTATTTTCTTATGAAGCTATGCCATTCTCATTTGGTAGTGAGAATGTCTTTTCCGAAGAAAGGTGGTCTGTCGTTTCATTAAATGGACCATATAAGACAAGCTCGCCATCTAGTGAGAAACGATGTACACCACAAGTAATTAGAACATCCACCGACAGCACTGGACACATTTATTCGTGTAAACAGTCCTAGTCACAATAATGTTATATATCGTCGATTATCACACATCTACAACAAAAGCTGCCCCATACATGCAACTGAGCACATGTGTGATACAAGCTTTCTCAGGGTTGATAAAATATTGCTTTTATATAGGTATCATTTGAGAATTGGTCATGTTGTGATATAGCACATCGACGTAGTCGTGTATGGTCGAGACGACGTGGAGCACGACAAGAACCTGCTGAGACTGATGCAGGTCGCCAGTGAGGAAGGTCTCGTCTTCAACTCGAAGAAATGTGTCGTGAAGACCCACGAGATCGTCTTCTTCGGGTCAGTCTACGGCCAAGACGGAATTAGACCGGACCCGAGCAAGATTGAGGACTTACGCATGATGCCGACCCCTCAGGACAAGGAGGACCTGCAGCGATGCATCGGCATGATGAACTACCTTGCAGCGTACATACCTCACTTTGCGGACAAGGTGGCACCCTTGAGAGAACTCCTCAAGAAGGACGTACCACTCGCGTGGCACGAGGACCACCAACACACCTATGACGATCTGAAGAGATGTATCAGCAACGAATCATGTCTGGCGTACTACCATCCACAGAAGGAAACGACGCTGGAAGTCGACGCATCGCAGAAAGGGTTGGGTGCCTGTCTGCTGCAGAACAACAAACCCGTGGCGTTCGCATCGAAGACACTCACCCCAGCCCAGTCAGCCTATTCGAACATCGAACGTGAGACACTAGCGATCGTAAATGGCATCCAGAAATTCCACACCTACCTGTTCGGAAAGCAGTTCGTTGTCATAACAGACCACAAGCCTTTGATAACGATACACAACAAGCCGCTGAAGAGTGCACCTCCACGTCTCCAGCGACTCCTGATCAAGCTACAGGGGTACGACTTCCAACTTGTGTATCGACCAGGCAACAAGATGATCATTGCCGACGTTCTGTTGAGGCTCCCCAACCCGAAGAACAACGCTGAGATCCCACTGGACGTGGCTGTGGATGCTGTCGTGCAAGATGAAGAAGAGGAAAACGCCACCGACAGCATCGATCTAATCAACTTTAGCATCGACAAACGTGCTCAGCTTCGAGAGTTGTCCACCTCAGACCACACACTGCGAGCCCTCCAGCAAGTGGTCTACAGCGGGTGGCCCGACACGATCAGAGATCTGCCACAGGACCTTCGCCAATACTGGTCCTATCGCGACGAAATTGGCATCTCTGATGGCGTCATCTTCAAAGGGAGACAGGTCATCATTCCTGAGGCGACGAGGAAAGACATCCTAGGCCAGCTCCACGAAGCACATCTCGGAATCGAGAAGACCAGACGACTGATGCGTGAATCAGTTTACTGGCCAAACATTCACAAAGACATTGAGACAATGGTGAAAACCTGCGCAGCCTGCCAGGAGAATCAGCCAGTACACCGACAACAACCTCTCCTCGCCCACGACGTACCATCAACACCGTGGACTAAAGTGGCAAGCGACATGTTCCAGGTCAAAGGAAACAACTACCTGCTGATTAGCGACTTTCACTCAAAGTTCTACCTCGTCCAGAAGATGCAGTCAACAACCAGTTCTGCCATCGTGAACATGTCAGCAGAATGGTTCAGCATGTTCTCACCACCACTGGAAATAGTGACTGACAATGGCCCACAGTATGTAGGGCAACCATTCCACGACATGTGTAAGAAGTGGAACGTCAAACACACTACAACATCACCCAGATATCCTCAATCCAACGGACTCATTGAGAGACAGGTCAGGGCGGTGAAAGCGGTCATACAGAAATGTGCGAAAACGGGCAGCGACGTGCTAATTGCCTTACGACACCATCGATGCACGCCGCTGGATAGTCATCTATCTAGCCCGAGTGAAATCTTGTTCAACAGACCTGTGCGCACTACCCTACCGAGTCACCACCCGACGCTGACGCAGAGCCAGCAATCGAACAACGAGCAACACGAGCGACGCAGAGATCGAATGATACGGGACCACGACCGACACGCGGGTCCAGAGCTCGCTCCGCTGCATGCTGGGCAACGCGTGCGAATCCTGAACAAGGAAACACACCAATGGTGCCCTGGAGAGATCATCGCGCAGAGCACAGAACCGCGTTCATACATCGTACAGACGCCAAATGGCACGCGTCTGCGCAGAACAAGGTCCCATCTGAGAGAGCTGGTGTTGACGCCAACTCCAAGATCCGTGACATTCCGTGACCCGCTGGACGACGACGACACCTCCGACCAACCGGTCGCGGTGCCCGTCACAACGACCGGTGACACACCGCCCTCCGAACCAGCGATCCGACGATCAGGGCGCGTGATCAGGTAGCCGGCCAGATTCAGCAATGAGTAATTTTGACTAGTTATTAATTGACTATACAATTACGTTAGAATAGTTCTGTGTTATATAAGCTTACTCATAATCTCATATTCATAATTATTGTTCTAGTTCTATGTATATTGTTCACTTTTATTTCTGCAGAGGGAGATGTTGTGATATAGCACATACCATAATTGCTATAGCGAACTACATTATCGCATGTATCACTACGCCCAATAAACACCAGTTGGTGAGTTAGCCGATCAGCCTGGATCGAGTGTTTGTGCATAGCTGAACGTCATTATACCTATCATAGCGAATCACTTCAGGTCATTTCCCAGATTTCTGGGGCAATACAAACCGATTTACAGGGCGATACAGAAACACTAATTAAAAGTCTTGATCCGTATCGCCCTGCTCAGGGAGCCAATAAGCAGGCTCCCCAGCAGTGTCTAAGCCAATGAGAAACAGACATATCATGTTGTCATGGCAACATGCTCCTGACATGAGGTCAGATACAGAGCAGTGTTGCCGATGACCCATTCATGGATCTTTCGACTTCTCCCACAAATTTCATCCCTCGCTTTCCTGTTATACAGAACTGTACTTTTAATGGAGCCGTTACCATACAGTTTGTTAATGGATCGAAATAACGACGTTGTTTTTCATTAAAAGACCTTCTGTTGCCAAAATGTATCATACAATATTTTTAATATGATCTCATATTGTTTGAACTGTTATTATTCGCATTAAATGAATTAATTAATTTTAAGAAGCTTTTTTTGTAGATATGTGATAAATATATTATTACATGTCTTGTTCTGTATCACGCCCTTTATCATGCCCCTCGTACCTGTATCAGCCCTCGTCCTTCGAACTCGGGCTGATACAGATACATCGGGGCATGATACAGGGCGTGATACAGAACAAGACATGTAATAATATATACTTATCAGTCTCCGTGAAGTAGCATCTCCTTTGTCTCCCTCGCGTGTCGTATCTAAGCGACCTTGATCACGGTATGCCACCTGGATTGCATTGACAAAAAGAACAATTTGAAAAAAGGGTATACGAACACTGTTCTTGCGCGGAAGTAGCCGTGCAACTATCGTTGTATAACGTCGTTCAGTGGAATACCGACGTTATACATTGGTAGTTAACCTTCGTCCTCCTCCTCCTCATCGTCATCATCACGATCATCATTATCATCGGCGGTCTCCTCGTTTTCCTGGATAACATTCATCATCCCGTTTTTTTTTGTATTTTCTCTGTTGTCAGGCACGTTCGTGAGACACTAGTCCAATACTGGCAGCAACAATTCGACCACAGTGTCGGCATGCGAATGTTGGCAACTGGGGGCGGCTAGTGAGCTCATTCACTAATGACGTTGCTGTCTTCTACTTTCTGCGTCAATACTGTGATGTATCGTTTTACCCCAAAACGACACAATATTTTTTCCACACACTAGCAATTGTATCACTCAACATGTTAACAAAACTAATGTCTTTACTCGCAGTAACACCGTTCTATAATATAACGTCTTTATGATCACGTTCATTCCATCATGATCACGTACATTCCAACTGTTAGCACGCCTGCATAACAGTGAAACGTGACGATAGCAATGCCACATTCAAGTTCTAAAATTATGCCTGGGAATCTTGTTATAACAAACTTGTTTTTTTGTAATCTGGATGATCCTGTGAATAGGGAAGATGGCTTCAATATTTTCAATTTCAGTTGCTTTGTTGCTCTATGTAAAGTATTTAGTTACACGCATATGAATTCATCAACATCCATAGTTCAAACATATCGGTGCACGTAGAACCTAGCGGCAAGAAATTGACTACAATCAAGACATTCTGCCTTTGTGACCGGCCAGACCAAAGTGAGTACTAAATTGCAAAAAATTGATTGTGAAATAATATTTTGTACCTTCTCTTATTCCATAGTTTATTAGCTTTTACATGATATCTAACTTGTAATAACTTCAATAGTTGTTGATGTATTGCTCAAAACTATTAAAACAGGGACGTCTTGAGAAAATAAATTATTAAAAATATAAAAAGGACTATATGAGAAAACAAATTCTCACAAAAGCCATTCATATATTATTGTGTTAGATTTGAAATAGTTGTGTACAGTTAATCGGTCATTGATATTTGAAATTGCAAGGTAGGCATTTCTGCCCAAATCACAAAATTGATGGCACATGAACTAGACAGCTATTTTAGTCAGGCATCCAGAATAGGCCAGTGCGACTTTATCTCAGGTTCGCTGGGGCAGGTCACAGTTTTTGTAATAGTCAGGAATGCGGATTATTTCCCTGTATATCTGGTAAAAACAAAGGCAGTACAAAATACCGACATGGTAATGCTGGCGGTCACAAATCCACCTCGAAGTCAAGTAATTGCACTTAAATTTTTTTCTCCTCACTTGATTTAGTCCAAAATGCAACCAGGTCCGCTGTTGTTGACACCTAGATTGTGTGCGTAGATAGCCGACGTGTCACACAGTCGGATTAATTAAAGAAATTGTTTTGCATATTGCAAAATAAAGGTGTCGCCTGACCCTTTGACAAGTTATTGAACGTACATTCTAGAGCAAGTCCAAAGAGTCTAGACACTAGAAGTTAGAACATTATCTTACATCAAGTCTTGATAAAGGCAGTGTAATTGTCTGTATGGAACATACACATCCTACTTTAAATGTTCCAATAGTCTCTGAGATATAGCCTCTCAAAGAAAAAGCGGTACCCAAAACGACAAGTCCATTTTATATTCGACATGTTAGATCACTGATTTCAAGCTTTGTCCAAGACTTTAAAAGAACTTGTTTACCTCTGAGTCTCGGTAGATACATGAAATATAACACGTATAAATATTTAGGAAGATATTGGAAATATTTGTTTTGAGGTGAGGGACGAAATGAGAAACTGAGTAAGAAACAGATTTGCTGTTGAAGACGACATCCAAGTTTAACATGTTTTCAATACATGATAGATCAGGATATTAAAAGGATTTATTGTTCCTATAATAATAATAGTAACAATAATAATACGGAATACTGTTTTTTCTTTCAACCAAAAAGTCTTAATTTGTTTAATCATACAATGTTGCGATGCTTTTACGGAATGTATATATATATATATATACATATATATATATATATATATATATATACATATATATATATATGTATATATATATGTATATATATATGTATATTTATATATATATATATATATATGTATATATATGTATACATATATCTATATATATATATATGTATATATATATATATATATATATATATGTATATGTATATGTAATCGTTAATTTGTTAATTACATTAACTCAAATAACTCAAATAATAACAAATAAATCTTTCTCAAAATGCACAAATTTATTTTAATGTATTTAGTAACCTTTTCCTGGAAGAGGTTAGTTTAATTAGATTGGATACATTTCAATTACCTGTCAATTAACTTTGTTTTATTGGGCATCATTTTATACATTGTATTACCAGTGTGTATATTAGACACATCCAGTAACCAAATTCACCCAACCAATATCAACGAACATTTATATTGAGGCCCAAGCAATAGTTTGGTTTCACTGCTTGTGTCAACCATACAAGGGATTGCAATACAAAATGTATAGGAACTGTGGAGTTGCTTATTATAGCCAAGTGAAAACACGTTTGACTTTCTCATGTTCTTGAGATGCAATAAATGATGTGGACCAGACAGTGAACAATGACGAACAAACGCGCGATGACAAAGTTGGCGAACTCAATGAACTTGTTTGGTTTGTTAGCACAGAAAGTTAATTATTAATTGAGTGAAATTAATTGGTAATTGAATTAACGTTTATTGTTATGTTAACTGACTCAGCGCCTAAAGACCATAAACGTTTCAAGGAATGCACCAGATAATTTCCCAACCTCTGGGAAATGTGTCATGATTTCTACGTGTTGGCGCATAATTTCTGCCAAATCAAATTTGTGAAACGAAGCAAAACCTAGACGATGTATTATGTTCCTTTCATATTTTGCTTAATCTTTGCGTAGTGGCCTCTCAACCAGTGGTGGCATATACAACATATTACACTGACGTAATATTATAATTAAGCTTTAATTTTGAAACCGGGATTGCCAAGTCAGTTTGTAGAAAGTTGCAACAGTTAGAAGTAACGTCGCTAACACGTAGCACATATACTGATGTCACTAAAATTAATCACACTCATTGTGTTAATGAAGCCCGAAACATAGTAATTAATGTGAATTTCGGTTCTGAACCGAATTTATGTTATTCTATCGCACTGCGATAAACCCAAACTGTTAAATAAATATGTCCTACACATGTGCTGCCATGAGTATTTTGTAAACAAATTAATTGACGACGCTGGCTTAAATAACGTCAACTTACTGGTGGAACGATGCAACTGTGACAGACAACAAGAACCTATCACCAATACCAGGTTTCCTAAATGGAATGTTACACAAAATACGACCTACTAAACAGACAACACGTTTTGAAAACGATTGGAGTAGAGTGTAAAACAACTCATTTCATAAACGATTCAGTACCGAGAATGAGCCACTAAAATGTGTCGATTGGTTACCTCCTTAAAGTGATATCCTATTTCGGAAATCAATCACTCTTAGTAGGCATCTGCTTAAATCACATGTCATTACATTCCGCAAAACCCATTTTTTGTCTATATATATATATATATATATATACATATATATATGTATACGTCGTCGTGTTCAAATAAAGCAAAGGCTGTCGAGTATCATGTCTTATAAGTCCACAGGTAATCAGGCAGAGATGATGTCGCCTAGGATCGGTGGAATTACTGTGTTGTTGACGAAAACAATGAAGTTTGCTTTGGTAAGCCTCAATGAAGTTTCTTGGTTTTGCAAGCAAGTTTTATGGTATTATATTATTGGTATATGCATACTTGCAGAGGAATTCACAGAACAGGGCAATTTTGTTTACTTTCTTGTTCTGTTATTAGTTTTCTTTGTAAGGCCATTTAAATGTAGCAAGTCACGTACTGTTAAAATGCCCTAATAACACAGAACATTCATCAATTGCAGTCGCTATCAAGAAATACCATTATGTTGAAGTGCCTTAGAACTATTTGATTGCAAAATAATAGTCTAACTAAACTACAAGAAGATCAAGGAGAGTTGCTTTCTTGCTTAAACTGGACATACCAACAGCGTGACTGCGTTTCGAACAAAACTTTAAAATATCTGAGATGAACAGCTTGCACGTGCATACAAAATGTTGCATTCGCAATAAGGTATAGGTACGCTCCCTCCTCCGTTTGCTACATGTGGTTTTGTTCTGCATGCAGTTCTGGTAAAATCTTGATAACTGGGGTTACATGTATCGTGAGGCAAAGAAACACCTGGTGAAAATGTAGGAATGTCCTGCAGAATTCAGGACAAACTAGATTCACTGGGAAACCCAAAGGCTAGGGAGGATATTATCAAAACACAAGCGCGTTGCGCGTGACAACAAACGTCGTGTATGTACATTATCCAATTGTGGGACTTACAAGCCATTACAAGGGACTGTTGCATAAAATTAATGTTCGACTGTTTTGTGGGACAAGCCTACTATGGACATACTAGTTTGTTGTCAATACTATGTCAAGAAAACGTGTTGCAATTGTGATTTGGCATGTTCAGTATTGTAAAACATACACGTTTTAACGATTTACAGTCATGTTGAAAACATCGAATCCTTTAGCTATTGCGCTACAGGTGCTGCTTCACAGGTAGTGAAAACTGCGTCGTACGTTTATAAAATCAGGTTCGCGCTTAATTTTAAAATGCGATTCATTGCATAGTGAAATGTTCATTTCTCGGTTACAGGTTGCTGCTTTGTTCGTGTTGTTGACGTTGCCGGAGCTTATTCATGCAAGCAGTAAAATGGAACAGTTGGCCGCGTGCCGTAATAGATGCATAACATCATACAATGAATGTTGCGACACGTCTCCTCTCTGGCAGGCATGCCACGATTTCTTCGTTTGGTGTAGCCAGCACTGCAGAAATGTCTACTTAAGCACGAAGAAGCGCGGATAATCAGTACCCGTCATTGAATATTCGATGTCACTTGGATCTATGCAATAACGCGATAACGTCAGGTCGACTATCCTAATTTCTGAAGAAGAATAACGATAAAACTGAACAACATCAATTGTTGCCAGCAACGTGTCAATGTTTTATATAAATATTACACTCATGTCATGGGTACATTCAACATATAATAATAACATAAGTAATTGCTTTGGTGATGTAAGCATAAGTTTGTAATGCACGGTAAAGAACTTGTACAACATGTGCCTCTTTTGCACGTATTTGACATTTGTGTAATATCGAATTCATTTGGAAAGTTGGCATAAAATGGAGCCAGATTTGTTCACTTTATATCACTTGTGATTGTATGACTTGTGTGTAGGTTCATTTGAACATTTCTTAAGTCAAATTGTGGAAAATATTATTTGCTAGTTATTATGTTGTGTTTCAACGGAAACTGTGGCTTGCTTTACTATGGTATGCCTTTGGTATGCCTGCGAGCTCGGCCCCTGTACCGACTTTACCTGACAAAACCGGCCGTAGAGGTGACCTTTCCGGGCGTTCCGCGAAAGTAGGGAGGTTAGACATATTCACCGACCTAACACAAAAATTCGTCGACCATATAGCAATGTCATTCTGAGATTCATAATTTTGGGAATCAATCGTTTCCAAGGCCACCCAATTTATGTTACGGTTTGAGGTTACTTTTCCAAGGTATTTTGAAGTTTATAAAGCGATCGCGAAACTATCGCAATATACAGTTACCCCAAATAATCCCCCTTAATTAAATTCATCATCATCATACCTTGGGCTATGCTGTTTTGCCGACGACCTGGTCCTGTGCGAATCATCTAAGGCAGCAGTGGAGATAGAATTTGAGAAATGGCGAGACATATTTGAAAGACACGGGTTGAGAGTCAGCATAACAACAACAGAGCATATGCCATGCCATGGTGAAGGACATATTGCTGGGGACAATAACACAGTACATCTTGGGGGAGGAGAAACGAACAACAGTTAAAACATTCAAATACCTTGGATCAATCTTTGACTCCTCTGGAGGGTCAGAGAGGGACATAAACAACCGAATGACATTGGGTTGGTTGAAAAGGAAACAATTGACAGGTGTCCTATGTGATAAAGAAGTTCCCATCAAGTTGAAAGACCAAGAATATAAGGCAGTCATCAACAATAACTTATGGAGTGGGATGTTGGCGGTCAGAAAGAACGAAGAGCAACAATTGCATGTAGCGGAAATGAGAATGCTCAGCTGGATAAGGGATAAGACTTGAAAAGACCATGTCAGACACCAAGACATTCAAGAAGAAGCCACAATACAGCCAATGGCAATATTCCTGAGACAAAAGAGCTGGCATGGGTACTTTATGAGACGAGATGAAAGTAGTATAGCTGTTAAAGTTATGCAAATGAAAGGACCGGGGAAGGAAGAAGGGACGACCCAAAATAAGGTGGACAGACAATATCAGGGAGGATATAAAACTGTATACGTTTATCCCAGAAATGGAAGAAAAACGCCAGTACTGGTACATGGTGGTCAAGACCGGCCCATAGAGACGCGACACATCATGTGGCGTGATATTCGTGATCGACGCGACGCCTGGGAACGACACACAAGACGCGTGTACATGCGTGACACTACGTCCGGGAACGACACATCACGTCGCGTAACATTCGTGACGCGACGTCCGGGAACGATACATTATACGCTTGACATCCAGGACGTGACGCCTGAGAACGACACATAACGTGGTGTGACATTCGTAACGACGCTTAGGTAGACACGTGAGTCGTGATCAAACGATATTATCGACGATATTATTTGGTGATTTAGTTGCGTTCGAGCGACCCGCTTTTGTACTAATTGTGTACGAGTTAATCTATTGCATTCACACTCCTGTGCCATTTTTTATATCCATTATACAGCCATTAAACATGTTTT
This sequence comes from Escarpia spicata, assembly GCA_963995525.1. NCBI lineage: Eukaryota > Metazoa > Annelida > Polychaeta > Sabellida > Siboglinidae > Escarpia > Escarpia spicata. The sequence continues at coordinate 56,403,816 of OZ023209.1, forward strand.
TGACTGGCAATTGCGGTTTAGTTCAATGATAATTATATGACCGTTGCGCGACAGCGTCACAGTTAAATCAATGCCAAATGTAACAAATTTATCCCTCCCCCCGTCGTACGACTCCATTTCATGTTCAGTTATACCATAAAAAGTGACACCATTTAGATGTCGTGTAGACGGCAGCACGTATGTATAATTAGTGCGTGTATGATGTTAGCCAAGTCACGTTTATATATTTCCATAGGCAATAATTATAGTTCCTAGAGTATTTGTTCTTCTTATTGCACTGTCATATCCATTAAGATGAAATGATGGATTTTAATGTTCCGTGCTTAATTTAAAGTGCGAATCTACGTGTAAAGAAATTTTGTTTGTTGGCTACAGGTTGCTGCGTTGACCGTAGTTTTGGCGTTGGAGGGGCATGTCCATGGGATCAATGAAGAGCTCGCCAAGCAGACGTTGATCATTTGTCGAAGGAAATGCTTAGAAACATACGAGAAATGTTGCCTCTCGACTCCGACAAGAACTGATTGGATTGTGTGCCACGACTTCTTCGTGTAGTGCGACGACCACTGCAAGTCGACTTATCATAAAAGAATAAATGGATAAACTCTCTCCATCATCCGAGTTTGTGATATCATCAGGATCTCTGCACGGACGATTTAAATCACATCGATTAAGCTGCAATCAGGATTAAAAGTTGGTATGTGGTTGCTGACATAAAAGTGTACAGTTTGGTTGAATTATTAAAAATATTAAAGTCCATCAATGACAAGTATACTCATGGACACAAAACATTCTATTTACACGGTGGTTATAATTTTATGTCACATTTTCCAATATATTGCCAACTGAAATGAAGTGTGAGGGGTCTACACATGTTTTGTTCGCCAAATGTAACTGGTACCATTGATCAATAATAACTGTAAAATAGTCATGTTATATATTCCTCTAAACATGTTTCTCCACGAGAAAATAAGTAAAATAATAATAAAAGGTGTTAACACTTCATAGTAGTTAGAACGTTAGACTCACAACTGTGATTGTCGTTGTTCGAATTATCTAGCATCTATTTCAAAGCCTGACCACACCACGTTGGTCTAGTTCATAATCCCTTCTCAGGTGCGCCATTTGTGGAAAAATGCACGTCAACGTTATCCCAGGCAGCATTTCCAACTCGGGCCAATATTGGCCAAATTTATGTTGCTATACTGGTGTATTGTTAGCATGCCATCATTGGCCCAAGACCGTGATGTCCTCCGGGCCAATGTTGGCAAACCGTTGCTTAGCCTAGCACTGGCCTATCCAGTCTGCTTTGAGGAAGGTTGCAATGCCGTGGTGTTTACTAGCTGTGTAGGCTGCTAGTTTGAAGCCTGGTATGTTTAGCTTGTCTGTTGTTTCGCAATGTGTTTCCTGAAGCAGGATTGCGAGTGCCTTAATTTTTTTGTAGGCTAGGTGTTCAATAATGTTGAGCTTGGCGTTGGTAAGGCCCTCAACGTTTATCTGCAGGATGATTATACCTTTGCCTTCGACGGATGTCTCCGCCCGCCCTGAAGAGAGCGCAATGCCAGGCGCGGGTTCACCATCATCATGTTGGCAGTTTGGCTGTAGACTTGTTGACGGCATCAGCTTCCTAACTCGACGAGTTAGTACTGACAGGGGAGACGGAGACCACTTGAAACTTGCCGCCATTTGACGAAAGAAGGACGGCTACCGGCACACTAAATCACGAGTACATGCGTTTTAACCAATATAATTGTTGACTAACACTCCGTTGTTATCTATACATGTACCATATGTAATGTAATGTTGTCGATAAGGGCATATTGGCATCACCGAATTCATGTTCTGTCGATCCATGGAACAATTCTTGACATATGCTCTTCTAATTTTCAAGAACATTCGATTTGCATGTACAGTCGTGATCATGTGAGCAGGAAACTTATCCGGTTATATTCGGTGTCTATGGCGTCAGTTAAGCTAACAAGTAATTTTTTTAGAACCGGCCAGTGAACGATGTTTACATTACATAATTTACACATATTACATGTCTATTGTAATAAATGTCAAACATTCAACTCATTGGTCAGTGTTAAATATAAGTGTTGTTGTGGCTCAAGGGACTCCACAGTTCAATGCAAATTAAAACTGTTCCGTGTTTGGCTTGCTGCAACAGATTATTCTGAACATCTCAGCAACACGGCTAGATACCTCGAGATGGTCACAGCCGCGCAGCACGAGAACGCCGAAGTAGTGTAGCAGAAAGTGTGGCAGAAACGTGGGCAGACACCGAGGCAGCCGAGCGTAAAACGTTTGTGTCGTCGCTGAAACTGTCAGAACAACAGGCAAACGAAGTGAGAATCGAGCGGGCGCATAGAACTGGCGGAAACAAACACTTGGGCAAACCGAAGACAGTGGTCGTGAAGTTCGAAAGCTTCAAACAGCGCGACGCAATTCTACAGGCCGGAAGCAACGAGAAGCTCCGTGGTGTGTATGTAAATGAGGACCTCTCAGACAGGGTGATGGCGCGATGGAAGGCGCGATTCCCCATTCCCCAAACTGCGAGAGGCAAGGGAGAAGAGTAAGATTGCTTATCTCTCCTATATCTCATAGTCAGTGTTGGGGGGGGGGGGTAATATAACCTAAGTGTACGCAGCAGAACGATCCACGAACGTTGACGATATCTATATAAACATACATTGACAATGGCTAGTCTAGATTTACCATTTCTAAGTGTTGACGTTGATGACTTTGTAGAATTTAATTCTACATCCGATGACAGTACGTTTACCACTTTAAACTTACATGCAACGCGTGACACTTGTTCCAATATTTCCTTTCGACAATGTGAATATGATGATTATGATGTTGAAGATAGACCGAATCGTGTTTTGAATACTTTAGATCCAGATAATCACTTTCATATTAGTGTACATACCAGTTCAAAATAATTCAGTGCTGAACAGTTTGTACGCAATGTCACAGCAGAGAATGACCTATCATTTATATATTTTAATGTTCGAAGTTTAAATAAGAATTATAAAAAATTAAGGATTTAATCGATGACCTTAAACTGTCGTTTGGTATCATAGCCATTTCAGAGATCTGGGCTGATTCTAGCACAGTTGATGATTACCTATTAAATGGATATGAAGTTTTTACATTATAAGATATAGCAAAAAAGAGGGGTGGCATTGTATGTTAATGAAAGATTCAGATGCAAACTTCGAGCAGTAAAATCAAAGGTGATTGACAATATATTTGAATGTGTCACTGTGGAATTGGATATGAAAAAACACAAGAATATAATTGTGAATTGTGTATACTGAACCCCAGGTTTAGACATAAACCTATTTTCTGAGAATATGGAGTAGTTGTTTACTGATGTCAAGCCAAGTAAATCTATTTTTGTATGTGGTGATTTTAATATCGATCTCCTAAAACAAAATACACACAACGGGACAAAGAGTATTTTGGATTGTATGTATGGTTTAGGTTTGTTTCCGTTAATAGATAGACCGAGTCGAATTACAACAAACTCGTGTACTCTGATAGACAACATGTTTACTAATCAAACGAATTACTCAGTTAGAACTTGGTTATTAATCATTTATCATTTGCCGATCTATTCGTGTGTCGATAGCATTGTCTACCAAATCTGAACTTACTTTCATCCACATTTTATGTAATGTTATTCATAACTCTCTGTAGAGCGTTACATTAGTCAGTTATCCTTTCCAGTCAATATCGAATACTATTAATGTCAAAGGTTCGCCGGAGCAATGTAATATCTGTTTATAAAATAAACCTGTGAAGTGCCAAATGCAACTCATAACTAACAAAAAACGACTCATGCGGCTGGAAGACAAACAACGCAAAACCAGAGATCTATATATACATTTGCAGCTTGGCTGTTAACGAAATAATTCATCAGCACAAACAACCGAGTGGCTAACCATCCTGACATAAACAGGCAAACCTATGTCAAATGTTTCTGCTCAACGAATTTCATGACGTAGGCGCGTGTGAGTCACACGCGGCTACGTCACACGGTGGGACCAATGGTTATGTACAATGCCCTATCTAGTACTTCCCACGCCAACAGTGCAAAAGACCGTCCTCTTCCTTCCGCAGAAGCACATGTTCTGCGTCTGGTGGTTCGGCTTCAATTCGCTGCACAGCCTCTTTTGGGAGAAGGTCTGCAAGACGATCGCGCTGCTGAAGCCGCTGCGTCTCGAGATCATCCTGACGCGCAGTATTGTCAACGGCATCATCTTCTTCAACATGCTTTCAAATCACCTTAACGTTTCTTTACATAGGCCACATATTAGAAAAACGGAGTTTTAACCCGTCGCATTTGTGATTTTTTTGCCGAAAAATGCAAAATTTGACTTAAATGGAGTTAAGCAACTATATTAACCATTATTTTTCAAGATGTAATCAGTGGGTTACAACTGTCCAACCATTTTACATTTTGTCCGCACATGTCATTGGTTATAGTACATAGTGTTTGTAAGAAAGGGTATGGATTTTTTGTTAATTATGGGTCATTGTTTGCTTAATATCAAATTTAACAAACAGTTGGTCAAAACGCTGTTTTCCCACATGAGACCTACTATTTATATTGCAAGTCACCAAGCAAGTACCGGTTCTGTACACAGGTCACTGGTTACACAGTAGGTTCTTTCCCTTTTTTGTTGTTTAGCCAAATAAACAAAATGTGCTTAACTAACTAGTTATGCCTGATATTTTAGGGCGTAATTGTTGTTGTTATCTTGTCAGTCATTTAATAAATATGGTCACGTGTTTCAATGCGTACCATTTTTGAAGAAAAATTGACTCGTGCGTACACACCCGTTGCACCATCCCCCAACCTACAGGCCTGCCTTTAGCTACTCGGACTGCATGAAACAGACACGTATTTTTTGACTTGTATCCGTATGCTAGGATTTCAATGAAGGCATCTGAAATTGCAGAAAGTTTTGAACAAACTTCCGCTATCCCCATTCCATTGCTCCTTGTTTGGTGATCTCTAGCTCCCGGGGCCCTCTTTAAAACATATCATATTCGGCTTAATTAACACCTCCAAGTAGACACGGGGTAACCATCACACAACCTGTTGATTAACGTTTCAATGTGATGTTTGTGCATATGGGTTATTTTTTCCACTTAGAATTAAATTTGAAACAAAATTGGTCAAAATGTTATTTTGTGTACACGAGGTCTACTGTGTATATTATAAGACGCCAACCTGTTTAATATTTCTATACTTAGGTCACTTATTACGAAATGAGGTTATGGCTGCCAATTTGGTTTTGTTTAGGCAATTTTGGTTTTACAAATTGCAACATTGGAGCAGAATATATACAGGATAGGATATATTCAGTGCGTTACAACCTGTCAACGATATCAGATTGTTTTACTTACATTAATGGTTATAGCATAATGCGTTCACAATAGGCCCTATGCGTTCACCTCCAAACGGATATGGGACACCACACCACCTGCAGGTGAACACCTCTGTGTGTCAATGTAGTGCCATCTCTTCCAACTTACCTATTATAACCCAATACTTCTTCTTACTGAATCCGGCCAGTGATTTTGTGGAGTCGCAACCAAGAAAACCAAGAATGCTGTCCGGTGCTTGATGTGAATGTTTGGTGGTAATCTGACAAACAAGTACATTTTCTTTTGTTGAGCTGCACCACTCACATTCCAAACTTTAAATTCTTGCTTGTCTCAAATAAAGAGAAGCAACAAAAATAAAACGCATGTGTCTATGTCCATGACCCCTATCCTGTTGAACGTGCTTGTCACTGCAGTGAGGCGCGTGTCTGCTCCCTTACTTAAATGCACAATATCTCTAACAGTTGATTTTGCGCTTTTGTAGTCTTGAAATCCGTACGCTGACCCACTGACATCTTTCCGCCGGTTCAGTAACTTTTCTGAGTTACATGTCCGTGTGACTGTCTACATTTCGGGGAACTAACACAGTTATTGCTGTATTCATAATCATCAAAATTGGCCGTTGTAAGAACTAAACTCTTAACAAAAAAGTAATTACCCTGAAATGTTATCGCAAAACGCGTCGCTCACGAACTGCGCATGTCTACTGAATAATATCGCTAATAAATTGACCAGGGCGTATCTAAAGGTGATGTAATGTAAGTTTGGTAAATCCAAACGAGCCGCCATTAGTAGTGTAGACATCGTATCTAAACAAACTACGCTGATTGGATTTTGGGGAAAGGGAGAGATGTGGCGTAAAAACTGTTTGAAAGATGTGAGACGTGAGGTGCGACTATCCAGAACGCTGGGCTGAGGCAGATATAACTATTTAACTGTTGAACCATCAAATACAGGGGGTGGGCGTGTGCTTGGTAAACATTTCTTACAATTTGATATATGTATTTATTGAGCTTGTAATTTGGGGATGCGAGTCTAAATGCAATACGGTCTCTTGCAGCTGCAGTCGGAGTAGCCCAATGGAGGCCCGAATGACAAGAGAGGGTGCAATGGGTGCGTACGCACCCCTCCGCTGAGGCAATTTAGCTTACCGCATCGTAAATATTGAAACATGTGGCTAACCGTATGATATGATTGGCAAATTGTACCACACCGATGACACCCTGAAATGTAATGGATAATTATAACCACAATTGTGGTTATTTGGTTTAATAACCCATCTTTAACCACAATTCTAAACCTGACCGCCTACTGTGTAACCAGTGACCGTTGTACAGAACCAATGCCTAATTTTATGCTAAACAAAAAAGGCCCATAGTTAACAAAAAATCCAAATAGTGTCTAGCAGCAAAGGCCATGTACGATAACCATTAATATACGTGGACATTTAAAGTGCTTGGAAAGTTGTAACGCACTTATAACATTCTGAAAAATAATAGTTAGCATAGCTGCTTAACAGCAATTTGGATAATTTTTGCATTTCTCGGAACAAAAATGGCCCATATCTGTCCAAAACGCCAATTTAGACCGGTAAAAGCTCCGACTGTGTAATGTGTGGCCTATGTAGAGAAGCATTAAGCTGATTTAGAAATATGTATCAGCGTTATTATGTATTACAGAGGCATACTACGGTTTTAATTAAATTTAGGTTTTGATCAAATTTATATCAAATTTTACATAAAAACCCGTTTTCTGACCTAAAAATTAAAAGTCCAACAAGCCATACCATAATCAGTAACGTATATATTTTGCTATTTGTAACAAAAAAGCCTAAGATTTTTTTTCTGAGCACTTTTCTCGTCCTTGGCCGCCCGTCCATAAGGCTCAAATATATACACACGACACAACTCCACCTGCCTGCCAGCGAACACAACTAGAACATGAGCACCACAAACAATCGATAATACTACATCATATGAGTTAGCATGGGCTAGCTGATATGGACACATGACTGCAATCGCACCCCAGTAACCAGTGAATACGACGATAATTCGGAAAAGTTCATTCTACATTTACTCCCGAAAAAAGTAAGTAAGCGCCATGACCAAACATTTGTCAAAATTACTAAAATGTATCGTCTCATTGTTTACGCTGTGAGGCTCAAGGCTCACATGATCGGGCTATTATGGCAGAGATGGGTAGCATCCGGTCCTGGGTGTAAGAATGTCGTACGGTTGTGCAGCATGTAGGCTAAACAGTGCGCTGTTATTGTGCGTCTACAACCACATGCAAATATACAATTAATTGCACCATATTTTACGTTTGACCCTTTTCTGGAATTTATACACAATATACACTTATTGTTTGATGACACACACGCATTTTCATTAATTTTGTCTGAATCTTTTTAATAAAATGTGTCCTCCATGATGCCTCACTGTGAAGCTGTGTTTCCGTTGCCAGGGACGTTATTGGGGTCAATACACAGTTGGTTTTCCCATAGGCGACCATGTTAACGTGTTGTCTGATTAGAAGAAAACGTGACCTACAAAATTTCTTAAACTTCTCACCTGCTGTTATCATCATCTCATTGACATGTTGATAGATTAAACTAATTGCGTACTTCTAGCTCTCGTAAAATGCCTGTATGTGTGACACCCGTCAATATTTACAAATGCCGGCAAGAATTACTCCGCAAACAGGTTACACAGGTAAATTGCTGCCAAATATCCTTTCGCTTATACAAATCATCTAGAAATATGCCTACTCAAATGCACTTATGTCATAGCATGTGAATTTTGTAAAAACACAATTTCTCAAAACTACACTGCACTTTTCTTCGTAACCAAACATGACCCCTGAAGTTTAATTTAAGCATGGCATGACTCATCCTATGTGAAAAGAGCTTTATGGGAGTGATGCGTTTTCTGGGCCGCATTTGAAGTGAACGACGGATCAGGGGATTATGGTTGAGCTATTTGAGGTAGCACTTGAGATGGACAACTTAGCGACAGTACAGCAGCCACCTGGATTTCTGGTATTAGCTGTTGCCGAGAGGCTCTCTTTACGAGTTTTTGTTAAATGTGGTCGCCACTAACAATCATGACATACGCTCGTTGTTGACGACAAGCATGAAGTATACGCTGGTAAGTTAGACATTTTCTATTTAATTACCATTTGTGTGAATGACGTCCTATATAGCTATATCGACCGCAACGTTGACCTTGTTCTCAAATACAACCGACATTATTTTGCCAAGATTTATTTGTTCAGATGATCGCAATACTGACCTCGTTATCATATACAACCGACACTATGCTACTACGTTTTATTTATTCAATCTATTGTGGAAATAATCTGTGGAACAGTTTAGTCTAGCAAATTGGAAGAAAGACCCATGGATATCCGTTAACACAATTTCGTACGATTTACGCATAGATCATGCAGACTATGCTCACGTTTCAACGAGTACATTACCAACTCAGTCTCTATCATGGGCGGTTATAAGGATATAGTATATCCGTATATAATTGGCAACAATAAAATTACATTAAGACGAGCCAGATGCAATCTAAGTAAAATTTCATATGAACATGGAATCCAAATGCTGCACATTATACCGGCATTATAGGTCAAGTTTAATAAAATAAGCAGATTGGATGTTGCATCCTAGAAACTAATAAAACACACAAATAGACAATATTTGTCAAAATTATTTCGGTCACAAAACTGTTTCTTTATGACAAAAACAGAAAACAAAATTTTTAAAGTACGAGCTTTATGTCAAAATGTTTGATTCACGAGATGTCATGTAGCAATAGTAATGCAATTATATAACCGTTATCAACATAGTTGCCAAAGGTATAGCTTGACGGAGGCTACGCGCAAACATCCGATCGTGACGTAGGCTAACGGCGACGTAATGAGTACATCAGTTACATTACCATTGCTGCGTGACATTTTATAAATAAAACATTCCCGCATGCAGTTCTAACATTTAAAAAATCTTATATTTTTATCATAAACAAACACTTTTTATACCAGAATTTCAACAAAATATACGACGGAACTCATAAACGCACCACGTTTTTTTGATGTGATGGCTGAGGTTTTGCTAGGCAATAGGTCACGTGATTGATGGGCCAATTCAGGCAACCTCTTGTGCATGAGGATTGTGCGTTGCCACATGAATTGTCGCTCTTATTTCTCTTACAAGTTTCCTTTCACCTTTTTGCAGACTGTAGTAGCGGTGGTCCTGCTGCTAACTTGGACGAGATTGGCTCAAGGCATCAGTGAAGAAGCCGCTATGAAGACACTGCTGAACTGCCAAGAACGAGCTTTGAAGACATGCGAGAAATGCGTCAAAGAATCACCACAAATGTGGAAAACGTGTCATGATGTATACGTCTGGGCATACCATTTCTGCAAGCGTGTGTATAACAACCGAATCAAGACTTAGATGACTACGCCTTTGTTGATTCTCAGACACGTTTTGCATTGTTATCATGTAGAGCCTACAGAACTGCAATCCCTCCGTGACAGCTGCAAAACATTACAGTGTAATATTGTATCTGTGCAGTATCAAAACCTTGAATGGTAAGTCAGTTTCTAGAACAAATGTTGTGTTATCAATACGTTAACACGTCGTTTGTAGTTATTCATTGCAAAGGTATGTGGTAACGTCGGTAGCATACATTTCGCCTACGTTTGTACAGTTTTCCCTATTAAAGATAAGCAAGAATCCGTTATGTATACGCGTACATATGTGTTTGTAGATGTCAACAGATCATCGCCTTCGGGTGTCTTATGCATTGCTTCAATAAAGCGTAACTTGAAGTAAATAAATTGACTGTCAGTTCCAAATATGTTCACAAATGTCGATATAGTTAATGTTTTATTGTGTTACAACTAGTTTGCAGAACACATATGCGTTTCATTTGCAGACATGCACATTACATTTCTTGAACAAATGTAACGACCACTCTTGATTAAGCAATGCCAAACAATTCATATAAAGATGTGGCTTTTTAAATATATTATGTTTACAACACTCAACTTGCTAGACGACATGAACGTACCCGATATACGTAGCCTAAATATTGTTCTACACAAGGCACGATGTTCGTGCCTGGCAACAATGTTGAACAGTCGTAGTGTGGAAAATAAAGCAATATTTCTGAAAGTATTTATACAAAGAATAACCTAGTAAAATATACTGATTGACTGCGGTTTGAAAACTAGAAATATATCTCATCACTCACTCACTCAACTCACTCACACTCACACACACACACACACACACACACACACACACACACACACACACACACACACACACACACACACACACACACACACACACACACACACACACACACACACACACACACACACACTCGCTAACTAACTCAATTCACTCAACTCACTCAACTCACTCAACTCTCTCAACTCTCTCGACTCACTCGACTCACTCGACTCACTCGACTCACTCGACTCACTCGACTCACTCGACTCACTCGACTCACTCGACTCACTCGACTCACTCGACTCACTCGACTCACTCGACTCACTCAACTCACTCAACTCACTCAACTCACTCAACTCACTCAACTCACTCAACTCACTCAACTCACTCGACTCACTCGACTCACTCGACTCACTCGACTCACTCAACTCACTCAACTTATTCAACCCACACACTCAATCACTCACTCACACACTGGGTCACTAACTCACTCAATTACTTATTCAAATCACTTACTCACTTACTCACTTACTCACTCACTCACTCACTCACTCACTCACTCACTCACTCACTCACTCACTCACTCACTCACTCACTCACTCACTCAACTCACTCAACTCACTCAACTCACTCAACTCACTCAACTCACTCAACTCACTCAACTCACTCAACTCACTCAACTCACTCAACTCACTCAACTCACTCAACTCACTCACTCGCATGCTCAACTCCTTCACTCACTCAACTCACTCAACCACTCAATTCACTCACTCACTCATCCACTCACTCATTTTACTCACTCACTCACTCACTCACTCACTCACTCACTCACTCACTCACTCACTCACTCACTCACTCACTCACTCACTCACTCACTCACTCACTCACTCACTCACTCATTCACTCACTCAACCTTTCACCGAGACGATCGTCAGTGTGCACGTTTGGATGATTAGATGTCTCATATCGTACTTCAAATCACATTAAATTCGAGTAGGCGTCCGTTTTATTCCCCGTCATAAGACAAACGCAACAGCAGGTGCATGTACATCATTTTATGTATATGTCCAAATACAACACTCGCTCTCGAGTGTCATACGTGTACGTTCACGTGTAGTCAGAAAGATCAGCTGCGGTCGATCTAAGACACTAGGTGCACACGCCCGTAATCTTTTGAGAAAGGAACACGTTCGCCCTCATTCGTGAAACCATGAAGTTTGTTTTGGTAAGTAACAAGAACGTTTCTCGTGATCTTGCAGCCACGTTTCGTGAAAGGTCTACGCATAGCCAACGCTAACCTTTAACTAACATAATATTTATTTCAAACTGTGTAAACAAAAACTATCTAAATACCAACGAAATATAAGTATCAAAACAAAATATAGTAGATTTGACAATAAAATGCAATGACGTGGTAATCTGTTTGAATGAAATTGCATTGGTGGGACGTGTTTGTTAACATATGTTAGACCATTTCTCAAACGTTTTGATATCACAACGCAGTCATTTCAATTTCTTTTGAACACGATGCCATATGATGTTAGTTTTTTATAAGGCCGGTACCCGGATGTTTACAAAGCTCAAACGTGTTGCCCGCAACATTATTCGTTATTTATTTTATATACTTTTTCTTAATTGTTGCAAATGACGCTTTAAACAGGTACATCATAATGGGGCGACTGGTTCTAATCTTCTTTTCTTTCCCTTAGTTAAGACGAACGCTAGAACTCCAGCCTTCTCACTTCCTATCAGGGACAACGCAGCAGTAAATAAAATACAGTTTATTTTGTTAACATTTAAAATCTCTTTGACTGGGTTTCTGCTAAATACAAACTCGTGTCCAGAAAAGTTAACTATTTTCTTATAAAGCTAAGCAATTTTCGTTAGGTAGTGAGAATGTTTCTTCCGAAGAGACGTGGTCTGTCTTTTTATTTAATGGACCAAATAAGACAAGATCTAGTGAGAAATAATGTACAACACAAGTAATTAGAACATCCACCGACAGCACTGGACACGTTTATTCGTACGAACAGACCTAGTCACAATAATGTTATATCGTCTATTATCAATCTCTGTGAAGTAGCATCTCCTTTGTCGCCCTCGCGTGTCGTAACTAAGCGACCTTGATCACGGTATGCCACTTGGATTGCATTGACAAAAAGAACAAATTGAAACAAGTGTATACGAACCCTGTTCTTGCGGGGAAGTAGCCCTGCAACTATCGTTGCTGTCGATAGTTCAGTGTAATACCGACTTTATACATTGGTAGTTAACCTTCGTCCTCCTCTTCCTCATCGTCATCATCACGATCATCATTATCATCGACGGTCTCCTCGTTTTCGTGGATAACATTCATCATCCCGTTTTTTATATTTTCTCTGTTGACAAGCACGTTCGTGAGACACTAGTCCAATACTGGCATCAACAATTCCAACTCAGTTTCGGTAAACGAATGTTGGCAACTATCCTGTTGGGGAAACTAGTGTGCTCATTTACTAGTGACGTGGTCTTCTACTTTCTGCCTCAATACTCTGATGTATCGTTTTACCCCAAAACGACACCATGTTGTTTCCACACACTAGCAATTGTATCACTCAACATGTTAACAAAACTAATGGCTTTACTCGCAGTAACACCGTTCTATAAAGTAACGTCTTTATGATCACGTACATTCCAACTGTTAGCACGCCTGCATAACAGTGACACTTGACGATAGGTACACTGTATTCAAGTTCTAAAATTATGCCTGGAAATCTTGTCATAATAAACTTGTTTTGCGTAATCTCGATGATCATGTGAATAGTGAAGATGGCTTCAAGATTTTCAATTTCAGTTGCTTTGTTGCTCTATGTAAAGTATTTAGTTACATGCAGATGAATTTAACAACATCCATAGTTCAAACATATCGGTACACGGAGACCCTAGCGCCAAGACATTGACTGCAATCTAGACAATCTTCTGCTTTGACCTGCCAAGCCGAAGTGGGTATTAAGTTGCAAAACATTGATTGTGATATAATTGTTTGTACTTTATCTTATTCCACAGTTTATTAGCTTTAACATGACATATAATTTTCTGTAATAATTTCAATAGGTGTTGATGTATTGCTAAAAGTATAAATGAACGTTTAAAAATTGGACGTCTTGAGAGAATATGAAAAGGGCTATATGAGAAACAAATTTGATAGAAGCTATAGATGTATTATGTTAGTGGTTGTGAAGTATTTGTCGTGTACAATTAATCGAACATTGAAAGGGGAGATTGTAAGGTCGGCATTTCTGCCCAAATCACAAAACTCATGGCCCACGAACTAGACAGCTACTTTTGTCTGGCATCCAGAATAGGCCAATGCGACTTAATACCCGGTTCGCTATGGCAGGTCACAGTTTTAGTATTAGTCAGGAATGTGGATTATTTTCCAGTATATCTGGTAAAACAAAGGCAGTACAAAATATCGACATGGTATTGCTGGAGGTCAAAAATCTAACTCGTAGTCAAGTAGCTGCACTTCAATTTTATTTACAATAAGGAAAGCAGCATTCTTTAGTGTCCAATAGAAATATATTAATAGATACCTTAGATTCATATTCTAAGCATATCACGTTCGTCGCGTGCAAAGGTTATTGTGTTAAGGATTTCATAACTTTGTCCTCACTTGATTTAGTTCAAAATGCAACCAGGACCGCTGACACCTAGAATGTGCGCGCGGATAGCCGAAGTGTAGCACAGACGGATTAATTAAAGAACTTGATTTGCACATTACAAAATAAATATGTCATTGGACCCTTTGACAAGTTATAGAGCTTACAATCTAGAGCAAGTCCAAATAGTCTAGACACTAGAAAATGATCTTACATCAAGTCTTGATAAAGGCTGTGTAATTGCCTGTATGGAGTATTCAAATACTACTATAAATGTTCCAGTAGTCTCTGAGATATAGCCTCTCAAAGATAAGGGGTACCCAAGACGACATGTCCATTTTTATATTCGACATGTTAGACCACTGATTCCAAACATTGTCCCTGGCTTTAGAAGAACTTGTTTTCCTCTGAGTCTCAGTAGATATATGAAATATAACATGTATACAAGCCATTTAGGAAGATATTGGAAATATTTATTTTGAGGGACGAAATGAGAAACTGAGTAAGAAACAGATTTGCTGTTGAAGACGACATCCAAGTTTAACATGTTTTCAATACATAATAGATCAGGATATTAGATGTTCCTATAATAATAAAAATAATAATACGAAGTAGTGTTTTTTCTTCAAACCAAAGACTTCATTTTACTCAAACAATGTTGCGATGCTTTTACGGAATGTATATATATATATATACATATATATATATATACATATATATATATATATATATACAATAACTTTTAATTGTTAATGTGTTAATTATATTAACTCAAATATCTTAAGTAAATCTTCATGAAAATACAACAAATTATTTTAATGTATTTACTAACGTTTTCCTGGAAGAGGTTGATTTAATTAGATTGGATACATTTCAATTAACTCTCAATTATCTTAGTTTTATTGGGCATTATTTTATGCATTCGAGTTGCAATTGTCACATACCTGCTGTCTGTAGTTAGATATTTAATTATCGATGTGTATATTAGACAGATCCAGTAACCAAATTCACCCAACCAATGTCAACGAAAAATTATATTCAGGCGCATACAATTGTTTGGTTTCATTGCTTGTGTCAACCATACAAGGGAATGCAATACAAAATAAACCGGAACTGTGGAGTTGCTTAGTATAGCAGAAAGGTTTTCAGTGTGTAAAACAAAATGAAAACACGTTTGACTTCTCATGGTCTTGATATGTAAGTTGGTAAGTACGTAAGTAAGTAAGTAGTTTATTTCCATCAACAACATAAAAGTATTGCACATCCCGTTATTCCAAAATACAACATTTTCATCATGTGAACAGAATATACTCATAAGTGTTGGTGGAAAGGGGTGAACAGAAATGTAATACTTATGTTTGGTTCACCCCATTGCTGGTGAAGCTTTCATGTATGGTATTCCACAGTTGTATTCCACAAACAGAAACATACATAGCTGTTTGTATGGTACTCACACGATGACTTCGAAAGGTGTCTTTCTGTCGAGTGCCATACCGTTTAAACATTCTTTGCAAAATATTTGGTACTTCACTGTGTTGTGCCTTATACAATATAATCGCTGTCTTAAATTTAACCAAGTCTACAAACCTCAAAGTAAACAGTTGTTTAAAGAGAGTGCTGTTATGCTCCATACGCTTTTCGCCACATATCAGACGAACTATTCGTTTCTGCAGCGCAGCAATACACCTGATGTTTGAGGAATACCAAATTTCGCTGCAATAGCTAATATATGGCAAGAACAGGGAACAATACAAAATGTACATTCCATCCTGATTAATTAAACAACTTGCTTTGTAAATGATTTCTGTTACTTTCGACAGTTTTGTTCTAGCCATATTGATGTGATGCTTCCAGTTCAGCTGGTCATCAATACGTACTCCCAGCAATGTGGTTACACGTACTCTGGTTATTCGAACGTTACATACACACAGATCATTGACAACAACTGGTGGACAGTTCCCGAATAACACATAATTCATTTTTAAAAAGTTGAATGATAATTTATTTGTAGCAAACCATTTGCACAATTTGGCAAGTTCTCTTGTTACCGGTACAACATATATTCGTATTGTCAGCAAAAAGTATAAATTTTACTAATTTTGATACGTTACAGATGTCATTAATGTAAAGGGCAAATAAAAGTGGACATAAAATAGACCCCTGCGGAACTCCACATCTGACATCTAATAACTCCAAAACACACCCGTCAATATATACAAATTGTTTCCTGTTCGAAAGGTAGCTTTTAATCCAATCATTTGCTATTCCACACAACCCATAATAATTATTTGTTTGTAAGTATTTCATGGTCTACTGTATCGAACGCCTTTTTAATATCAATTAATACACCGACGGCATGCTTTTTACTGTCCTTAGCACTTATGATTTCCTCAATCAATTCCAATACAGCCTGTGACGTGGACCTATTAGCACGGAACCCGGACTGATCTGAACTTAGTATGTTATTTGCATTTAAAAAGCTGTCTGTTCTGGCAAGAAACAGTTTTTCCAGGATTTTTGATAACTGCGGCAATAGAGAAATTGGCCTATAATTTGTACCGTCGGTTTTCATACCACTTCTAAAGATGGGTATAAATTTAGCAATTTCCGTACGTGTTGGGAATACACCAGTTCAGAATTAATTATTACATACATGAGTGAAAGGTTTGCTTATTACATGAATGACCTTCGCGACAATGTCCTTACATATGTCTTCGAAGTCTGAATATTTCTTTTTGGTACACGCTTTCACTGTAGTTATAAGTTCTTCCTCGTCGACAGGTTTGAGGAATAGACTTTGATCAATACTACGTCCTAAATAAGCATACACAGACTAACGTTCATCCTTATTGTTGATATCCTTTGCTAAGTTAGCACCAACACTTGTAAAAAATCCATATTAAACTCATTTGTCATTTCTGTTTTATTGGTAATGTCTCTGTCGCCACATACCAGATGTGTTGGAAAGTTCACCGACTAGTGTTGTTTACGTGACACATTATTCAATATCGCCCATGTTTCTTTATTGTTACCTTTTTTCTGCCAACCGATTACTGTAGTATGCTTTATCCGCCAATCTTAAGATAGTAGTTAATTTATTTGTATACGTTTTATATCGAGACTCCGCAGTTTCAGTTCTATCCTTGAGATACGTTCTATATAGTATCTTCTTCTTACGACACGCGTTTTTAAGCCATTTGTATACCAGGGTGTTTTCCTATATGTTTGATTAACCCTAACCGTCTTAACAGGGCAGTGATGATTATACAATGTAGTAAATTTATTTACAAAATTTGTGTACGTTTGCACCGTCAGCTTCTAACACAACATCCCACGTTTCTTGCCTCATACTTTCAATAAACGAGCATACGTTATCATCTTTTGCAAGTCTTACATATTTAAAAGTGTCACATTTATGTATCTCTATATCATAATTACACAAAGCAAATATCGGCAAATGATCAGATCACTGATGTCATTGATCAATAACCCAGTTCTAACTGAGTAATTCGTTTGATTAGTAAATAATGTAAATGTTGTCTATCAGAGTACATGAGTTTGTTGTAATTCGACTCGGTCTATCTATTAACGGAAACAAACCTAAACCATACATACAATCCTGAAAAACTCTTTGTACCGTTGTGTGTATCTTGCTTTAGGAGATCGATATTAAAATCACAACATGCAAAAATATATTTACTTGGCTTGACATCAGTAAACAACTGCTCCATACTCTCGCAAAATAGGTTTATGTCTGAACCCGGGATTCTGTCTACCCAACTCACAATTACATTTTTTTGTTTTTTCATGTCCAATTGCACAGTGACACAAATATATTGTCAATCACCTTTGATTTTACTGCTCGAAGTTTGCACGTGAATCTTTCATTAACATACAATGCCACCCCTTCCTTTTTTGTTATATCTTACAATATGGAAAACGCCATATCCATTTAATGGGTAATCATCAATTGTGCTAGAATCAGCCCAGGTCTCTGAAATGGCTATGATATCAAACGATAGTTTAAGGTCATCGATTAAATCCTAACTTTTTTGAAAAACTTTGAACATTAAAATGTATAGATGATAGGTCACTCTCTGCTGTGACATTGCGCACAAACTGTTCATCTCTGTATTATATTGAATTGGTATGTACACTAATATGAAAATTATTATCTGGATCTAAATTATTCAAAACGCGATTCGGTCTATCTTCAATATCATAAACATCATATTCACATTGTTGAAAAGAAATATCGGAACAAGTGTCACGCATTGCATGTAAGTTTAAGGTGGTAAACGTACTGTCATCGGATGTAGAATTAAATTCTACAAGTCATCAACGTCAACACTTGAAAAGGGTAAATCTAGACTAGCCATAGTCAATGTATGTTGAGATGGATATCGTCAATGTTCGTAGATCGTTCTACTGCATACACTTATGTTCTATTATCCCCTCGATCCCTGACTACGAGTTTGTCATATGAGAGATAAGCAATCTTGCCCTTATCCCTTGCCTCTCGCAGTTCAGTTTGGGGAGTAGCTCCTTACGTCTAGCCATCACCCTATGTGAGAGGTACTCGTTTACATACACACCACGGGGCTTCTCGTTGCGGGCGGCCTGTAGAATCGCGTCGCGCTGTTTGAAGCTTTCGAACTTCACGACCACTGTCTTCGGTTTGCCCAAGTGTTTGTTTCCGCCAGTTCTATGCGCCCGCTCGATTCTCTCTTCGTTTGCCTGTTGTTCTGACAGTTTTAGCGATGACACAAACGTTCTACGCACGGCTGCTTCGGTGTCTGCCCACGTTTCTGCCGCATTTTCTGCTACACCGTCTAGACGCAGGTTGTTTCGTCGTGACTGATTCTCCAAGTAATCGATGCCATCTTCGATTTCGTGCTGCGTGGCTGTGACCGTCTCGAGGTCTCTAGCCGTGTTGCTGAGATGTTCAGAATGTTCACTAATTGCGCTCTTGCTTCTTTATGTGTATACTGGAGACTTGCTCGCAGGTTCTTGACTTCTTTTGCCGTCTCTCACCATTTCGTCAACACGCTTTTTGATCGCCTCCATAAACGACTGGAGGCAGGATTGGAATTATTTATGTTGTGTCTCCATCATCTTTTCAAAGAAGCCTTGCTCTTTTGTCAGCGCATCGTTAACAAAGGCTTCAACGTCTGCGTCCTCGAGGTGCGAAGCCGATCGTGTTGTCTTCCCCATAGCTCAATATCGTCCCGCAATTTCCCAATAAACCACTTTGGTCAATAATCCGTTAGTTGACTTGTCAATACGACTGCGTGACAAGTGAAGGGTCGCACCTCTCCGCCTGGGTGCACACAACTGTTCGAGCGTAACGACTGCGGCGGCAAAATTGCCAATAGTTCACGTTTAACCAAACAATGTCGAGACAGGCTGCTACCGCTGTTGCCCTCAGGTCACCTGTAGTGTATAGTGTTTATTTAATGTTTGGCAGAAAAATCAATGTTGAATTCAAATTCGTCTCACTCTCCAGATGTCACAATCTGGATTAAGTTCTGCAGGTATCACAGTATCACAGTCGTCTTAGGCACTTCATGGAACACTGTGTCCATTCTCATGACTATGTATGAAGAGTAACTGCATACCGGTCATAGCTGTTCTTAAGCGGTAAGCAGTGTGCTTTAAGCTTCTACAAAAGTCACTTTCAATTCCGACTCTTCGAGCAAGTGCTTTTCTATGAAATGAAACAGCCATTCATAAATCATATGTAGGCTCATAATTATTGTGCTGGATTATGGCGACCTTGTGTATATTCTACCAAATCACTTCATATTTTTACTGTGTGCACCACGGTGGGAGAATACGGATATGAATGACATAAAAGTAGTCTACTGAATAATCATTTACTATGTTAAATTGACTACTTGCAGTAAATATTCTATTCCCGTGGGTGGCTCTCACGCTAGCGGCTTTTGAGCCTTAGTGAGAGTCTCCCGACATAGACAAACTATTGTAAAAATGTGTGTTGCAATGTGTGCTTTTGTTTGTTTATTGTCGAATAAATTGTTCCAATTCCATTTCCAAAAAACTGCACAATTTCGCAGTTTATATCTGGACACTCTTTTCAACAACGTATAACTTCTTAATCACGTGACATGTATCTATATATGTAATAAATGATCTGGACGAGACAGTTAACAATGATGAACAAACGCGCGATGATGAAATTTGCGAATTCAATTAATTTGTTTGTGTTGTTAGCACATGAAGTTAATTATTAATTGAGTTAAATTAATTGTTAATTGAATTAACGTTTATTGTTATTTTAACTGGCGCAGCGCCTAAAGGTCATAAACGTTTCGTTAAACAGGATTACACAGAGTCAAACCATGTGTAAATTCAAGACAGACAACGTAGATATCTATATGTCCATCACAGTTTCAAAAACGGTGCTCATTTAAAAAAATCATAATATGTATCTTCTGTTTTGCAGACTGTTGCTGCATTGGTCCTATTACTGACGCTGACGAGCTTGGCTCAAGGCATAAGTGAAGACGTCGCTAAAGAGAAGTTGATCAAGTGTCAGAGAGACTGTATGAAACAGTTCAAGAAATGCGCCAGAGAATTTCCAAACATCTGGAAAATGTGTCATGATTTCTACGTGTGGGCGCATAATTTCTGCCAAATCAAATTTGTGAAACGAATCAAAACTTAGACGATGTATTATGTTCCTTTCATAGTGTGCTTAACCTTTATGAAGAGGCCACTCACACTATGGTGGCATATACAACATATTACACTGATATAATATTATAATAAAAGTTCCATTTTCAAACCGGGATTGCCAATTGAGTTTGTAGTCAGATGCAACAGTTAGAAGTAACGTCGCTAACACGTAGCACATATACTGATGCCACTAAAATTAATCACACTCATTGTGCTAATAAAGCCTGAAAGTTCTGAACCGAATTTATGTTGTCCTATCGCACTGCGATAAACCCAAACTGCTAAATAAACATGTCTTACACATATGCTGTCATGGGTATTTTGTAAACAAATTAAGTGACGACGCTGGCTTAAGTAACGCCAACCTACTATTGGAACGTTGCAACTGTGACAGACAACACGAACCTATCACCAATACCAGGGCTCCTAAATGGAACGTTGCACAAAACACAAACTACTAAACAGATAATTGTCTCGACTGTCGACCGCAAACTTGTCAATACTCCTGATATCTTACTTCGAAAATCAATCACTTTTAGTAGGCATCTGTTTGAATCACGTCTCATTACATTATACAAAATCCAGTTTATATATATTAATGTATACGTCGTTATGTTCAAATAAAGCACAGGCTGTCGAGTATCACGTATTTTAAGTTCGCAGGTAGTCAGGCAGAGATGCTGTTATCGATGTAGTACAATTAGCCCGACCGCCTGCGATCTTTTAGGATCGGTGCAAATACTGTGCTGTTGACGAAAACAATGAAATATTTGCTTTAGAAATCTCAACGAAGTCTCCTTGTTTTGCAGGCCAGTTTGATGGTATTATGTTAGTGGTATATACTTATTTGCGAATTCACCGATCAGGGCAATTTGTTTTACTTTCTTGTTCAATTATTACTTTTCTTTGTAAGGGCATTTAAATGTAGCAAGTCACGTGCTGTTAAAATTCTATAACAACACAGGTCATTCAGCAATTGCAGTCGCAATCGAGAAATACCATTATTTTGGAGTGCCTTAGATCTATTTGAATACAAAATAAAACAGTTGCTTTCTTGCTGAATGTGGACATACTAACAGCGTGACTGTGTTCCGAACAAAACTTACAAATATCTGAGATGAACGGGTTTCATGTGCAAGCAAAATGTTCCATTCACAATAAGGTATAGGTAGGCTCCCTTCTCCGTTTGCCATATGTGGTTTTGTTCTGCATGCAATTCCTGTAAAATCTTGTTAGATGGGGTTACATGTACCGCGGGACGAAGAAACACCTAGTGAAAGTGTAGGAATGTCCTGTGCAATTCATAACGAAGTAGACGCACTGGGAAACACAAAGGCCTGGCCGGATGTTATCAAAACACAAACGCATTGCACATGGCAACAAACGATTCTATATGTCGTCTAGAATGCTCTTGTTCAATACCGAGACTTACAAGCCATTACAAGGGACTGTATAGTGGGACATTGCCAGTGTAAACCTACTATGGACATACTAGTTGTTTATCAATACTACGTCAAGAAAATGTACTTTCGCACAGTTTACAAGACAAGCGTTTAAATCAAGGAATGCCATCCTCCTCCTTGGAGACGAATATAACCGGCCTGGATGGGACTGGGAAAGCATGATCCTGAAGAAAGGGACTCCCTACCTTCAATTGCATCATCTCTTTCTGGATACAATCCGTGATCTAGGATTGGAACAGGTGGTAGACAAGCCGACGAGGGAGGACAACACCTTGGACCTCATCTGCACAAACTGCCCAACCATGATACCCACGGTGGAGACCTTACCCGGTGTAGCTGACCATGGTATTGTCTATGCTGAACTTCGGCTAAACACCATCATAGTCCGCCCAGTACAACGGCGTATTGCCTGTTACAACCGAGCTGACTGGGACAGCACGAGGACAGTACAACTAAGCTTACGGCTTCCATTCTCTCTGCATATACAGAGGACTCCAACGTAGAAGAGATCTGGACAGCATGGAAGGATGGCATAATCGAACGGATACTACAGCACATCCCTCACAAGACAACAGGACCGAAGCGGGACCTTCCATGGTTGAACCACGAGCTCAAAAAAGTTATTCGCAGAAGGGACAGAATCCATACGAAGTGGAAGAAGACTGCCAGAGAAGAGCTGTACACTGCATTCCGGATTATCAAGCGACAAGTCCAGGGCAGAATGAGACAGCATTACTGGGCTCACGTGGACAATTTAATCACAGATGGAACTCCAGACAAACCCCAACCCACCAAGACGTTTTGGGCCTTTATCAAACAAATGAAGTCGGATAAGCATGGAGTTCCCCCACTGAAAGAAGAAGGCAAGCTGATCACAGATGACGTAAAGAAAGCTGAGTTACTGAACCGGCAGTTCCAGTCAGCCTTTAGTACAAAGGAAACATTTACTAAATAGGAATTTGACACAAGATGTGAACATATCAACATCACTGTCAGCGGAATTGAGAAACTCCTGAAGCAGTTAAAACCAACTAAAGCTAGTGGACCTGATGGCATCAGCCCTCGAGTCCTCAGGAAAGTTGCATCAGAAGTTGCTCCATCACTAACCCTGATCTACAGAGCTTCCCTGAAGTCTGGCATCGTACCCAGGGACTGGCAATCTACCTACATTACACATGTGTCCAAGAAAGGGGAAAGGTACAAGCCTGAAAATTACCGGCCAATCTCCCTCACAAGCATACTTTGCAAGTTGCTTGAGCATGTGGTGATCAGCACCATTATGAGATATGTGGAAGAGCACAAGATCCTCTATCCGGAGCAACATGGATTTCGTCGTGGCAGATCCTGCGAGTCCCAGCTGCTAGGATCCGTAGACGAGGTGTCTGAAGCGCTTGAAAAGGGATGGCAAGAAGACGTACTAATCATGGACTTCTCAAAGGCCTTTGATAAAGTAAGCCACAGCCTCCTCATGCATAAAATACAGCATCATGGCATAACAGGAAGGGTCCACCGATGGATTGAGCATTTCCTCTCCGACAAAAAACAGGCAGTTGTTGTTAATGGAGCACAATCAGCGTTCACGGCAGAGGAATCTGGTGTCTTACAAGGTTCTGTCCTAGGACCTAGCCTGTTCCTGCTTTACATAAACGATCTCCCAGCAGGACTGTCCTCTACTCCCAGACTCTTTGCGGACGACACAATCTGCCACAAAGTTGTCATCAGCCCAAAAGATCAACACGACCTGCATCAAGATCTTGACAGATTAGCAGCCTGGGAGCAACGCTGGAAGATGTCTTTTCACCCCCAGAAGTGTACTGCAATGAGCGTCACCCGGAGGCGCACAATTCTGGCTACACAATACCACCTCCACGGATATACACTAAGCACAGACACGGAGACAAAATACCTTGAAGTCAAGTTCACCTCTGACTTCCGCTGGGACTCCCATATCACAGACGTATACAACAAAGCCAATAAGACATTGGGCTTCCTCAGGCGAAACATCAAGACGACCAACAAGAGGTTAAAGGGAGCTGCATACAAGGCATTTGTCCGACCTGTGCTGGAGTATGCCAGTACTATATGTGACCCTTACACTGAAACCAACATCAAGGCACTAGAGAAAGTACAAAGACTGGCAGCCAGATGGGTGAAACTAGACTACCGAAAAACAGCATGTGTGGACACCATGTTACAAAAACTGTGATGGCCAACTCTCGAACAGTAGAGAAAGAAAACACTTTCTATAATTCATACACATTGAGTCAAAGCACTTATCAACACAAACTGATCACCCAAGAAGAAACACGCGATACACCAATGATCTCACCTATATAACATCCCATATCACCGGACAGGCTACAGACAGAAGACATTCTTCCCAAGAACCATACCAGAGTGGAACAGCCTTCCTCAAGAAATCACCAAAGCTCCTGCTCCTGCCTCCTTTGAGACCAGGGTCTGCACTCTCCTCAAATTCTGGGTAAATGAAGCTGGAGCTGTGCCGGTCGGGGTTTAACCCCGGTGACCGCTACGGCAGCCGGATTGGTTTGGCCGAATAATCCAAGTAGTTGACACATCATCCACCTTATCTCACTTCTCTTGTTATGACTCAGGGCCTTTTACATATTGTTTTTATACATATTTTTAAACACTAACTTATTTGTTTATAAATTTATATTTTTTAATGTATTTATTAATTTATTTATTTTTTAATCCCCAGCGCATCAACTATCATTTTATTAAGCATAGCAGCCCCCCAAAGTGCAGCAAAATCTCCGAGCAGACTCGATCTGCTCAACGGATGGTGGTTGCCTAATATAAAGAAGAAGAAGATAGTAGTTAATTTATTTGTATACGTTTTATATCGACACTCCGCAGTTTCAGTTTTATCCCTGTTCTATATAATAATATATAATACGTTCTTCTTACGACATGCAATTTTATCAAGCCATTTGTAAACCAGGTTTTTTATATGCTTGCTTTATTCTAAACTTCTTAACAGGGCAATGATCACAACATTTGAATACGCCATGTTTGCATCATCAGCTTCTAACACATCATCCCACTTGTCTTGTCTCATACTTTCAATAAACGAGCATCTTTTGCAAGACTTACATATTTAAAAGTGTCACATTTATGTATCTCTATATCATAATTACATAAAGCAAATATCAGAAAATGACCACTGATGTCATTAATCAATAACCCAGTTCTAACTGAGTAATTAATTTGATTTGTAAATATGTTGTCTATCAAAGTCGAAACACTTATCGAAAGAAGCCATTATAAAAATTAAGTATAAACAAATGATGTGAAAGTCATATAGAATACTGGAAATGAAGAAGAGAAGCTATGAACATAAATTAGCTTGTAATATAAAACATGACAGCAAGAGTTTTTATGCGTATGTTCGAAGCAAACAGAAAGTTCAGGATAAGGTCGGTCCTCTAGACGATAGTGCTGGAAATATAATATCAGAAGGATTCTTAATGGCAGAAGATCTGAATGAGTATGTTAGTTCAGTGTTTACCAGAGAAGACACTAGTTCACTGCCAGTATCAGAGGCTAAGTTCAAAGGGGCAGAATCAGACTACTTAAGACAGTTAATTGTAACACCAGAAATGGTAGCTAAGAAAATTAGGGCTATGAAGGATAATAAATCACCTGGAGTGGATGGTATTCCACCCAAACTACTATTGGAAATTGTAGAATATATAAATTAGCATACCGCTTGCAACAGTTTTCAACTTGTCATTAGAAGAGGGAATGGTTCCTTTAGAATGGAAAGAAGCAAACATTATACCGTTATTCAAAAAACGTTCGAGAAACAAGTCAAATAATTATAGACCAGTTAGTTTAACATCGGTAATTTGTAAATTATTAGAAAGACTAATTAAAAATCACATGGTGGATTTTCTTGTTAAACATAACTTGATAAACCCATCTCAACATGGGTTTCTAAAAGCGAGGTCATGCTTAACAAATATGTTATGTTTTTTGGAAGATATCACTACGTGGGTAGATGATGGATCACCAGTAGATATCATCTACTTAGATTTTCAAAAAGCTTTCGACAAAGTGCCACATAAGAGATTACTGCTTAAACTAAACGCCCACGGCATAGGAAATGGTATAATTAACTGGATAGAAAAATGGCTGATTGACAGAAGACAACGGGTAGTTGTTGATGGGGAGGCTTCATACTGGAAATCAGTTTTGAGTGGGGTTCCACAGGGATCAATACTGGGACCTATATTATTCTTAATATATATATAAACGATTTTGACGATGTTATAGCTAGCAAGGTGTTGAAATTTGCAGATGATGCAAAAGTGTTTAGAAGGATTAAAAGTGATGGAGATAGACAGCATTTACAAGATGATCTTGACAGGTTGATCAAATGGTCTGAAAAGTGGCAAATGTTGTTAAATTTTGGGAAATGTAAATGCCTTCATACAGGACATGGGAACGAATATGTAGAATATACAATGGAGGACCTGTACTAAATACTACTGTAAAAGAAAAAGACTTATGGCTGACAATTAGTGCTGACATGAAGGTTTCAGAGCAGTGTGGAATTGCAGCTTCAAAAGGAAATCAAATCCTTGGATTGATTAGGCGAAATATAACATATACAGAAAAAGAACTAATAATACCGCTGTACAAAACAACAGTTAGACCTCATTTAGAATATTGTATACAAGCGTGGAGGCCATACCGCAAGAAGGACATAGATATGCTAGAAAGAGTACAGAGGAGAGCGACTAAAATGATACCAAAACTGAGGGATCTTAGTTATGAAAAACGCCTAAAAGAATGTAGTTTAACAACACTAGACTCCAGGAGATTGAGAGGAGATCAGATAGAAGTGTATAGAATATTGAATGGTTATGAAAATATTGATAGAAATATGTTTTTTTTCAGTTAAGAGAGATAGAAAGACTAGAGGACATGAAGTTACGTTAGTAAAGGAGCAGTGTAGATTAGACGTAAGAACGTTCTCATTTTCACAAAGGACTGTGAATGAATGGAACAGATTATCTGATGATTGTGTGGGTGCTAGTAGTGTGAATATGTTTAAAAATAAATCGACACATACCTCAGAAGGGCTGGATATATGTAAATAAAAGGGTTGGACTCTCGATAAGCCAAAAGGCTTCCTTGTCCACCTGCCATCTAGAGTTAATTCTCTGGATGGCAATCTTGTTAAATCTTGTTAAAGTACACGAGTTTGTTGTAATACGACTCGATCTATTTATTAACGGAAACAAACCTAAACCATACATACAATCCAGAAACACTCTTTGTGTGTATCTTGTTTGAGGAGATCGATATTAAAATCACCACATACAAAAATAGATTTGCTTGGCTTGACATCAGTAAACAACTGCTCCATGCTCTTGCAAAATAGGTTTATGTCTAAACCCGGGGTTCTGTCTACACAACTCACAATTATATTTTTGTATGTTTTTTCATGTATAATTCCATAGTCAATGACGATGTTTGTGAAAGTGGGCAATTCCTTTTTCAGTGTTTGTATTATCCACCCCTTATGTCCTACTTCAAATGCCACTACATTCGACGCTTAAGAAAAATACCGCAGCAAACCGTGCACGATTATCACACATGAATCCATCTATGCAAATAAACCACACGCTGTCAAGTGCCGAATCGTGTATGTCCACAAGCATTGAGAAAGAGCTAAAGCGGTCGTTGGATCAAATTGGGCCCAGACTCCCGTCATCTTGTTACTAGCGGACCACGTTCGTCGTTGTTTTACTGCTACCATGAAGTTTCCTTTGGTAAGTCTAAATCATGCTTTACCGGATTCTCTATCCACGTTGCTTGTTCTACAGTTGTACAAATGGAATATTTGCTGCAGTATACACAGTAAAACGATTAAAACATATACGTCATTATTAATTAATTCGGATTAATGTGTGAGGCCTCCATGACTAGGATTTGAAATAATGAAATTGGATTTATGTTATGTTTAGATGACGTGCTTAGTTGCGGATGATCTCACCAACCGGCGCCATTTCGTTTGTATCACCGCAGCGCCCTGGTTCCATTTTCTTTGGCAGGGTATCACGCTGTGTTCACGTGATGCACGAAATCCCTTAGACGGGTCCTCGTATGTTTATAAAAGGCATATATGTTGCCTGCAACATAAAACCTTTGTTTTATGTGCACCGTTTCCACAAATTACTAATCAAAGTCTTGGTGAGGTTTTGAAGACACTACTGATGATGCAGATAATACTGGTGGTGATATTGATGATTGTGATGATTCATAGCCTCAGTTGTCATGATGGCATCTCCCCTATCCCATCATCTGTGCAATGCTTCTTCTTGTACCTTCAAAACAATTGTCTACGTCTTCACGATTGCTCTTTTCCAACAGCTATTCTTAGGCAGCATTCGTTTCTTGAATGCTTAAATACTGTCCAATCTTTTCTTTTCCGGCTGTTGACAACTGTCTTGTTATCACGAACCTTTTTTCAGATGTTGTGTTATTTAAAGTGCCGAATGTCAATACTTTTATTAAGATTGTTGGTCCAAATAACGTCGTGCGGAGCCGCAGACTTTGTACAGATTAATTGCTCTTGATTGACGTACTTCAAGGCACAACTAGAAGAGTGTCGCCTCGGTGTCTGTGTCGTGATGTAGAAGTAATACATTTGTTTTGTCTTGTGTTGTTCCCTGTTTGTGCTGCAGACAAGTATCTTATGTTGCGTAAGGATTAAGGTACCCGTGTATGCCTTGTATTGCATAACGGACAGCTGGACAGAGTGATCGTTGGGGCATGCCGCTGAATAGTTAGTATGCAAGCGCTGTAAAACAGTCTAGTGGGGTCGGTCGAACGTAGCTCGTTAGGGAAAGTTACGACAGTGAAGAGGACCGTCCGGTGGAGGTTGACTATGTCGCATTTGGCGGACAGTCTAATGTGGTCGGTCAAATGTAGCTCGTTAGGGAAAGTTACGACAGTTAAGATGACCGTCCGGTGGAGGTTGACTGTATCGCATTTGGCGGACAGTCTAATGTGGTCGGTCAAATGTAGCTCGTGAGGGAAGCTACGACAGTGAGAGGACCGTCCAATAGTGGTTGACTGTGCCGCACGTATTTTGCGGACAGTCGGTGCATGGTTGACTGCGCCGTAATTGACGGACAGTCAGAGGCATGGAAACAGGTGATGTTCGAGGACTGAGGAGACATTCCTTCCCTTTCTCTCAGCCCGTTGCCTGTTTAGATCCTCTAGACTGGTCTGCTTTTCCCCACCATCTTGTCACTAACCCTGACTCTTCATGCCAGAGTGTTGCGATGCACGTTACTCATGCCGCCGTACCACAAAAGAAACCTAAATGTAATAGAGCTTTCGATGTAGCATCTGCAGATGATTTGAAGAACATGTGTGCTGACACTGAGTGACGTGAGCTTGCGTAAGAATTAGAGCTTTTGCTGGCACTTTCTGTTAATTACCGCTGCATTTTCACCAAATGTGAGCTTTGCATCTATGATAATGCCGAGATATTTGTATCCATCTACTCTCCGTTAATGAATAGTCTCATGGGAGGTGTAAGATTTTTCCTAAAATCTATTATGAATTCATCAGTTTTTCATGTTCAGTTATACCATAAAAAGTGACACCATTTATATGTCGTGTAAACGGCAGCTAGTATGTACAATTAGTGCGTGAATGATGGTAGCCAAGTCACGTTTATATATTTCCATAGGCAATAATTATAGTTCCTATAGTATTTGTTCTTCTTATTGCACTGTCATATACATTAAGATGAAATGATTTTATTGTTCCGTGCTTAATTTCAAGTGCTATTCTACGAGTACAGAAATTTTGTTTGTCGGTTAAAGGTTGCTGCGTTGACCGTAGTATTGGCGTTGGCGGGGCATGTCCATGGGATCAGTGAAGAGCTCGCCAAGCAGACGTTGGTCATTTGTCGAAGGAAATGCTTAGAAACATACGAGAAATGTTGTCTCTCGACTCCGACAAGAGTTGATTGGATTGTGTGCCACGACTTCTTCGTGTGGTGCGACGACCACTGCAAGTCGACTTATTATAAAAGTATAAGCGGATAAACTTTCTCCATCACCCGAGTTTGGCTATGTGATATCATCAGGATCTCTGCACGGACAATTTATAAATCACATCGATTAAGATGCAATCAGGATAAAGACTGGCATATGGTTGCTGACATAAAAATGTACAGTTTTGTTGAAATATTAAAAATATTAAAGTCCATCAATGACAAGTATACTCATGGACACAAAACATACTGTTTAAACTGTGGTTATACTTTTATGTCCCATTTTCCAATGAATTGCGAACTGAAATGATGGGTGAGGGGTCTACACGTTTGTAGTGTTCGCCAAATGTAACTGGTACCATTGACAAGAACATATCAATAATAACTGTACAAATAGTCATGTTATATATTCCTCTAAACATGTTTCTCCACGAGAAAATAAGGAAAATAGTAATAAAAGGTGTTAACACTTCATAGTAGTTAGAACGTTAGAATCTCAATTGTGATGGTCGTTGTTCAAGTTGTCTCGCATCTATTTCAAAGTCTGACCAAACTCGTTCATATATCCAGCTTGTCCTGCACATGCTCTACAACATCCTGTCAAGGCGGCTTTGTAGTCGCAAAGAATTTGTTCTGTACTCAAATGTTTGTCTAGCAATTTTAAATGAATTAATGCTGGGTGCAGGTAAACTTCTTCGGGTAAATTATTCCATAACTGTATTACTCGGATTGAAGAGGTTTCCTTTCTAGTATTTATACGTGAACGTTCTTGATCTAGTTTCAACCTATGGCCCCTTGTTCCTTCCTTTATTTCGCAGTCTTTGTATAGCATCAGAATGCTAGAACATACATTAATATCATACTTCCCATTGAGCAGTTTATATACCTATATCATATCTCCCCTTATTTTTCCATGGGCTAGTGTTGGTAGTTTTATCTTTCTAGTTTCTTCTGGTAAGGAATATCCTTCATTCCTGGAAGTTATTTCGTAGCTCGTCTCGGCACATTTTCTATAGTATCCTTATATTTATGTTTATAAGGGGTGCTTATGGTTACCGCATAATCTAAATGACTCCGAAGTAAAGCTTTATATGGTGGTATAAAACTTTCTTCATTTAGGGTTGTAAAAGACTTTCTAATAAATGCCATGATGCTATTTGCTTTATTATTCTTTTGATTTACATGTTTATCAAATGTTAGCTTTGAGTCAATAATAACCCCAATGTCTTCACTGTGGTGGTGTTACATTTATAAATTAATGTTATCGCATCTTTTGTGATCCCCAAACCGTTCCCCCGATAGAGTTTGTATGTAATCGCGGTGCTACGGCCAATTACGCAAATTATGAAATATAGTTTTAAAGATGCATACTATCGAAATAATTGCTTGTACATCTATGTTGCAAATTTCACAGCTAAGCAATACTGATCATGATATTACACATAATATAGACTAACAAAGTATTTAGCGCAACCATCTGTTTTTAATTTATATTAACCTCGTACCCATTCTCGCATACATACGAAAGTATAAATGTACATTCATCCGGAAGTATAAATGCAAATCCAGAATACTAAATAATATATGAATTCCATTCATTGTCGTCAACCCTGGACAAGGGTAATTTTCTTTACACACGATACTTTTATTATGAAAGTATTCACTGTATGGTCAAGTGCATCGGAAATGTGTATTGTCTGTGTGAGTCTACAAAATACAAACTGCAACACAAACATTGAGACATAGCGACTCATATGCCAAAGCGAAGTTTGAAAATGACATATGAAAGTTGTATTGTTTTCAACCATGAATATTTGTTAGGCAAAGTTATTTGGTGTAAGATCGATGACCACGCAGACAGTGAAGGTAGCTTTATTTGCAAGTCTTGCAGCGTGCCGTATAACTGTCAATTTGTTTAATACAAAATCAGCTAATTTAGTTCTAAGTTAGTACAACCTAACACATAAATGTGCATATCGTTATATAATTCATTAAATAAACGGGGCGTATTAGTATGCTAGAATTGTTGAACCGTCGGAGTTGTAGAAGGGCACTTGATATTATATGGCTGGATGGCCATTGACATATTCAATGTGGTGTCGCCCATAAACTTCAAGCCGCATTTCAATTGGCCTGTTTTCGACGAGTGATCAGTTGCTGATAGACGAACGTCTCAGTATTAAAATAAAAAAATATTAGTGACCTGAGCTTCTTAGTTATTACAATATAAAAAATGTATATGACTGTTATATTAGGATTGTGTGAACTTCATCTGTGAAACTTTTTATACGTACAATTTATTTTGGAAAATACATTGATATTTTACTTAGAAAAATCACTGACATTAAACCAATGATTATTTATAATCCCAACTACTGTAATAAATAGGTATATCTAAGAGACATAAAAACGTGCCATAACATCCCGTATTACCACATAAACGAATCTTCCACAAGGTCCGGATGTCGTAGTAAACAGTGATGTCGTAATACACATTGCAGTGTTTTTGTCATAAAGCTTGGCTAGTGGAATAAATAACTATACAGATGCGAGAAAATGTGTATTATTTGACTTCGTATTACGTAATCTAACTGGTCCTGGTGACAAATTTGAGAAGAATGATATAGGTTAGGAGAAACGTTTCTTTCTCTGATTTCATGCAAGTCTGATTATGTTTGGTTAGAAGTAGTATAGAAATATTAAATATATATATATATATATATATTCTCGGCACTTGTCTTCCAGTTGGTTTACGACGTATAGTTGGCCTGTCGTTGAGTACGTGCTTCTGAATCCTGCATGCTCTCGTGGTTGGTTTTCGTCGAGTGTTTTCTCTAGCTTGTTCGTTAGTATCCTTGTGAGTTATTTGTAGATGTTTGATAACATACATATCGGTCTATAGTTCTTATAGTCTTTCTTATTTCCCTTCTTGAAGATTATCACCATCTTTGAATTCTTCCGTGTGGTGGGTATTCGTCTTTTTGATAAGCATATATTATACAGCTTAGCCTTCGAGATGGCATCTTCTGCTTTTAATACGTCAATGTTTACATGGTCGTTGCCTGGTGTCTTCCCATTCTTCATATCTCTTAGCGCTGCTTCCACCTCCCATGGTGTTATCTCTGGTACCACTTTCGGGTCGGTGTGAATTGTGGTACTCCGTTCACTGTCGTATAGCTCGATGTAGAATTCCTCTATTCGTTCCATGCTCATATCTTGGTGTTGTACTTCTCTACCCTGCTTGTCGAAAAGTGTAATCAGTCTATCTCGGTTTAGTGCCTGTGTTCTTCTGGCTTTCTTCAGGCTCTTTGATGCCATAATCGTTTCTCGTATGATCTCTTGTTTGTACTTCCTGATGTCATCCTTCGTTTTCTTTTTGATGGTCTTGCATATTTCAGCATATATATGTATATGTATAGTACTCTATTTATGTTTACGGTAGCCATTTCTCGTCGTTTCTTTATTAGTGCTCGTGTTGGTGGGTGACGATATTCTCGTCACTACATGCATGCTGATTGCTTTGGCTACACTTGTCGCACTTAGTTGGATCATCCCTGTAATGTTTTTGTTGATGGTGTCGATGTCGTCTAGTTCTTGAGGTGTCTACAATCGATTTCGCAGTTCCAGTTGGAATTCGATCTTTTTGTTCCTATTTGTGTGGTATCTGTACTTGGTAGTCT
Source organism: Escarpia spicata (assembly GCA_963995525.1). Classification (NCBI taxonomy): domain Eukaryota; kingdom Metazoa; phylum Annelida; class Polychaeta; order Sabellida; family Siboglinidae; genus Escarpia; species Escarpia spicata. The sequence continues at coordinate 56,437,985 of OZ023209.1, forward strand.
CTTGTTTTTTTAACTTCATCCTTTCAACCTCCAGTTTGATGTTACTCATTACCATTCTGTAGTTACTTCCGATGTTGACTTGGATGATAACAATTATGTCAGTGAACATATCTGGCCTGTTTGTTAGGATGTAGTCAATTTCGTTCTATATATATATATATATATATATATATATATATACACATTGCAACCTAATTAGAGAGATACACACTTATTATATTTCTTAATAGCTCATCAGAAGTATTGGGTTTCGTGATATTTCATCATAATTATGGCATGCAGGCTAAGCAGTTGTTTTATCATGCAACGTCAAAATTATTTTTGCTTTGTTTTATACATCATACATCACGTGGTATAAATATGGTACATTATGACCATATAGGGTCTATGTATGTACTGAAAGATGTAGGTGTCGTCTTACCCATGCACAATGTGTGTCTTAACACGGTTTATTAAAAAAAAAAAACTTCTCACTGGTGCCACTGTCTGGCATGAAAGCTGAACGTAAGTATTTTAATATCACCAATTGAATTCGTTATTTGCACCGCTATATAACGAATCGCACCAATTTTACTATTGGCAAACTATCGGACCAAACTGCATAAAGTATCTCAAAAATACATATTGAATTACATCTGGTTCATGTTGCTGAGCTTTCTGGATGGTTATCCGATATGTCAGCATCGTTTTGCAAATATTATTTTGGAAATTCAGCGATTTTAGTTGGCGTTCGTGGTGGTGGTGGTGGTGGTGGGGGGGGGGGGGGGGGGTAAATAAAATCTGATTTGCTTTGAAAATTAACAAAATGCTATTTTCTCCACTGCAGGTTGCTGAGCTGGCCTTTCTGTTGGCGTGGGCCGGACTCGTTCATGGAATTGGCAAAGACGAGGCCATATGGAAGCTGCTGGGTTGTCAAAGTAGATGCGTGATAACGTACGAGAAATGTTGCATCAATTCTCCAATTCGGTGGAGAGTGTGTCACGATGTCTTTGTGTGGTGTAACAAGTATTGCAAGATGCGTTTTGATAAAACAATAGGAACATGAACTGATTGTCACTCTGATTTGGCCGTTTGGTGTCAACCGAATTTCTGCAATGGCGTTTCACATGAGGTCGCATAAAATGAATGATGGATACAAATGACAGTTTGGTTAACTGCAATTATGGATGGTCACCATCAGTAGGTATCGGTGAAATATTAAAATTTATTCAATTGAAATGTATATATACAAGTACATAAGATTTTTAAAAAACGCGCCTTGTATCAGCTGAGAGTAAGCACCCTCTCTCTTACTGGACATGACGCTACAAGAAATAATATTAATTACTTATTTTGTGTCTAAATGATCAGTCTCCAACATCAGAGACGTACCAAAACGGGTGAACCAATCTCAAAATCGATAAGCAGTAACATAGGTGTCAACAGATACATGTTTTTTATGGATATACGTACGTCTTTGTTACGTGATGATGTAACTGTGTAATACGTCCAACTCGTTTTTAAACCTCTCTAAGAGGGAACAAATTCCAATACCTTTATTCACGAATATTGCATCTATGTACAACGTAGACTAGACTGAGACTAATAACTGTAGATAAATAGCAATTTTCGCCAGTGACGACACAGTGGTGATGTGGATAAGTATCACTATGCATAATACTCTGTAATATTGCATCGCCCGATCTACCTACACACGTCACAAAATTATTAAACAAAATTCTGATCAACATTTTGCACGAGGGTATTCCTCGTGATACAAACATATAACTAGCACTACAATATCTAGGTTCATTGCACAACAATCTAAAGACATTATTGTATGTTACACATAATTTCTCATTGATCTCTATAATTCCACCATAGCTGACACGTATATAATAAAGTGTAATATGATTTGAACAGAGTACACTTTACAGCTTCCGTACACTTGTAGAATTTTCGGATCAAAGCATTACCCTGAACTTGAATTGCCTAGCAATATCATAATTTTCAGTGAGGTTTTCCGTGATGATATGTCCAAGATATTTACACTGACTAATTATTAGTTACCGAAGCACCTATAATGCATCCAGCATTTACATTATCTAGTTTATTTGCTCAGATCATCCATGCTTAAACCTTAAAAATAATATGTTACTAGTACACAATTCCTATATTAGTACAGTCGTAGGTACGCCCCCATGCACCCAGTGGATTTCTAAATGAAACTTACTTTTTTGCAACCCTGAAGGTGTCTAGTAAACATATATGGATGTTCACATTTCGAAATGTCCGAAGAGGTCCATTTGGCGGCCATTTTATATTTTGTCACGTGCGACTGGTAAATCAAGGATATCCATAACTTTTGAACCAGTCATCGTACAAAGAGAAATGTACCCACTTTTTCGTATAACTGTAGCATGAGGAATCGCTTGAGATTGTTATTTTGACGATTTAACGAGATTCATTGCCTCAAAATGCACATAATACCATATTTTCAAGCCTGAAATCGAGTAAAATACTAAGCTAAGGATAGGCGGTTGCGCATAAGAACATTATATGCCACTACTAGACAAAAAATGGGCTAATTATGAGTCCAAGAAGAAAGGAAACTACCCAAACACTACCCACTACGATCAGTGTCTACATCTATTCAATTACTATCTACCCGTAACTTACCCTCGACACTACACACTAATGTTAGTGTAATTTTTTTAAATTTGTATAATTTATATGTATATAGATAAATGATTGTTCTTAATTTACAACTATTAATTCACTCAACTTCAACGTTTCGTCGGTAGTCTTCATCAGGAACAGTTTTTCCTGTGCTCGCCAGATGGCGTGGCGGCAGGCTTTCCCATATGTGACTCAGTCAAGCGACAGTGGTTGAAACGTTGAAGTGAGTGAATTAATAGTTGTATATTAAGAAAAATGTTTATGTAATCATTATTCCAATTTGACGAACATGTTATCGAATTATATGTGTATTAATTGTTATACTTATTTACATTAGTTTTATAGTTTAGTTTTAATAATACTAATAATAATATATTTAATTTGTTATAGCGCCAGATCCACAATTGTTCGTGGCGCTAAAAGGGGAGGTTATAACTCTTCAGGTGGGCGACAATAGGAGCATTTGTAAGTTGTATGTACATTTAATGTATTATTTTGCTATTATACCAGATGAGGTACATATACCTTGCTGACTTGTGTCTGACAAGGTACTTAACTTTTTCAGAGTAGTGTAGTGATAGAATTGTGGTGGTGGTGCCTAGCACATGGCTACCAAAAAAAGAAAGCGTGATGAATCGGAAGTATACCAGAAGCGCCTTCCGACCTGCATTTTTCACATCATTGGCATTGACTACGGCCCGTTTACATCATTTACCAACGTCAAGGGACCAGAAACTGATAGGTTGGCGCAACTTCATGATATTCGTGATAAAAGACTTGCTGAGCCTCACAATTCACTTCATTGCATGGCAGATGTTTGTCGTCTCATCCCTAAGAGTCTTGACGGTGTAGATTTAGGAACAATTGGGTATCACCGAGTGTGCTACCAGCGCTTCATGACAAAGTGGTACAGTAGATACTTCAACAGAAGCATCAGCGTCACGTTCTCCTCGAAAATCGCCATCGTCCTCTGCAGGGCTATTATTCCCACCACAATGCATCTTCTGCGAAAAGCTTGAGATAAAGGTATCCGGGAAGACTCAAAAGAGATTCAAGTTTCCAGCATGGAACAAGAGGCCGGCTGCTTGGAAGGAAGTTGAGTTTCGAGCCCTAGCACTAGGATATGCCCGTCTGCATTGCGAGGTCAAAGGCAAAGACTTGTTTGCCGCTGAAGCTCAATACCACCCTTACTGTCGCAATTCGTTCAACACCAACTACCGCAATAATGTTCGTGCACAGAGGCGAACCGAGACCCGCAATCTTGACACAGAACACGGTCGCAAAACTGCTGCACATCAGCAGGCATTCAAATCTGTGGTAGAATTCATTGGTGATCATGTGATTGAGCAGAATGAGGTGGTGCAGCTCTCCTCCCTGCGACTCCTCTACATCAAGGAACTGGAGCAAAATGGCTATCCAAAGCCTGACTATAGGAGCTCAAGAACTGACTCGAGGTTCACATAATCAGTGAGCAAATTGCTTTCACCAACGTGAATCCAGGTGTCAAGGGCTTTGTCACATACAATCTGGTCTACAATGCCAGCATCACAGTTGCGGACGCTGTGGCATACGCGTACAACCTCCTGATCTATTTCCTCAACATTGTTATGTCTGGAGAGGCAGAGGTTGGGGAGAAGTGTGAGAAAACGAGACGCGTCGTGCTGTCTATTTGCCAGGACCTCTGCCGTGCGGTGGCGATGGGTGAGTGGAAGCTGCCGAAAAACATCCTCCTCTGCTGCACAGTCCGGCACCTGTACCACAGCAAACAGCTGACCACCATCCTCAACAGACTCGGTCACTCTGAGTCCTACGACTTCGGCCTGGAACTCATGATGGCCATGGCTAAGGCCATCAATGAGGTGTCGACCTACCTGACACATCAGATTATCACTGGTGAAGGTAGCGACGTGTTCCGTCTGGAATGGGATAACCTAAACAAAATCTATACCAATGTCCATGGCCCCAATGTCGCGAGTAGTGCAGGCGGCATCATGATTCAGGAGGTGAAACCTGGCCTCGATAGCATGCAGTAGCGGGGCCTGCCGCTCTATGACCGGGTTAAGAGTTGGTCACTCAAGGTGGATACCCCCGAAACCTTCCCTCCTCTACATATTCACAAACGAGTAGGACCCACATTCCCAGATGGAGCTGTGTTCACACCTCCTGCGGAGAACGACAAGGTGTACAGAGCGAGTTTGACGGAGTACCGTGTGTGGTTCTTGGTCCAAATGACGGGGAGCAGTGGGAAGCAGCCGGTCCCTGCATTTGGTGGATTAATCTCCGCCACTGGAACGAAACCCGCCAGGAAGTCGACCATTGATTACTTTACCCCGATCAACCAGCCATTCACCGAGTTGTCTGTCATCCAGGAGCTACTGAGACGGTCTGAAGATTATCCTCGAGGCTGGCCTCGTCACCCAAGCTCTTCCTCAAGTGCAATGGAGAGATGGTTAACCTGTTCTTCGCATTTGATGGTCCGAACTACTCCAGGTACATGGCCTGGCTGGAGGTGTTCCTCACCAACATCGACCTGTCTCACCTTGGCGCGAAGGAGCTTCTCGAAAAGGGTGGCATCGCAGTGGCACGGTCACTCATTCCCCTTGCACTCAGCGCAGTGGACAAAACCATGGAGGAGACATTCATGAAGTTCGCCAAGTCGGCAGTAGGTCTAGTAGGGCTGTTCTCAATGTTCGATGCTTATTAGCGTTGGTGCCGCACCACATCCGCTCATGCCCAGTATTTGAGAGGATGCTCGAGATGTGTGGACTCATTAATGACCCCGAGTGTCCAAAGGCAAGGAAGCATCGCGAGCTCGAGGCTGCTGAGATCAAGAAGAGCGAGGAAGCTGTGTAGCGAACACTCATTGCTATCCAGAATTTCACCGACCCCTTCACCATCCCAGAAAAAGACCGGCTCTCCAACGTCGCATCCGGTGTTCCTGCTTCCCCGGAGGTCGAGATCGATTTCCTTCGAACTGATGATCAGTGATCGTTTCCAGAATGGGGCATCTGAGATCGACGAGTTGTCCGCAGACCAGGAGGAGACGGACACCCGGGTCGTTCTCTACATCCACTATGCCGCCAAGCAAGGGTACAAGTCGGCTGTAGTGAGAACACCTGAGAGTAACATATTCTTCATCCTGCTCCACCACTCGCACTCCATCAACCTCACCACCTATCTCAACACCGGCATGGGCAAGCACCGCCAGATCGTCAACGTGACGGAGATGGCAAAGTCACTGGAGCACGAGTACTGCACGACGCTGCTCGGGTTCTATGTCTTCTCAGGCGAGGATTGCACCAGCGCCTTCAAGGGCAAAGACAAGGTGGCGCCCCTGAAGAAACTCCAGAAGAACCCCAAATATCACAACGTTTTCAAGCAACTTGGTGATGACTGGACGGTGAAGCCGGAGGTGATGGCAGATTTGGAGGCCTTCACCTGCCTCGTGTACGGTCCGGCTCGTGAGACATCAGTGGATGTTGTGCGAGGCAAGATGCTCATAAAGATGGTGGGAGAAAATGAGAAGCTCACCACCAAGTCCAAGGTTGACCTGGCTCTCCTCCTACCCTGCAAGAATAATATAATTCCCCATGTTGGCCAGGTCAACTACCGACTAGCCAACTACAAGCGGGCCAATCAGCCTCGCTTCTGGCGAACCAAGCCCTGCGATGATGGATAGGGATGGGTGAAGACTGAGGCGGGTGTACTGGAGCCAGTGTGGTCGTGTGGACCCATCTTGCCTCTCTCACTCATTGACTTACTTGAGAAAGCTGCTGAGGAGGAGGATGGGGAAGATGATCGGGAGATTGACTATGATGAGCGGCTTCTTTGGGATGATGATGATTAGTGTGTAGTGTCGATAGTATGCTTCGGGTAGCTAGTACTTGAGTAGACTGATCGTAGTGGGTAGATTCCGTGTAGTTTCCTTTCTTCTTGGACTCATAATTAGCCCATTTTCTGTCTAGTAGTGGCATATAATGTTGAGTCAGTGCTTATGCGCAAACACCTATCCTTAATTTGGTGTTTGACTCAATTTCAGGCATGAAAATATGGTATTATGTGCATTCTGAAGCAATAAATATGTTTGAAACGTCAAAATAATCATCTCAAGCGATTCCTCATGCCACATTTATACGAAAAAGTGGGTTCATTTGTCTTCGTACGATGACTGGTTTAAAAGTTATGGGTATCCTTGATTTACCAGTAGCACGTGACAAAATCCAAGATGGCCGCCAAACGGACCCTTTCGGACATTATTTCGAAATGTGAACATCAAAATTTGTTTGTTAGACACCTTTAGGGTTGCAAAAAAGTAAGTTTCATTTGGAAATACACTGGGGCGTACCTTCCGACTGTACTATATCATATCAGTCTGTTCGGCATACTTGACAAGTAAAATGTCACATACTGCAACAGTAGGCTTTCTTGCTAATCAACAGTTAGTCCCTTCATTTTCAAATTAACGCCACATAGATATCTAGACCCCTTAGGTCTGTTTACAGTTGACAACCAGCACGACGTTCGTTGAATCGCGACATCAGGGTATGTATGTGTTATTAATATGAGCCCGTGTTTCTCATTTACAGTGATGGAGTTGAAAGCGACGGCCAGAAGGAAGTAGTTTATAGCATGGAAACAGGAGGAGTAGGATTTTTCCTAAAATCTATTATGAGTTCATCGATTTTTCGTGTTCAGTTATACCATAAAAAGTTACACCATTTATATGTCGTGTAGACGGCAGCTAGTGTGTACAATTAGTGCGTGAATGATGATAGCCAAGTCACGTTTATATATTTCCATAGGCAATAATTATAGTTCGTATAGTATTTGTTCTTCCTATTGCACTGTCATATACATTAAGATGAAATTATGGATTTTATTGTTCCGTGCTTAATTTAAAGTGCGATTCTACGAGTAAATAAATTTTGTTTGTCGGTTAAAGGTTGCTGCGTAGACCGTAGTATTGGCGTTGGAGGGGCATGTCCATGGGATCAGTGAAGAGCTCGCCAAGCAGACGTTGATCATATGTCGAAGGAAATGCTTAGAAACATACGAGAAATGTTGTCTCTCGACTCCGACAAGAGCTGATTGGATTGTGTGCCACGACTTCTTCGTGTGGTGCGACGACCACTGCGAAGTCGACTTATCATAAAAGTACAAGCGGATAAACATTCTCCGTCACTCGGATATCATCAGGATCTCTGCACGGACAATTTATATCATATCGAATAAGATTCAACCAGGATAAAGACTGGCATATGGTTGCTGACATAAAAGTGTACAATTTTGTTGAAATATAAAACATATTACAGTCCATCAATGACAAGTATATTCTTGGACACAAAGCATAGTGTTTAAACTGTGGTTATACTTTTATGTCCCATTTTCTAATTTATTGTGAACTGAAATGATGGGTAAGGGGTCTACACGTTTTTTGTGTTTGCCAAATTTAACTGGTACTATTGACAAGAACATATCAATAATAACTGTACAAATAGTCATGTTATATATTCCTCTAAAAATATTTCTCCACGAGAAAATAAGCAAAATAGTAATAAAAGGTGTTAACACTTCATAGTAGTTAGAACGTTAGACTCACAACTGTAATGGTCGTTGTTCGAATTATCTCGCATCTATTTCAAAGTCTGACCAATCTCGTGCACACCACGTTGGTCTAGTTTATAACCCCTTCTCAGATGCGCCATTTGTGGAAATTCCACTTGTCTACGAAGTTGTTTATATTGGAGTTGATTGTTGTCTTCTTTCACCTGAAGAACTCGGCTAAGAGTCTGTCATCGATCTTTGCCTCATACGTCCTACTTCAAACGGCTAGGGGTAGCCTCATCAGTTCACAACGTTCCAGAAAAGATTAGTACTTATGCGTGGTTGCTAGTGTGGTCATCACTACGTATTGCTGGGAAACACTTGGCAACAGTAGCGACGCATATCGAGAGCAACATATCGATACATGCACGTCGACGCATCCCAGATAGCATTTCCAACTCGGGCCAATATTGGCCATATGTATGTTGCTATACTGTGCTAATATTCGCATGCAATTATTGGTCCAAAACCGGGATGTCCTCCGGGCCAATGTTGGCAAACCGTTGTTTAGCCTAGCACTGGCCTATCAACATTGGTCCAAAGCTGGCATTCCAAGCTATAGGCGGCCATTCTTGACCCAAGACGGGAATGCTAACTGGGAGTATATATATCAGAATTGGGTGGCGTGGTAGGTAGTGTCATGGCAAACGTATCACGCCAGTTGATTCCAGTGGCTATTTTGGCTTTTGGACGCCATTGTTTGATTGCTCAAAATGTGTGGACCAATGCAAAACACTGAAATACTTGGCTTCTCTGAACTTTCGAGATCACCCCTTAAATAAACTGTTGTGTTCATAACACTGCGTCCCTTAACAACCAGTGCATGGTTACGTCGATGTATGAAAATAAAACATACGCTTTCGAGTACCACTTCGTGTACGTTCACACGTAACGGAAATATATGCTCTCGTCCGTGTTATGCACTTGATCCAGACGCCAGCGATCTTTTACGGGTGTAGCACATGCTTCGTTTTTGACGAACACCATGGAGTTTGCATGGGTAAGTCTCAATAATGTTTTCCCTCGTTTTGCCGGCAATTTACGTAAAAATCTTTGTATATTTTTGTATATAGGGACTACGTTTTACTTAAACCATGTGAATTGTAATATGTTCGAAATTAAAATATCTAAACAACAAACAAATATTACGTGCAATCCCATAAATGAAGTGATTTGTTTGAGGATATTGTTTACTTACTTAGGCTTACTTAGGTTGTTCCTGACCAGGTGGTCTCGGTGGTCAGATCTCCAGCTTGTCCTGCACATGCTCTACAACATCCTGGCAAGGCGGCTTTATAGTTGTTAAGAATTTTTTCTGTACTCAAATGTTTGTCTAGCAGTTTTTAAATGAGCTTATGCTGGGTGCAGGTACAACTTCTTCGGGTAAATTATTCCATAACTGTGTTACTCGGATTGAAGAGGTTTCTTTTATAGTATTTATACGTGAACGTTCTTGATATAGTTTCAACCTATGGCCCCTTGTTCCTTCCTTTATTTCGCAGTCTTTGTATAGCATCAGAATGCTAGAACATACATTAATATCATACTTTCCATTGAGCAGTTTATATACCTCTATCATATCTCCCGTTGTTCTTCTATAGGTTAGTGTTGGTAGTTTTATCTTTTTAGTTTCTTCTGGTAAGGGATATCCTTCAATCCTGGAAGTTACTTCGTAGCTCGTCTCTGCACATTTTCTATAGTATCCTTATATTTGTGTTTATAAGGGGACCTTATGGTTACTGCATAATCTGAATGACTCCGAACTAGTGCTTCATATAATGGTATAAACCTTTCTTCATTTAGAGTTGTAAAAGACTTTCTAATAATTGCCATGATACTATTTGCTTTATTATTCTTTTGATTTACATGTTTATAAAATTTTAGCTTTGAGTCAATAATAACCCCAATGTCTTTATTGTTTATAAATTAATGTCATCGCATCTTTTGGGATCCCAAAACCGTTCCCCAGATATAGTTTGCATGTAATCGCGGTGTTATGGCCCATTACGCAAATTACAAAATATATTATAGTTTTAAAGGTGGATACTATCGAAATAATTGCTTGTACATCTGTGTTGGAAATTTGACAGCTAAGCAAACTGATCATGATATTACACATAAAGTAGACGAACAAACTATTTAGCTCAACCATCTGATTTAATTTATATTAACCTCGTACCCATTCTCGCACACATACGAAAGTTTAAATGTACATTCATCCGGAAGTATAAATGTAATCCAGAATACTGAATAATATATGAATTCCATTCATTGTCGTCAACCCTGGACATGGGTCACTTTCTTTACACACGATACTGTTATTATGAACGTATTCACTGTATGGTCAAATGCATCGGAAATGTTTATTGTCTGGGTAAGTCTACAAAATACAAACTGCAACAAAAACATTGACACATACCGACTCCTACACCAAAGCGAAGTTTGAAAATGACATATGAAAGTTGTATTGTTTTCAACCATGAATATTTGTTAGGCAAAGTTATTTGGTGTAAGATCGATGACCACGCAGACAGTGAAGGTAGCTTTATTTGCAAGTCTTGCAACGTGCCTTATAACTGTCAATTTCTTTAATACAAAATCAGCTAATTCAGTTCTAATTTAATACAACTTAACATATAAATGTGCATATCGTTATATAATTCATTAAATGAACGGGGCGTATTAGTATGCTGGAATTATTGAACCGTCGGAGTTGTAGAAGGACACTTGACATTTTATGGCATGATGGCCATTGACATATTCAATGTCGTGTCGCCCATAAACTTCAAGCCGCATTTCAATTGGCCTGTTTTCGACGAGTGATAAGTTGCTGATAGACGAACGTCTCAGTATTAAAATATTAAAATATTAGTGACTTGGGCTTCTTATTTATTACAATATTCCAAATATATATAACTATTATATTAGGATTGTGTGTACTTCATCTGTGAAACTTGTTATACGTACAATTTATTTTGGAAAATACATTGATATTTTACTTAGAAAAATCACTGACGTAAAACCAATGATTATTTATCATCTTCCACAAGGTCCGGATGTCGTAGTAAACAGTGATGTCGTAATACACATTACAGTGTTTTTGTCATAAAGCTGGGCTAGTGGGCATAAATAACCATACAGATACGAGACAATTTGTATAATTTGACTTCGTATTACGTAATCTAACTGGTCCTGGTGACAAATTCGATAAGAATTTTATAGATTAGGAGAAACCTTTCTTTCTCTGATTTCATACAAGTCTGATTTTGTTTGGTTGGAAGTAATATATAAATATTATATTTATATCATCATCATCATCATCATTAACATTGTGCAGCCGCAGTGTCCCGTGGTTGGGTGAATGCCTCAGCATGTCGTTTCCAGATCTGCCTTTCTTGCGCTATCCTCTGCCACATGGTGCCCTTTCAGTAGTCGTCTAGTTCGTCTCTCCACCGTCTCGCCGGTCTTCCTCTAGATCCTTCCCCTTCGTAAGGTCTCCAGGTTGTGATACGTGATGTCCATCGGTTATCTCGTAGTCTGCTGATGTGCCCTGACCAGGTTCACTTCTGCCTTCTGATTTGTTCTATCACGCCTATGACCTTTGTCTTCTCTCTTACCCAGATGTTTGTTTTTCTCTGGATTAATCTCCGCCACTGGAACGAAGCCCGCCAGGTAGTCGACCATTGATTACTTTACCCCGATCAACCAGCCATTCACCGAGTTGTCTGTCATCCAGGAGCTACTGAGACGGTCTGAAGAAGCTACCTCCGAGGTCGGACAGAAGTACGTCCTCAACACGTTCGACCTCGGTGGGAGCATGAAGGCCCTTCCCCTCATATGGAAATTTCTAGAGCAGTACAAGGCGCATGTAGTCACCCCAGGACAGTTCCACATTGTGATAAATTACATGAGTACGGTGACTGAGCACAAGATCAGGGGCTCGGGCTGCGCTGAGATTATCCTCGAGGCTGGCCTCGTCACCCAAGCTCTTCCTCAAGTGCAATGGGGAGATGGTTAACCTGTTCTTCGCATTTGATGGTCCGAACTACTCCAGGTACATGGCCTGGCTGGAGGTGTTCCTCACCAACATCGACCTGTCTCACCTTGGCGCGAAGGAGCTTCTCGAAAAGGGTGGCATCGCAGTGGCACGGTCACTCATTCCCCTTGCACTCAGCGCAGTGGACAACACCATGGAGGAGACATTCATGAAGTTCGCCAAGTCGGCAGTAGGTCTAGTAGGGCTGTTCTCAATGTTCGATGCTTATTAGCGTTGGTGCCGCACCACATCCGCTCATGCCCAGTATTTGAGAGGATGCTCGAGATGTGTGGACTCATTAATGACCCCGAGTGTCCAAAGGCAAGGAAGCATCGCGAGCTCGAGGCTGCTGAGATCAAGAAGAGCGAGGAAGCTGTGTAGCGAACACTCATTGCTATCCAGAATTTCACCGACCCCTTCACCATCCCAGAAAAAGACCGGCTCTCCAACGTCGCATCCGGTGTTCCTGCTTCCCCGGAGGTCGAGATCGATTTCCTTCGAACTGATGATCAGTGATCGTTTCCAGAATGGGGCATCTGAGATCGACGAGTTGTCCGCAGACCAGGAGGAGACGGACACCCGGGTCGTTCTCTACATCCACTATGCCGCCAAGCAAGGGTACAAGTCGGCTGTAGTGAGAACACCTGAGAGTAACATATTCTTCATCCTGCTCCACCACTCGCACTCCATCAACCTCACCACCTATCTCAACACCGGCATGGGCAAGCACCGCCAGATCGTCAACGTGACGGAGATGGCAAAGTCACTGGAGCACGAGTACTGCACGACGCTGCTCGGGTTCTATGTCTTCTCAGGCGAGGATTGCACCAGCGCCTTCAAGGGCAAAGACAAGGTGGCGCCCCTGAAGAAGCTCCAGAAGAACCCCAAATATCACAACGTTTTCAAGCAACTTGGTGATGACTGGACGGTGAAGCCGGAGGTGATGGCAGATTTGGAAGCCTTCACCTGCCACGTGTACGATCCGGCTCGTGAGACATCAGTGGATGTTGTGCGAGGCAAGATGCTCATAAAGATGGTGGGAGAAAATGAGAAGCTCACCACCAAGTCCAAGGTTGACCTGGCTCTCCTCCTACCTGCAAGAATAATATAATTCCCCATGTTGGCCAGGTCAACTACCGACTAGCCAACTACAAGCGGGCCAATCAGCCTCGCTTCTGGCGAACCAAGCCCTGCGATGATGGATAGGGATGGGTGAAGACTGAGGCGGGTGTACTGGAGCCAGTGTGGTCGTGTGGACCCATCTTGCCTCTCTCACTCATTGACTTACTTGAGAAAGCTGCTGAGGAGGAGGATGGGGAAGATGATCGGGAGATTGACTATGATGAGCGGCTTCTTTGGGATGATGATGATTAGTGTGTAGTGTCGATAGTAAGCTTCGGGTAGCTAGTACTTGAGTAGACGTAGATACTGATCGTATTGGGTAGATTCCGTGTAGTTTCCTTTCTTCTTGGACTCATAATTAGCCCATTTTCTGTCTAGTAGTGGCATATAATGTTGAGTCAGTGCTTATGCGCAAACACCTATCCTTAATTTGGTGTTTGACTCAATTTCAGGCATGAAAATATGGTATTATGTGCATTCTGAAGCAATAAATATGTTTGAAACGTCAAAATAATCATCTCAAGCGATTCCTCATGCCACATTTATACGAAAAAGTGGGTTCATTTGTCTTTGTACGATGACTGGTTTAAAAGTTATGGGTATCCTTGATTTACCAGTAGCACGTGACAAAATCCAAGATGGCCGCCAAACGGACCCTTTCGGACATTATTTCGAAATGTGAACATCAAAATGTGTTTGTTAGTCACCTTTAGGGTTGCAAAAAAGTAAGTTTCATTTGGAAATACACTGGGTGCATGGGGGGCGTACCTTCCGATTGTACTATATCATATCAGTATGTTTGGCATACTTGACAAGTAAAATGTCACATACTGCAACAGTAGGCTTTCTTGCTAATCAACAGTTAGTCCCTTCATTTTCAAATTAACGCCACATAGATATCTAGACCCCTTAGGTCTGTTTACAGTTGACAACCAGCACGACGTTCGTTGAATCGCGACATCAGGGTATGTATGTGTTATTAATATGAGCCCGTGTTTCTCATTTACAGTGATGGAGTTGAAAGCGACGGCCAGAAGGAAGTAGTTTATAGCATGGAAACAGGAGGAGTAGGATTTTTCCTAAAATCTATTATGAGTTCATCGATTTTTCGTGTTCAGTTATACCATAAAAAGTGACACCATTTATATGTCGTGTAGACGGCAGCTAGTATGTACAATTAATGCGTGAATGATGATAGCCAAGTCACGTTTATATATTTCCATAGGCAATAATTATAGTTCGTATAGTATTTGTTCTTCCTATTGCACTGTCATATACATTAAGATGAAATTATGGATTTTATTGTTCCGTGCTTAATTTAAAGTGCGATTCTACGAGTAAATAATTTTTTTTTGTCGGTTAAAGGTTGCTGCGTTGACCGTAGTATTGGCGTTGGCGGGGCATGTCCATGGGATCAGTGAAGAGCTCGCCAAGCAGACGTTGATCATATGTCGAAGGAAATGCTTAGAAACATACGATAAATATTGTCTCTCGACTCCGACAAGAGCTGATTGGATTGTGTGCCACGACTTCTTCGTGTGGTGCGACGACGACTGCGAAGTCGACTTATCATAAAAGTACAAGCGGATAAACATTCTCCGTCACCCGGATATCATCAGGATCTCTGCACGGACAATTTATATCATATCGAATAAGATTCAACCAGGATAAAGACTGGCATATGGTTGCTGACATAAAAGTGTACAGTTTTGTTGAAATATAAAACATATTACAGTCCACCAATGACAAGTATATTATTGGACACAAAGCATAGTGTTTAAACTGTGTTTATACTTTTATGTCCCATTTTCTAATTTATTGTGAACTGAAATGATGGGTAAGGGGTCTACACGTTTTTTGTGTTTGCCAAATTTAACTGGTACTATTGACAAGAACATATCAATAATAACTGTACAAATAGTCATGTTATATATTCCTCTAAACATGTTTCTCCACGAGAAAATAAGCAAAATAGTAATAAAAGGTGTTAACACTTCATAGTAGTTAGAACGTTAGACTCACAACTGTAATGGTCGTTGTTCGAATTATCTCGCATCTATTTCAAAGTCTGACCAATCTCGTGCACACCACGTTGGTCTAGTTCATAACCCCTTCTCAGATGCGCCATTTGTGGAAATTCCACTTGTCTACGAAGTTGTTTATATTGGAGTTGATTGGTGTCTGCTTTCACCTGAAGAACTCGGCTAAGAGTCTGTCATCGATCTTTGCCTCATACGTCCTACTTCAAACGGCTAGGGGTAGCCTCATCAGTTCACAACGTACCAGAAAAGATTAGTACTTATGCGTGGTTGCAAGTGTGGTCATCACTACGTATTGCTGGGAAACACTTGGCAACAGTAGCGACGCATATCGAGAGCAACATATCGATACATGCACGTCGACGCATCCCAGATAGCATTTCCAACTCGGGCCAATATTGGCCATATGTATGTTGCTATACTGTACTAATATTCGCATGCAATTATTGGTCCAAAACCGGGATGTCCTCCGGGCCAATGTTGGCAAACCGTTGTTTAGCCTAGCACTGGCCTATCAACATTGGTCCAAAGCTGGCATTCCAAGCTATAGGCGGCCATTCTTGACCCAAGACGGGAATGCTAACTGGGAGTATATATATCAGAATTGGGTGGCGTGGTAGGTAGTGTCATGGCAAACGTATCACGCCAGTTGATTCCAGTGGCTATTTTGGCTTTTGGACGCCATTGTTTGATTGCTCAAAATGTGTGGACCAATGCAAAACACTGACATACTTGGCTTCTCTGAACTTTCGAGATCACCCCTTAAATAAACTTTTGTGTTCATAACACTGCGTCCCTTAACAACCAGTGCATGGTTACGTCGATGTATGAAAATAAAACATACGCTTTCGAGTACCACTTCGTGTACGTTCACACGTAACGGAAATATATGCTCTCGTCCGTGTTATGCACTTGATCCAGACGCCAGCGATCTTTTACGGGTGTAGCACATGCTTCGTTTTTGACGAACACCATGGAGTTTGCATGGGTAAGTCTCAATAATGTTTTCCCTCGTTTTGCCGGCAATTTACGTAAAAATCTTTGTATATTTTTGTATATAGGGACTACGTTTTACTTAAACCATGTGAATTGTAATATGTTCGAAATTAAAATATCTAAACAACAAACAAATAGTACGTGCAATCCCATAAATGAAGTGATTTGTTTGAGGATATTGTTTACTTACTTAGGCTTACTTAGGTTGTTCCTGACCAGGTGGCCTCGGTGGTCAGATCTCCAGCTTGTCCTGCACATGCTCTACAACATCCTGGCAAGGCGGTTTTTATAGTTGTTAAGAATTTTTTCTGTACTCAAATGTTTGTCTAGCAGTTTTTAAATGAGCTTATGCTGGGTGCAGGTACAACTTCTTCGGGTAAATTATTCCATAACTGTGTTACTCGGATTGAAGAGGTTTCTTTTATAGTATTTATACGTGAACGTTCTTGATATAGTTTCAACCTATGGCCCCTTGTTCCTTCCTTTATTTCGCAGTCTTTGTATAGCATCAGAATGCTAGAACATACATTAATATCATACTTTCCATTGAACAGTTTATATACCTCTATCATATCTCCCGTTGTTCTTCTATAGGTTAGTGTTGGTAGTTTTATCTTTTTAGTTTCTTCTGGTAAGGGATATCCTTCAATCCTGGAAGTTACTTCGTAGCTCGTCTCTGCACATTTTCTATAGTATCCTTATATTTGTGTTTATAAGGGGACCTTATGGTTACTGCATAATCTGAATGACTCCGAACTAGTGCTTCATATAATGGTATAAACCTTTCTTCATTTAGAGTTGTAAAAGACTTTCTAATAATTGCCATGATACTATTTGCTTTATTATTCTTTTGATTTACATGTTTATCAAAGTTTAGCTTTGAGTCAATAATAACCCCAATGTCTTTATTGTTTATAAATTAATATCATCGCATCTTTTGGGATCCCAAAACCGTTCCCCAGATATAGTTTGTATGTAATCGCGGTGTTATGGCCCATTACGCAAATTACAAAATATATTATAGTTTTAAAGGTGGATACTATTGAAATAATTGCTTGTACATCTGTGTTGGAAATTTGACAGCTAAGCAAACTGATCATGATATTACACATAAAGTAGACGAACAAACTATTTAGCGCAACCATCTGATTTAATTTATATTAACCTCGTACCCATTCTCGCACACATACGAAAGTTTAAATGTACATTCATCCGGAAGTATAAATGTAATCCAGAATACTGAATAATATATGAATTCCATTCATTGTCGTCAACCCTGGACATGGGTCACTTTCTTTACACACGATACTGTTATTATGAACGTATTCACTGTATGGTCAAATGCATCGGAAATGTTTATTGTCTGCGTAAGTCTACAAAATACAAACTGCAACAAAAACATTGACACATACCGACTCCTACTCCAAAGCGAAGTTTGAAAATGACATATGAAAGTTGTATTGTTTTCAACCATGAATATTTGTTAGGCAAAGTTATTTGGTGTAAGATCGATGACCACGCAGACAGTGAAGGTAGCTTTATTTGCAAGTCTTGCAACGTGCCTTATAACTGTCAATTTCTTTAATACAAAATCAGCTAATTCAGTTCTAATTTAGTACAACTTAACATATAAATGTGCATATCGTTATATAATTCATTAAATGAACGGGGCGTATTAGTATGCTGGAATTATTGAACCGTCGGAGTTGTAGAAGGACACTTGACATTTTATGGCATGATGGCCATTGACATATTCAATGTCGTGTCGCCCATAAACTTCAAGCCGCATTTCAATTGGCCTGTTTTCGACGAGTGATAAGTTGCTGATAGACGAACGTCTCAGTATTAAAATATAAAAATATTAGTGACCTGGGCTTCTTATTTATTACAATATTCCAAATATATATGACTATTATATTAGGATTGTGTGTACTTCATCTGTGAAACTTGTTATACGTACAATTTATTTTGGAAAATACATTGATATTTTACTTAGAAAAATCACTGACGTAAAACCAATGATTATTTATAATCTTCCACAAGGTCCGGATGTCGTTGTAAACAGTGATGTCGTAATACACATTGCAGTGTTTTTGTCATAAAGCTGGGCTAGTGGGCATAAATAACCATACAGATACGAGAACATTTGTATAATTTGACTTCGTATTACGTAATCTAACTGGTCCTGGTGACAAATTCGATAAGAATTTTATAGATTAGGAGAAACCTTTCTTTCTCTGATTTCATACAAGTCTGATTTTGTTTGGTTGGAAGTAATATATAAATATTATATTTATATCATCATCATCATTAACATTGTGCAGCCGCAGTGTCCCGTGGTTGGGTAAATGCCTCAGCATGTCGTTTCTAGATCTGCCTTTCTTGGGCTATCCTCTGCCACATGGTGCCCTTCCAGTAGTCGTCTAGTTCGTCTCTCCACCGTCTCGCCGGTCTTCCTCTAGATCCTTCCCCTTCGTAAGGTCTCCAGGTTGTGATACGTGATGTCCATCGGTTATCTCGTAGTCTGCTGATGTGCCCTGACCAGGTTCACTTCTGCCTTCTGATTTGTTCTATCACGCCTATGACCTTTGTCTTCTCTCTTACCCAGATGTTTGTTTTTCTCTCCCGATACGTGATGTTTAACATACTTCTTTCCATCTTTGTTTGTGCGGCTGCTAGCTTGTTCTTTGCCTGGATGGTGACTGCCCATGTTTCCGCGCCGTATGTCATCGCTGGAAGTACGCATGAGTTGAAGATTTGTCTCTTTAAGCAGGTTCCGAAGTTACCCTTGAAGATATCGCGGTATTTGGTGAATGCTGTCCAGCCGGCGGTGATTGAATCTCCTTGTCTTGGTTTCTGTTTCTGATACTGTATCGCTGTCCCAGATAGCTTTCAACCTTCTCTATCTGCGTTGTGAGCCATTTTCTAGCATCAATTTCGAAAGGTTCATCTAGAGATCTTGTTTTTCACTTGTATAAGCTAGCTCCTGCAGCATGTTTTTGTAGTTCTAGCGGTGTAGTAGCGCATATGAGTATATCGTCGGCGAAGCGTAGATGACTGATATATTTTCCGTCTATCCTCAAGCCTCTGGTTTCCCATGTCAGTCTTCGGAATATGCTTTCGATTGTTGCTGTAAACAGCTTGGGGGATATGGTGTCACCCTGTTGTACTCCTCTCTCGATATTGATCTTGTTGCTCTTTTTGTGTAGGTGGACTGTCACCGAGCTGTTGGTGTAGATGTCTTTCAGGAGTTCGATGTACACGTCTTCTGTCCCCTGTTCTTTACAGGAGGTCAGTATTTCTTGAGTTTGTATCGAGTCGAAAGCCTTCTCGTAGTCGACAAAAGCGATACAGAGAGAGATATTATATTATCGGCACTTGTCTTTCAGTTGGTTTACGACGCGTAGGTGGCCTGTCGTTGAGTACCTGCTTTTGAATCCTGCTTGCTCTCGTGGTTGGTTTTCGTCGAGTGTTTTCTCTAGCCCGTTCGTTAGTATCCTTGTGAGTAATTTGCAGATGTTTGATAACAGACATATTGGTCTATAGTTCTTGAAGTTTTTCTTTTTTCCCTTCTTGAAGATTATCACCATCTTTGCGTTCTTCCATGCGGGGGGAATTCGACGTTCTGATAAACATTTATTATACAACTTAGCCAGTGCCTTCGAGATGGTATATTCTGCTTTTAATGTTTCAATGTTTACATGGTCGTTGCCTGATGCCTTTCCATCCTTCAAATCTCTTAGGGCTGCTTCCACCTTCCATGGTGTTATCTCTGGTAACATTTTCGGGTCGGTGTGAATTATGGTATTCTGTTCATTCTCGTATAGCTCGGCTCTTTGATGCCATAATCGTTTCTCGTGTGATCTCTTGTTTGTACTTCCTGGTGTCCTCCTGCACTTTCTTGCATATTTCTGTATATATATATATATTACTCATTAGTTATATAATATTTATTGTTACGGTCGCCGTTATCCACCATTTCTCGTCGTTTCTTCATTAGTGCTCGTGTCGGTAACGATATTCTCGTCATTACATGCCTTTTGATTGCTTTGGCTACACTTGTTGCACTTAGTTGGATCATCTCAGTGATGTTTTCGCTCATGGTGTCGATGTCGTCTACTTCTTGTGGTGTCTCGAACCGATTTCGCAGTTCGAGTTGGAATTCGATCTTGTTGTTCCTATTTGTGTGGTATATGTACTTGGTGGTCTCTTGTTTATCAACTTCTTCCTTCCAGCCTTGACGTCCAGTTTGATGTTATTCATTACCATTCTGTGGTCACTTCCGATGTTGACTTGGTTGATGACAGTTACGTCAGTAAGCATGTCTGGCCTGTTTGTCAGGATGTAGTCAATTTCGTTCTTTGTTTCTCCATTTGGGCTTTTCCAAGTCCATCTCCCCCTGCTTTCTTCTCGAACATGGTATTCATGATGTTGTACTTTCATGATGCTGCCCATTCTACCAAGGTGTCGCCTCTTTCGTTTCTCACAGCTAGGCCAACTTTGCCTATTGCCGTTTCCGAAATGTTTCTTGCGCATTAAAGACTCCTATCACAATCGTATAATGGGTTGTCTTTTCTTAGGTCTCATTCACGCCATTGTAGAAGTTGTCTCTTCTTCTGAGTATGATGTTGTTTGTGTATATTCTTGTACTATCTTCAGTTTGTCGCGCTTTGTTATGCATAGAACACGTTCTGCTACTCTGGGGCTGATGCTATATTGTATTTCCATTTCTTGTTTATGAGAAAGCCTTAATCCTGCTTAGCCGTTGTTCGCCGTGGAATGTTATAGTAGGTGGCCGCTTTGTTCGGTAGTGAAGCATTTCTCTCTTCTTCTGACTTCTCCGATCCCGATCACATCACATACTACCCTGGTTTCCATAAGTTCTTCCTCCACTTCTTGTATCTGTTCATATCTTAGTAGTGTTCTTACTTGGCTTCGTTGTACTTTGCATGCTGGTGTTGTGGGCCTACCCTTCCCCGCTGGCCGGTGTGGAGGGAAGGGGGACGACGTAGGGTGAACGAAATTGCCCACGTTTCTGCACGGCGGCCGAACCAGTAAAGAACCACCGCCCGGCCGTAGCCTATATATATATAATACATATATATATATATATATTATATATATATATATATATTATATATATATATATATTATATATATAATACACACACATATATATAAAACCGTATCATGTATCATACGAACGTCAAATCTTTCTGAAATCATGGTTCCTGAAAACTGTTACCCATTTATGTATACAAATTATATATATATATATATACATTGCAACCTAAGTAGAGAGATACACACCTATTATATTTCTTAATAGCTCATCAGAAGTATTAGGTTTCGTGATATTTCATCATATTTATGGCATGCAGGCTAGCAGTTGTTTTATCATGCAACGTCAACATATTTTGTTTTGTTTTACACATCATACATCACGTGGTATAAATATGGAACATTATGACCATATAGGTTCTATGTATGTACTGGAAGATGTAGGCGTCGTCTTACCCATGCACAATATATGTCTTAACACGGTTTATTTATTTTTAAAAACCACTTGTCACTGGTGTCACTGTCTGGCACGGAAATTAAACGTACGTATTTTAACATCACCATTTGAATTTGTTATTTGCACCGCTATATAACGAGTCGCAACAGTTTTACTATTAGCAAACTATCGGACCAAACTGCATAAAGTATCTAAAAAATACAGATTGAATTACATCTGGTTCATGTTATTGAGCTTTCTGGGTGGTTATCCGATATGTCAGCATCGTTTTGCAAATATGGTTTAGGAAATTCAGCGATTTTAGTTGGCGTTCGTGGTGGTGGTGGTGGTGGTGGGGGGGGGGGTCAATAAAATCTGTGGTGGGGGGCTTCCACAGTCTACCCTATCAATAAAATTAGATTTGCTATGAAAATTGACAAAATGCTCTTTTCAACACTGCAGGTTGCTGGGCTGGCCTTTCTGTTGGCGTGGGCCGGACTCGTTCATGGAATCGGCAAAGACGAGGCCATAGAGAAGCTGCTGGGTTGTCAAAGTAGATGCGTGAAAACGTACGAGACATGTTGCATCAATTCTCCAATTCGGTGGAAAGTGTGTCACGACGTCTTTGTGTGGTGTGACATGTATTGCAAGATGCATTTTGATAAACCAATAGGAACGTAAACTGATTGTCACTCTGATTTGGCCGTGTGGTGTCAACCGAATTTCTGCAATGGCGTTTCACGTGAGGTCGCATAAAATGAATGATGGGTGCAAATGACAGTTTGGTTAACTGCAATTATGGATGATCACCATCAGTAGGTATCGGTGAAATATTAACATTTATTAAATTGAAATGTATATATACAAATACATATGTATGCTTATTTGTTTTCCTTATTATTCCCATTTTCTGATGCAGACGCTCGGTATCAGCTGAGCGTAAGCATATTTGACACTTGTATGCGCACTCCCAGTCTCTCTTTCCCTCCCATCTCTCTCTTTCCCTCACACCTCTCTCTTTCTCGACACGACGCTACCTCTTTTCCAGACCGACGATCCACCTAGTTGCTACACAATATTTTCAGCATATTTATGTTGTAATATGAATCATAGTAATGCACAATAAATAATATAAATTACTTATTTTGTGTCTAAATTATCAGTCTCCAACCTCGGAGACGTACCAAGACAAACGGGTGAACCAATCTCAAAATCGATAAGCAGTAACATAGGTGTCAACAGATACATGTTTTTTTTTAATGTATATGCGTACGTCTTTGTTACGTGATGATGTAACTGTGTAATACGTCCAACTCGTTTTAAAATCTCTATAAGAGGGAACACATTCCAATAACTTTATTCCGGAATATTACATCCATGTGCAACATAGACTAGACTGTGACTAATAACTGTAGATATATAGCAATTTTCGCCAGTGACGACACAGTGGTGATGTGGATAAGTATCACTATGCATAATACTCTGTAATATTGCATTGCCCGATCTACCTACACATGTCACAAAACTATCCATATTTCTTCTGATCAACATTTTGCACGAGGGTAATCCTCGTGATACAAACATATAACTAGCACTACAATATCTAGGTTCATTGCACAACAATCCAAAGACATTATTGTATGTTACACATAATTTCTCATTGATTCTCCTCTATAATTCCACCATAGCTGACACGTATATAATAAAGTGCAATATGATTTGAACAGCGTCAAAGTAACATAAAACAACTCACTGGTGAAGAGAGAATGTTTTAATTGCAGCACTCACACACACGTCGCTTTTCGTCTGACTGCGCCCAACAAGCCAGTGTTCCACATACCGGTCAACCTCGCATAATGTCATTGCATAACAACGCGGCATTGTGCCAACGTCGCCGCCGACGACGACCGCCGAGCAATAAAGGACACGCCCAAAATACACTGCACTTCTAAGCCACACTGCACTTCTATACAACACTCCCCCCTGATTTTCAGAACATCATATGCATCATGGTTCATAACGATCTGGGGGTCGTTTCTCCCTGGAGCTTCGCTTGGGCAGAGGTCGGTCTACCTCTTCCTCACTGTCAAAAGACTCCCCCTCAGATCCTTGACGCGCATGAAGCCGCGGAAGATCTTCGTCGTCACTGAATGTCTGCGTCCTCTCGGGAGGAGCAGCTTCCGGTGGTACAGCCGAACGTAGGTCGCGTACGTGTCGTGGCATACCATCCACCTCCATGGTGTGATCGGAGATCACTCCCGTCACAGTTCCCAACTTGAACTTCGTGTGGCACCGGTTCTCTGACGGCTTCACCCATACGGCGTCTCCAACGTCATATGGACTGTCGATTGCGCCTGGCTCATTGTGTAGTACGCGGTCGATTCCAAGCACTCGTATCTCGTAGTTGTACAGTTTGTTCGCACGGGCAGTTGCCGGGTCGACATCATCTTTCGGCGCCACATTGTACCAATAAACGGCCTCCGCAATTGAACAACACTTCCTCGCCGCAATGCGCTTCACCGATCGATGACACCTCTCGGCAATCCCATTCCCGGAAGCAACATAGGCACATCTAAAACGAACCCGCAGTCCCAATCGCTCCGCAAACTGCTTAAACGCACCACTGCGAAAGGCCGAGTCGTTGTCCGTGAGCAGCTCCACCGGCGCCCCACGCTCGAAGAACACCAACTCAAGCTGCTGAATCACACTGTCAGTGTCCTGTCGTTGCAGGCGTCGCCAAACGGCGAACCGTGTCGGCCCGCAGTCGATTAGAATAAGGTAATGACAACCATTGACATGGGTCACGTCCATACCAACCCTGTGCCAGATCTCATCAACATTCAGCTCTCCCTTAGCCCACTTTACAGGAGCTGGGTCGATAGACTGGCAAACTTGACAAGCTTTAACAACTCGCTGCACCTCCTTCCTGGTCACCGCCGGGCTCAGCTTTCGCGAGAAATATAGCGTGCGCTTAATTCCATGATGCCCGGTGACCTGGTGAATTCTAGCAATCCTTTCATCAGGCACACAGCAAAAGTCGGCTTCTCGCACATGTTTGGCTTCCCAAGCCATTTCTGAGGCACACGTGTCAGAGTGTAAACACATAAGAGTAGATCAGGGGCAATTTCATTAGTTTTTTCAAAACGTTTTGAGTGGACTTACAAGTATTAATTATAATATAATAGTATATATTATAATACAAAGGTGGGGTATAATAATTTTTCCTTGAAATGTCAAAACTAGAATAATACAAATTATCAATGTACTTACCCTACAACCGGGCATCACTAGAAGAAACTTGACTTGTGGAGTGTCGGATGCAACGGCCTTCAGTTTATATCACCTTTAGACGGACATAACTGTTCAGTTTAGTCACTCGTTTATATCCAATATTGAGCATGTTTATATCCAATGTTGATCCTGTTTGTATCCAATGTTGTGCCTGTCAATATCCAATGTTGAGCCTGTTTATATCCAATGTTGAGCCTGTCAATATCAAATGTTGCGCCTGTTCATATATCCAATGTTGCGCCTGTTTATATCCAATGTTGAGCCTGTTTATATCCAATCACACTGGCCTCTTGCTTGTTGGTGTCTCTGGAAAATAAACACAATACAATAAATACAAGATAGAAATATAAGTTCTGTACACTATTCACTTGCTAATCCAGTTCTGCTTTGGAAACCCAAGGGGCCTCGGAGACATGAAATGGCTCTGTGAGACACTGGTCTCATTGAGACCAAAGTCTCACAGGGCCATGGCCTTGTCTAGCTGCCACAATGTCCGTCAGACAGAACACAGTGGAAACAATCAATATAAATGTCTCTATGTTAAGTGGATGACATAAAAAGTATTTACTTGGTTTGTCCTGTTTGCTCTGTGGGACCACAGGCCATCAACCACATGCGGTCCCCTGATGTTGTCTCTTTCTCATAATTTCCTCAAGTTTTCTCCCAGTGTAACCTATCTTCTTCCTTTCTTGTTCCCTGTTTATGAACCTTCCTCTTTTACCCCTCCCTTGGGGGTTCCTTGTGGGTGACTGTCAGGTGATGTTTCTTGATGGAATGAGCCCTTTTCTGTCTTTATTTCAGTTTCTACAGGTTGTTTGGTCATTTCCCACAGCATGGTGTCGGAGACCTAGTCTGAACATTTGAGATGTATGATTCTGTGCAGACAACTTCCAGCACTCTAACAAGCTAGAGAAGGCGAAGAAGAATACTGACCAGTGCATTGCTAGACCTAGTCCAACTATGACAGTATAATGCTAACTACTTAAATTATAGCTTGTGGGAAATGTGAGTGTGCTGAGTTAGTTTAAAATGTTATAAGCAACCAGACTGGGGACTGTTTAAAATAAAATTATGTCAAGCTATAAGATAATCATTAGCTTATATGCTGAATGCTGGGTACTTACATTTTTGGCCTGGTCAACTCTGCCCCTATATTAAGCAACTTGACTACATGTGGCACAGCTATGCATTGAATTTGTGTAGACCGATTTGCTTTCCCTTCTGCTAACATGGGAGACAGGGACCCAGTTTAGTGGCCATGATTTATTAGTAAGCAAGCTACCTGCTTATTTATTCATATACATTTGTTGTAATAATGCCAATAAGTATACCTGCGATGAAAACATATGTTTAGGCGGTGTTTAAGAATCCCGCTGATAGGCCCTGTCTATCTCATTGATTTGCCGCATTATTATAATGAGATCTTCCAACTTGAAATGTTGGAGACGAAGAGTAATGAAGGAAAATTCAACTATAATTATCACGGGTAATCCATTGACAAAAAGTTGTAATTAATTTAACATTTAAACTGGCTTACATTTCAGTTCGTGCACTCAACCAATTGTGGTCGTTTTAACGCATTTGGATAGTCGACTGATGTTTATTGCATATGCCATAGATACGTAGAATCCCCCACATCGACACTACATGTACATGTCTTACTGCACATGTCTTTTCTCCGTGGAGCTTCGATTACTTCCGGTTAGACGTGGATAAACGTAAACAATACCACATCCGCATACTAATTAATTTGTGAGCCGTGTCAAATGAAGAATAATGGTCAACTCATGCAAAGTAAAGAACAAGAAACAAGATGGACACACGATGAGTGGAAATTTGGGATATTGGCTATAGAACAGTCTAATCAGACGGGCGGTCACGACGCGGCCGAATTTCAAAGACGACTAACAATTAAGTTGAAGACCATGACAGTGAAATACAAACTGACACTCTTCAAAGACTACGCTGTGGATGAATTCTTTAGAATGCTATTTTACTATATGTTGTGCAGCGAATGCCTGCAATCACCTTGGACGGTAACAGATAATTAATCCAAACCAGCACAAAACAATGTATAATGAAACGTCTGTCAATTGTATACTTGGACTGCTAAGCCAAGGTAAGCACCTAGTCCTAGACCTAGGCAAGGGTAGGCAATATGTCAACAATAATTACCCATTTTTGTTCCTGTTAATAATCTGCGGAACTTTTTGAGATCTCATTTAAACTCCTATTTACATAAAACTTATGTTGACACAGTAGTGGCTATATACTATATACAGGTAGTCTAATGCACGTGTTCACTAGAGTAGAACTGTGTGTAACTGTATGTAAACAACGATAAGATCAATATGCCTATGTAACAATACAATAAACTACCACTAACATTATAATAATAACATTTTAATACAGTAAAACCTGTCTTAGCGGCCACCTGTCCATAACGGTCACTTTTGAAAGTCCCGAATGACTTCCGATTAAACTGCCCACTACCTGTCCATAACGGTAACCTGTCTATTGCGTATAACGGTCAGTTAATGGACCGAACCATTCATAGTCAACCTGTCGCTTACGGGCAGGTCAAAGGGAATCCATAATTTCTCTGAATAAAATGTCATCGCGTCGGTGTCATCGCATGTACGCGGGCCTATCAAATTGCAATCGAGCCACGCCTGGAGTCATCAGCTTGTTGCAGTCACTATGTGGCTCCTTTACTCCAGGAAAGGGGAGCAGAATCAGCTTTGATGTCCAAAATGAGCTCAGAGAAGCCATGGAAGCGGGCTGTTGTAGTATTTACCCAGGCAGCTTGACATAGCTGGAGAGCCAGTCTAGGTAAATATTACAATGGCCTGTTACCTACCACTTGGGGTAGCTAAAATTGTATCAGGGCGTTTTTTATAGAATTTTCACTGGGGAAGCAATGTCTTAAAAAGGCACTTCTAATGGGTAAAAGGGGCAGTTTACGCATACATTAATGATTATGTTCATAACCCTTAGGCATGTATGAAAGCTTAATATAATGTATTATTATCTTTATATTCACATAGTTGTGGTCCATCCCTCATTAGGTTCAACTTCTTGATTGCCGCATCAGTCACAGTGAGAAGATCGCTGATGAACAAATTACTCCTTTGCAACTTCTTTTGGAGTGTCTCCAGGATGTCGCCCATCAGTGCTGTGATCAACGTTTGTTGGTGGTTCCAGATTCTCAGGAACCCTTTGGCTCCAGCCTTCTCCTTTCTGTCGTTGGTACTTTCTGGCGCCTGCATCTGTTCCTACACCATAATGCAGGCAGGTAGGTTGTTCAGCACACCATCCACCAGCTGCAGCTCGTGCAGGGCAAACCTGACACCGTGGTGCCAGGGGAACTGTTTGACATTCCTGACTTGCGCTGACAACATCTTCATCCGTCTCGGCGTCCGGACGAATCGTACGAGTCCCAATAGATTGGACTTCCAGATTCCCAACTCAGGTACGGTGCTGACGACCGACTCAATGGCTAAGTCAGATCGGTGTGCAGCACACCAGAATGTTGCCAAACCTCTCTGCATTTGGTCAGCAAGCAGACGCCATAGTCCACCTTGTCTGCCAGTGTTTGTCGCCTCGATGTCAGTCGTGACACCAACCTGCTTCATGCCTTTACCTCCTGTCAGATCCAGAGCTTTCTTCACCGCTTCAAGTAGTCCAAGGGCACCGTTCTTCTCTGGCGAATGCATAACAACTGCTACTTATCCCAGTGCAAATTAAATCAAACACACTAAAACGAATAAAAAGTAAGCCCTACAAGGGACTGGTTTGGGAGAATGGGGGCACACTGGGGGGAAAGTTGGTCTAACTGGGGGGCAAATGAAAGGGGTGGGGGGGGGGGCAATGCTCCTGAATTATACTGATAATTCCTAAGCAAATCTGGGCCAATGCTTGCCTTGCTTTCGTTCACACCCTCGTGTTTCCTTTTGGACATCAAAGCTTTTTCTGTTCGCCTTTACTTGGAGGGCGTGATTGATTTCACCAATGCCCCAAAAAAGGAACATCAATTAAATGTAGCAAGTTGTGTAGTGTATTATTTAATATTACTGTTAACTCTACGCTTGTATTGTTCATGAGTACCAACTAGCGAACGTCAACGTAACCATTTATAATACTGTGGCTCCACCTAGTGAGTATCCAAGTCATGAAACTCTCCATAACGACAACTTGCCAATAATGGTAATTTTGCGCAGTCCCGACGATGACCGTTATGGACAGATTTTATTGTATATTGATTTTGTTTCATGTTGTTTTAATTTTAGTATAAATTACTTTTCAATTAGTTGGCTAAAATTTAATTAATTATTTATCTTATTAATTTTTAATTGTCTTTTAGACACATTTTATTTTTAACATGACTAATTGTATAAAAAAAATGGGCCAAGAGGCCCTTAAGTCCTTTGGACTAATACGTCTATATTTGACTCCGGCTGACCAAATGAGTGATAAGTCGAACAAATTGTAACATTGTTTTCTTTCATCCTTGTAAAGGTTGGGTAGGGTGCTTTACACGGTTTCAAAAATGGTGACTGCTACAACAATTTGCGAAGATATGGAGCATTGAACATGGTAGGGGTCAAAAAGTGAAAATGAAGAAAACGGCTGTTGAAGTTTTACATTATATATGCAAATGGATTGCGTGGAAATATTACATGCATGACATTCAAATGTGGGACAGATTATGTATGTTATGTTGCACTGCTACATTAGAAGTACAAATGTGCTGCTACAAAAACTTATCAAGTTATGCCAAATTATGTCTTTATGTGTAAAACTAAGAGGACAGATTATTTGAGAGCAAAAGGTAGCATTAGACACTAGGACACTGTGACTGCTGCATGGCTAAATGGGTGCAATGGTGCTTTGAAGTTAGTTCTTCCGCCAACTATCCTCTTCACACAAGCTTATAGGTTTAGTGGCTGCCAGCACACTACTGAGCCTAAACTACCATGCAGGTGTGAAAAACGTCCTGATGTATTTGAACATGAGCCATTAATTAACTGTCCACCAAGCAGTAGCAGAGCAGTTTTATAATAATAATAATCCACAAGTTAAGTGGCAGTGATCTTCCTTTTATCATTCATGTGATGTTTCTTGTTTATATCATACTTAGACAGGTAGAGAAAGAAACTGACGTTTTCTATAAAAAGAACACGTTTGCCTACCAATGGCATGTATTTCCTATTGTTGCCGTTTCTGCCGGGCAGAAATCAAACAACCCTGTAGGTCATTATTAATCAAATGTTTTTTGGTGAATCATAGTTACAGACCATAAAAGGGTTATGATAGAAGCAAAATGTTGACATGTTTACTGTTCACTTATTGCACCATGTCTTGCATTTAAAGGAATAATTATAATAGAAAATAAAATGTTATTTTTAAATACATGATTTGATGAGAAACTGGGAATTACTTTTCTGTGGCCTAAGAATAACTAATTTCACAAACTTCCTGCTTATATAAAACAACTGCATAAAAATAGATAGCCATGCAAGACACAGACTCCGCATGTGACAGATGTTTTGGGAAGGGGAATAGCTTCCCAGTCAGCACCCACTAGACCCCTGGGCAATTGGGCTTACATTTTAAGGGGTCATCCTGAAACATCCAAATGTCTACCATTAGAAGAGTTGACATAGTTCCGCTATACACAAGAAATCTGTATTTGATTGAATCATTCTAGTGTCATCAGCATATAGTAGAACATACATTTGCAAGAAAATGTCTACATCATCATCACTAAGGTGGTTGTAAATTTCATCAGCTGCCATGTCAAGTCCCTTATAATTATGACTAACACTATGTTCAAAATCATTCAGGTAAATAGGAAATAACAAAGGAGACAAGTTTTCTCCTTGTAGTAACTCTACATCACACGAGAAGAAGGCTGACACAGCCCCCAAAATGTGATGTGGTTTTGAGAAGGGCCCTTTAGACTATCCCCTAGCAGTAGATTTTGTGTATTGTGCCAGAAAAGGAACCTGGAAGCCTCTGCCAGGTAGCCCGGCCCTCCACAGTGAGGTGTGACAGATGTTGTAGGAAAAGGGATTAGCCAGATAGAGCTGCTCCTGCAGTAGACAATTTAGTGAGCAAATTTAGCATTTTAGGGGACCTTTGGTGCCCTTACAATGATTCAATCAAATACAGATTTCTTGTGTATAGTGACACTACCACTTGGAATGTATATATGCAAAATTAGAGAAAAAGTTATAGAAGAGTTTTTGAAAAAATAGGCAAAATTTGAAAATGTACCAGTTTTGTGGTCTTTTTAGGGGTCATTAGGTGCCCTTAGAATGATTCAATCTAACACAGATTTATTGTGTATAGTGACACTACCACATGAAATGTATATATGCAAAATTAGAGAAAAAGTTGCTGAACAGTTTTTGAAAAAATAGGCAAAATGTAATTTGTTTTACCAGTTTTGGGGTCTTTGGATGTCCTAGGGAGCCCTTAGAATGATTCAATCAAATACAGATTTCTCTAGTGGCAGTGCCCTAAGGTATGTCTATGCAAAATTAGAGAAAAAGTTGCTCAACAGTTTCTGAGATACAGCAGCTAACAGCTGACACAGAGTGATGGCAATAGTCCGTTGGACTTTCGGCCCAAAGGACTAATAATGTACTTATTTTTATCTTGTTATTGCCTGAGTTTTTTTTAAGTCAGAGATATTATGGTACATTTACTACATTGCAAATGAAGACTACTTTGACAACCGTTTTCATCCCAAATATGTGTTCATGTGGGAAATGTAATCCACTTGGTAGATGTTCAAGGGAAAGGGTGCAGAAGTCTCACAGAGTCAAACAATGACACATAGTTATGCCGGGAAACATGTTTGTGAATTTAAAAGTATGCATAGTTCCAACAGGAGCTAAGGCATGCATGAGTTGAAGCTGAAACACAAATATGCAATTGCACTTTTTTATTTTGGTCGACTCTAGTCATACATAATGATATTGACACTTGAAAGTTGAGAAGTCAATTGACTGAAGTGAGCAACATCTTAGCTAATTCCACATCATACATCATAACATACTGAGTTGACCACAAAGAGAGGTTTGACTGCGCACGACTTCAAATCCAGGGTATTCTACAGAAAAAGACAGCAAGAAGAACACAGGCACTAGGCCGAGACAGACTGATTACACTTCTAGACAAGCAGGGTAGAGAAATACAAGACCAAGATATGATCAAGGAACGAATAGAGGAATTCTACACGGAGCTATAGGACAGTGAACAGAGAACCATAATTCACACTGACCTGAAAAAGATACTAGAGATAACATCATGGGAGGTGGAAGCAGAGCTAAGAGATATGAAGAATGGGAAGACATCAGGCAATGACCATGTAAAATTTTATTGTTATTCAGATTTTACGAGTACATTACGAGTACATCTGAGTACTTTCTTAATGTGTACTGGGGAAAATAAATATATGTGGTTATAAAATGAAACTTTCCTGAAATATTTAAATGTTCAACTATTTTTTAAATACTTTGTTATTTCTGATATAATACCATCTTACCATCCCTACACATAGTACATCCTCATTCTCTGATAACCATGACTATAATACCCAAACATGGCAATAGGCAGCATCTTTTCCCAGTCAGAAACACTCTGTTAAGCAAACAATAATTGTAGGTTATCAGTTCAGACCATAAACATGTTTGTTTAATTAAGCCACCAGGATGACCATAAAGAACCAATTAGCAGTTAACCCACCAGTTAGACACGATATGCTTTTGATGTAGTCTGGAGACCATGCCACTTGACAGTGGCTGACAGTGCTAACTGCTAAGAACAAGAACTGCCAGTCTTCCTCTGTAGAAGTAAGGTGGTTCAAGTCAGACTGCCTCCTACACTAGTATAATTCCGTGCCAACAACCTGGTTAAAAAGTCCAAAGGGGATGCTGAGCCTGTTATGTGGACATGTGCTAACCCTCTCAACAACTAGTAGTCTACGATCAGAAAATATAAATTGCAAACTTATAATATCAGCAGATTGCTGATTGTAGAGGTGAACGAATACATCAGTCAGCCATGTACAGATCGTCACAGTGACCCACTGCAGTTCTGAGTTTTCCAACTCTGGCTCAGTTGGTCCCTCACCATCTCAGCATTCCAGCCTCATCAGCCCCAGTTGAAAGGGTATTTAGCATAGCCGATAAAGTATTCTGCCTTGAACGGTGCAGCCTGAAAGACTCAACCTGTGAACAACTCATTTTCATTCAGTGCAATGGCAAATATATGATAACATCATACGATGCCACTGAAATAAATGCCAATGAAGTGAATTTCATTGTTGATGAAACATAGGTTTTTTTAGTTTTCCTCATAAAAAATGATCGACTGCCATTGCATATTCACTTGTGCTGAGTTATATAAATTAGATTAATTAATAATTTTAAAATACATATTATTAATATTTATATTTACAAAAATGTACTCATACTTTTACTCGTACTCGTGAGAATGTATTCATACTTTTATTCGTGAGAGCTTTTAGCAATGTACTCGTACTTATCCATCATCAAACTACTCGTACTCGTACTTGTACTCATGAAAATGTATTCGGCCCCAGGTCTAGGGCAACAAAACATCACCAGAACCAAGTGCCAGTGGTCAAGTGGAAACCACACCTCAACTGAGTACCAGTGGTAAAGTGGAAACCACACCTCAACACGATGAAACAATCATGATTACTGACGTCTATCAATCATGATTACTACATATACAAGTAGTGACTTGTTGTGTTATATCTTCCCCTCTATATTTAAGAGCAAAGGTTAAAACATACCTCAGAATGCACCATTTTAAAGCTAGTTTTTTTAATATCTCCTAAATATCCCCCCTAGCAAAGCTTGGCGTCGCGTAGCCCACCCCGCCCATCATTTTATCCAATCCCAAGGGAAACACTGAATTTGATATTCAAAACTAGAAACAATCAATTCATTATAGTGGAAAACATTTCGCATTATTAACGCAAACCACGTTACTAACAAGGCGAGATCCTGGCGTGCTCCTATTCTGGGCCCGCTACCGTCGCGGGCCAAGTGTAGGCGGAAAATCTGGACACAGCGTAATCTGGGCCCACCACACCGGATCCCCTGAGGCTGAGTTGTGGCTTGTCAACTCCTCACAAATATTTTGTGCGACTTTGTTTCAAATACTAAGTTAATAAGTTACATTTCATGTGTAGTTTCTAAACAGATTGACATATATTGTATTCCAGATATCCAGTGTTATTTGCGACCAATTCCTCGCATGTTGAGCAATGTCGAATGCTTAAGTAATTTTAAGGTGAGTTATTTGTAATTTTACTCAAGAACAAAATAAAAGTAGTTCAGTGAACACTGCGGATTTAAAGCGTTATCCAACATGGTTGTTACGGTCGGTAAACAACAACAACTACACTCATCTTCCGTCCGTGATCTTGGGGTTATATACGATCAACACCTATAAGTAAGACCCAACACGTAAAAAATCCTTATGCCGAACTTACCACCTCAGAAACATCGGGAGAATCCGTCGATACCTCACTCATATGACGCAGCGAAGACACTCGTTCCTGCTCTCATAACATCAAGACTTGATTACTTTAATTCCTTACTGCATGGCTTGCCCGTGAATCAACTTGCGGAAATGCAGAGTCTGCAGAATGCATGCGCGCGTATAATCACATATCACTCCCGTTCTAAAGAAGCTCCACTGGGGTCCAGTCCATCGTCGAATACAATCTAAGATCATGTCACATACCTACCGTGCTGTACACCACCAAGCACCATTATACTTGAGCGAACTGCTGTCCATTTACAGACCAATACGTTCTCTACGATCTGAATCTACAATCTTGGTGACTGTGCTAAGAACTTGAACAATCATATACGGAGATACGGAGATCGGACATTCTCCAAAGCAGCGTCGACTTTGTGGAACAGTTTGCATGCTGCCATCAGAAACTGTAACAGCTGCATCAGCTTTCAGTGGCAGCTAAAACACCTTCCTATTCGGGCAGGAATATAATTAATGCCTGAACAATACATGTCTTACGGTTTTAATCAATCTCAGCTAATATTTTTATTATTATTATTATTATTAGTCTATTTTATTTAATTCCATGCTCATAATATATCATCTTACTATTTTAATCCCACTTGATCCTTATAACTGTACGATTGTTAATGTAATAAATAAATATTATTATTAAATTATGTTATTCCTTATATACATTTTAGGTATAACACCCGTATATTTAAATAACTTTAAACTATTTAATTCGATATACGATTTTTCATTGATCTGTTCTTAAATTACTTAACATATTAGTTTATGATTTACATGTTTAATGGAATTATTAATGTATTGTAAAGCGCCACAGAGCACTATGTGAGTATGGCGCAATATAAATTTCGTATTTTATTGTTTATTATTATTATGACAAGGGCCAGAGGAGCAAATCTTCTAAATTTAATGGCGTTAAATTATGGAATGAATTTCCACTAAACACACATACATACATCCAATTCGGTCTTCAAGCAAATTGAAAAGACAAGCGAGAATATATGGGTAGCTGTGAGGTGGAGCAAGCAAAGGGCAGCATCAGGCAAGCAGTAGAGTTATTACATTATGAAGTTATGCTTTCACGAATAGCAGGATTAGCCAGCAAAGCAAAGGAAGTTAAATATCACCATTTACGCAGAAGAGGATACATTAA
Organism: Escarpia spicata; assembly: GCA_963995525.1. Taxonomy (NCBI): domain Eukaryota; kingdom Metazoa; phylum Annelida; class Polychaeta; order Sabellida; family Siboglinidae; genus Escarpia; species Escarpia spicata. Next base: position 56,473,975 of record OZ023209.1, read on the forward strand.
AAGATCACTAGCAGTATCCAAAACTAACGTGTAAAGCAGATACACACTGCAGCATTTGAAGCCCTAACACCGCATAAACACCACGTTGATTGAAAACAAGGGTCTGAACTGCTCACCTCTCTGCACAACCAAAATATGGAAAACGAGGGGTCGAACAAAAGCGTCCATACACCTACGTGTGAGACTGGAATCAGGATTATGACAGGCAGCAGACCATTACTGGAAGTCATCAATCGCTTCGGCTTTTCCACCAGTTATAAATAGTGTCGTAGAAACGGTTGACACTGACTTGGCCACGAATACGTCAGACATACATTTTACCACGGCAGATGTTTTACACTAAGTCGCGGGTATGTGAGAATTAGCATGGGATAACTATCATGAGAGTAACGAGACATTGTCAGAGACAAATGTTGATCCTCTCCCTGCGATTCTGCTTCCCAACATGTAAACATCTAAAAGTTTATTTTCCTGTGAAATATACCACTTTGGTGCCTTATTGGACGAAATCAAAGATCACAGTTTTTCATTATATTATAACGTTCTTGATATATCAAGACCATTACAAATTACCAAAGTGGAGTACCTGAAATCAAAGATCACAATAAGTGTGCGACAATGTCCATGGCTCTCGGAGAAACAGGCACGGTGCAATATTTGTAATATGCTTCTCATGCTAGGAGCACTTTCGACGGCGGTGTAAAACAGACCATCAAAACAAATTGGATATTGTTGTCAAGACGTCTCTTGGAAATTACGTGTACAGGTAACATGACCGCTAAGACTTTGCAAATAGAAAGCTGCAAGCAGCAGCTTACATAATAAACAAACAACGTGGGGAAGTCGATGGTCTGCTGCCTACTGTTAGACGTGATGGAGTTAAAGAAAAGCCTGAATACATTTCAATCATTCCTTCGCCGACAGAATGTTCCTGTGCCGACATTTCCCGGTGAGTTTAGACAACGACAAGAAAGATTCTCGCTGTAGCGTAGATGCATGCAACCTCGGGAGCAAAGAATGTCACGATGTAATATACTACAATGCAGACAAACTTCTACCGTTGGTCAGTATATTAATCGTGCACAAGTCTAATTTCCCACATTGTGGGAAACGCTCCAACGCCGGCACCAACGATACACGTGGAGGCGATTATTCTGTAGCAGCAAGTTCTTGAGATGAACTGCGCGTGTCTGTGCGGCTTCAGAATGACCACTATCTTGGACAAGTCAACCCACGCTTGGCTGTGCATCGAAATGAAACCGAAAGAAGACGTGCATATAGGGCATTTTTTAATGTACAAAGTGGGGGGCATTGCCCCCAGCCCTTTCGTTTGCCTCCCCTCAGTCAGACCAACTTCCCCTCAGTGTACCCCATTATCCCAAACCAGCCCCTTGTAGGGCTTACTTTTTATTCGTTTATATGAAAGATTAATATAACACATTATTTAAAGCTTTCATATATGCCTAAGGGTTATGACCATAATCATTAATATATGCGTAAACTGCCCTTTTTACCCATTAGAAGTGCCCTTTTAAGACATTGCCCCCCAGTGAAAATTCAATAAAAAACATCCTGGTCTGGTCCAACTGTTCGAATTATCACATACACTGTATCTCACCAAGGAACGATACGTTGTCTTGATCTGCATCAACAATGTTCATTTTACCCCTGTCCGAAGCGAACGACCGTGATTCGTGGATCTGCAGCACCTTGCGAAATGTTCCTTTTGTGTGTTTCATGTGTCCACGTCGAGTACAGTCCTTTGCAGACTGCGTGTGGGACTGGTCGATGGATTTCACTTCCATCGCTGATTGCGGGCTCGCACAGCACTACGACTGGGTATGCGTGTTTAGTTCTCGCATTTGCCGCTCTACTTCCTCCGTTCGTCGTGCCATCGGTACAGCTTTGGCACATCTTGATCCCGTACACCAACAAAGATGCGGTCCTTAATCTGTGTTGAATTGTCCAGAAATTCACATGTGTCCGCAGATTCTTTCAATGCACGAATAAACTGTTCCGTCGTCTCTCCTTCCGCTTGCACTTTGCCGTATTGCCGCGGTGAAAATAGTAATAAAACAATTTCCTTACACTGGTGGGCATATACTTAACAATTTCATTTGCAGGGAGGCCAATAGTGGAACACAATTTTATAGACTCAGCCCTTGGTCCCATACTGTACAACATACTCTCAAGTTGTACACTATCTTCTTCCTTGTCAAGTTTGGTAATCGTCCGGAATCTTGACCACCGATTGATCCACTTTGACCAATTCTCGGGAAGAAAGTGAAAGTAATTTGGCGGATTAAACTTGGACCCCATTGTTTTGGGTTGAAACTTGCAACAACTTCGACTACTGGTCTATCAGCGAACACAGAATACGTCTACTTTACTACTGCAAAGCTGACTACTGTTGTCTTGTTTGTTCGCTCGGTGGCGCCACTTGTAAGTTCACGTCACTCGCTGATCCAGAGCAACAGTTTGCTCTTAAAAGTACTTTCTTGAGTTCCATAGACTTTCTCGGTATGCCATGCGATTTTCTGTGTCGTTCGTTCGATTCACCATATCCGGCCATAATGTTACGTTGGGTCTACTAGGTGCAATATATAGTCATAACACGTATCACATAAAGAAAGCCGACCTTTCTATGCTGGCACTGAGGGTGGTCACGTCTTCAGTGGTTCTTTTACGTCCCAAATTGAGACGGGACCGACATTAACGTGATCTCCGAGTCACGAGGGATACACTGTCCCCAATGTTGAGAGCCAGGTTTTTACACCAAATATACCTTACCTGCCCGGTCCAGGTATTGAACTCGGGGCGCCGGCATGTCAGGCGGATGTGCTAACCACTACACTATCGCGCGACATTACTTAATAAGTACGTCATCAACGTAACAATGAGTGCATCACACAACATATTCCATTCATGTCACATCGAACGAACGAATCCTCGATTCACAATGCGACGTCCTTTCAAGATTCCTTGTTCAAACTGACCGTTTGTATGTAGAGAGGGTATGTTCAATAACTTACACTTTAATTTGCCTGACGATGAAAAGTTATAGTAGGCCCTACAACACAGAGGAATTCATTTACAGTTTTAGTGGTACAATTCTTATCAAAATCGTCGTGTCAGTTGAACGCCAGATGTGCCGCAGTGGTAGACATCCGGGGCGGTTGTTGTAGTATAGTAGACATCCGAGGGCGGGTGATGTACTACGGTAGACATCCTGGGGCTGGTGATGTACTGTGGTAGAGATCCGGGAGCGGGTGATACACAATAGTATGCATCCAGGGGCGGGTGATGTACTACGTTAGACATCCGGGGGCTGGTGGTGTACTGTGGTAGAGATCCGGGAGCGGGTGATACACTATAGTATGCATCCAGGGGCGGGTGATGTACTACGGTAGATATCCGGGGGCTGGTGATGTACTGTGGTAGAGATCCGGGAGCGGGTGATACACAATAGTATGCATCCATGGGGCGGGTGATGTACTGCGGTAGACATCCGGCGGCTGGTGGTGTACTGTGGTAGATATCCGCGAACGGGTGATACACTATAGTATGCATCCAGGGGCGGGTGATGTACTACGTTAGACATCCGGGGGCTGGTGATGTACTGTGGTAGAGATCCGGGAGCGGGTGATACACTATAGTATGCATCCAGGGGCGGGTGGTGTACTACGGTAGACATCCGGGGGCTGGTGATGTACTGTGGTAGAGATCCGGGAGCGGGTGATACACTATAGTATGCATCCAGGGGCGAGTGATGAACTATGCATGGTAGACATCCAAGGGCGGGTGTTGTTGTATAGCAGACATCCGGGGGCGGGTGATGTACTATGGTAGAGATCCGAGGGCGGGTGATGTACTATGGTAGAGATCCAGGGGCGGGTGATATACTATGGTAGAGATCCGGGGGCGGGTGATGTACTATGGTAGAGATCCGGGGGCGGGTAATGTACTATGGTAGAGATCCGGGGGCAGGTGATGTACATATTGTAGTATAAGTATGGCATCGCCTGCCAAGTCGTCTGCTGCATATGCTAATTTTGACATAGTAATGAATATCGAACTACCACTAAATTGGCATTCAATATAAAAGTTGTGTGATATTTGTTAAAGTTTGATACCATTAATTCGTAGTATCATGATATATGGATATTTTGAGTATCAATCCAACATTAGATGATTGAGTCAATTTATCAATGTTAGAATTAGATACCTGAGAAAGTTTGGTGAGGATACGTTAATATATTTAGTTTTTACATGCTAAAGTAATCGTACTCGTAATCGATTACATTTGTTTTCTGAGTAATCGTACTCGTAATTGTACTCATACACCTTCATAGTAATCGTACTCGTACTCAATTACATTTGTATTGTAATCACTCCATCTCTGGCGTAAAATGACAGCTGTAACAGCGTATGTTGATACAAACCGGGGCGCTATTTACGCCTCAAATGGGTGTACGATGCAATATTCTTAAAGGTAAATATGCCTAGGATAATGTTGAATGATGGAACTATTTCACTGAGGTATCAAAGTTAAGCAAAACTCAAGTTATAACGGCAAAATCAAGGTGGGTCCAGATTCGACGCAAATGCCCACGGCACAAGTCTATTCTAGTTTCAACTAATGTTCTATGCCGGGTTTTTTTAAAGCAAAATAAGGAATGTGATTCGTAAGATACCAGTTGTGCAAATAAACGTTTGGGAAAGTTGATTTGAGTGAAGTATTTACTTATAAACCACCAAAGTTCACATCTCATAAAAAACGCCTACTCCCCCAAACCGTGTATACTAACGGGTTATCAATAACTTAGGATATACTAAACAACTTGTACTGTTTTATAAAAAGGACACAACTTGAGAAACGTTCTTGCGATTAATAGAAACATACTATTTTGGCATTCCAGTAATGACTGTTTAATTAATTGCATAGCATGCTAGCAGCAAATAAGATATAATCTTTGGAACATAAACCACCAATTTACCATAATATTATAATCATTTAAAGGTGATGATGAAAGAATCTTCAGATGATATGCTTCCCAGAGAAGTCGAGATGGTATTCGCCTGAACAGGTCTGCCAGGGAGTAAAGGGTAAAGCACTTTAAGCAGTTCTGCACTTTATAAGAACTTACCTTTTACTTTGTTACTGACTCTGTCAGGTAACAAGGCCAAGGGTTAGTGCAAGAACCACAACCAAGTACCAGTGGTCAAGTGGAAACCACACCTCTACTGAGTACCAGTGGTAAAATGGAAACCACACCTCAACACGATGAAACAATCATGATTACTGACTTTTATCAATCATGATTACTACATTTACAAGTAGTGTCTTGTTGTTTTATATCTTCCCCTCCATATTCAAGAGTAAAGGTTAAAACATATCTCAGAATGCACCATTTTAAAGCTAGTTTTTAAAAAATCTCAGGGGAGCATGCCCCTGGACCCCCCTAGCAACACTTCGCGCCTGCGGTGCTCACATACCCCATCCCTGCCATCTCGCCTATCATTTCACCTGGGGGAAACACTGAACACTCATGAAAACCTATGAGGGAAGCCACATGCCAGATGGACTATGCAGAGAATTGGCAGGTCAAATACATGGAGGAGATAGGGTCTGTGTACTATGACAAAGCGTAGGTAAGCATTCACCCAATGGTATTGCTCTACAGAGATGAAGATGGGAATATGAAAGTTTTGAGTTTCGTAGGCCTGTCAGGTGTGACAGCCCACTCGGTGCCTTCAACGTTCGCCTTCCTTAACGCAATGATGTCAGAGCTGCAACAAACCATGTCGTTACTTGACACCATCCATTTTGTGACCGACTCTCCAACTTCCCAATACTGAAATCGCTCCATCTGCATGTTGGATGGCCATTTTCCCTTGTTATTTGGTGTACGAGCCAGCTGGGCCTGGCTGGAGGCCGGCCATGGTAAGGGCCCGTGCGATGGTGTAGGAGAGCCAATAAAGAAGAAAGCCGACAACCTGGTTAAGAGTGGCCACATCATGAAGAACTGTGCACAGCTATGCGTAGCCTTACGCAGGGTTGAGACACGATTTAAGATCTTGGAAGATCTGGAAGAAGAAGTAGCCAGATGCCAAAGGCAAGTGGATTCTTGGAGCCCGAATGCAGTCAATGGCTTAATGGATGATGATAGGCACCTCATGTTACCATGACTGTTGCTATGAAGTGGGCAGAATATTTCACCCACATTGTGAGGGGTGGAGAAATAACCCTGTCGCCATCATCCGGGATCTGTCAGAGTTGGACCCACATGAAACAAACTCCAGCAATGGCCGTTGTTGAGAAAATAGACTAAGATAATCAGATGATGCCAATATCGAAGAGGCACATGACGTTTAAGCGATGGTAGATGCGTCGCTGAACAAAATACACGTTTATTTCGTTTTATGCTACAATCCAGAATATTGACTACTAATACGGTGATGTAGCACTGTAGTAGACAAGTTTAGTTTACCAAGGAGGTGATTGCCATGGTTACTGGATTACTAACGTAAGAAATGACTGTAACAGTAAGCACTTTAGTAGAATAGTGTTGTTTGTTCTCCTCATTAGCACCATGTAGCAAGATGACTACACCTAATTAATTTATTTGGCTAAGAATGGAACATCACGTGATTTTAGCTTGTTACTGAGTTATTAAACAATACAACTGATCTGTCTGATTTAACTTTCTTCTATCACTTGATGCCCCACACTTCATGACGGAGTCCATTAGCCAAAAAGAAGACTGTTTCATCCTCCTAAATATTACAAAAATAATCGACACGATACTTAGTTGTTTAAGACATTTCTTGCTATAAACAGTACTTTTTACTTAGAGTAGGGCTGCATTTTCACCCAAGTGATGACAACTGGAAACTAGTGCATTTAGCTGTCACCGAACAACCCTCAGAGAGGCCAAAGAACACTCATCAGATTCCACTTAAGACTATTACTTTCTATTTGAGAAATATTAAAGAAAAATTCCATTCTCCGATTAGACAAGACACAATAGTATCCGCACAAACATTGCTCCGTTGAAAAGGTAATTGTTTGTTTTATATTTCAACTTACGGTGATATTACGCAAACAGTGTCCCTTAGAATGACAAGTAGTTATATGTTCTCTTCTAAACGGCAGACAGAAAAGGTACCCTAATTTTTAAATCGCATGAAAACAATTTTTTTAAATAAAAGTTGCCATTGCTATCGATTTTTAACCAGAAGCCTGTTACCTGCTCAAAAAAATACAATCGAAATATTAGAAATTGGAAATACCATAATAAGTATGTTAAATACATGATGTGCATGTATACGCTCGGTATCGAGCAACACAGACTCGCAAGTTCAAAGTGATCCCAAAAAATCAGTTTTAGTAATTAAGCTTCCCAAATTTATTTCACGATTAGCCTGACATGTTGTTTATTAGTGACTAAAAGGATAACATTATGTATTGAATTCTAAATTTACCAAAAAAAAACAGTCGACGTTTCGTGATAACTGACCATATATACGTTGACACACTTGGACACATAGGTTACGATAGGTATAAATCTCGTCTTTTCTTTCATTTTGTTTATTAATTAATTAATGAATTTAAAATTCATCCATATCATTTGAATTAGCAGCGCCAGATCATCTCAAAAGTAACATTTATTTCACTAACTGGAAGATATGTACAAGTCCAGCAATAAAATATACCCCCTGCAGGGTGAAACAAGCCTGTGTGTCTTTAAAACATGTTTTTTTTACATTTGCATGTTTTGTTTACACTATGAAGAAAAACCCTGTAATGTGTAAGAGTAGATCAGGGGCAATTTCATTTTTTTTTTTAAACGTTTTGAGTGGACTTGGACCTTTCTGCAAACCTTTCAAGTATTAATTATAATAGTATAGTGTTTGTCCACTCCAGTCATGAACTATCTGATTCGTGGGAGCCTTGATGCTGGCAACATTGAGGACGAGCCGGATCCATTGGTACAGGCGGCCTTGCGCGAGGTAAGTGTTTTCAGTCACATTACACAGGGCTTAGATGTTCAGTTAGTATTGTATTACTGTAGCGTCAAAGTAACATAAAACAACTCACTGGTGAAGAGAGAGAACGTTTTAATTGCAGCACTCACACACACGTCGCTTTTCGTCTGACTGCCCCCAACAAGCCAGTGTTTCACATACCGGTCAAACCTTAAACCTTAAAAGTAATATGTTACTATTACACTATTCCTATATCATATCAGTATGTTTGGCATACTTGACAAGTAAAATGTCACATACTGCAACAGTAGGCTTTCTTGCTAATCAACAGTTAGTTCCTTCATTTCATCAAATTAACGCCATATAGATATCTAGACTTCTTAGGTCTGTTTCCAGTTGACAACCAGCACGACGTTCGTTGAGTCGCAACAACAGCATATATGTATGTGTTATTATTAATGTGAGCCCGTGTTCCTCAACTGATCAAGAACATCTACGGTCACTCTTTTATTGATTTGTCAGTACGTTTGTATGTATCACCAATTCCCGCACGCGCGATTACCTCCACTAGTAGTATAATACACTGTACTTTCTACACAGTGTTTACATTAAACTGACGTCTTCGGAGTATACTGTAATTATTTTATGCATTTTAATAAATTTATTATTAATAATTGTAGTAGTGTTAGTAATGCTTTTTATGTTGGTTTTATTAATAAATTATTAACATTAATTTAGTATTATTAATGAACTGTTAATAAAATAAATAAATATTTATTTGATTGATTATTAAATATAATGTATAATAAAGCGCCATGAACAATAACGGTGGATCTAGCGATATATCAACTTAAATATATTATTATTATTATGAACCGAGGTGACTGCATTGCCTTGGTCACGTGACGGGACAACCAACCAGCCTGTCTCTAAGCTGGTGTTTTGGCAAACCCCTGATGGGAATTGGGCGTCGCAGGAAAGTCCCTGACAAAACCTGGCATGGATGTCAGCTACGCAGCCTTGAACGTACCCGGTCACCTCACTGGTGGACTAGACGAAATGTTGATGACGAGGAGGTTAACGTGGACGTTCGGCGTAATCAACAGAACCAGAATCAAAATTATACGCGTGACATCCGTCAAATCTTGTACATAATGGGTAGGGCCAGAATGTTAACAATAGACGAGTTTCAATGTTTATAAACAAATGTGACATATTTGGATGCGCGCGCATACTGGCGGCAGAAGTGGCGTCTGTGTATGGCGAGCGGCTTGTTACAAATGGATGGCTCGGCGAGTAAAACCAAATCCGCCACAGAAAATGATAATTATCTGGTGAAACTTCGTCTCAATACCGGTGAGCAGCTACCCGATCTATCTACGTTACCAGACAATGAGTGGTCGCTGGATTTGGAGCAGTGACCCGCATTACCCATTAGTGTTCCCCTAGATTCATATTTACCTCATTAACACACCGAGCATATAATATTATACACTTAACGAGAACAAGTGAGCGTACAAGAGTTTGGACGCATACAACCATGTTGTATGTGGTCATGTACAGCGAGTGAAATATCATTTTATAAATAAGAACTGCAACTACTGCTTCTTGATGGCTGAAGTCCTCCCAAGTCAGCGATAGGGATAAAAGACAACGATGTATAAGGCCTGGGAGTGCATCCATAAGGCTAAGCCTAAGCATCTGGCGAACGTACAGTGTACTCACCGCATACTGGACATGTACGCGGGATAAGCTAAGTAAGACGTAGTATTCTTTCTTGTATTAATTACCTAATTACATCCTAATCAAGCACAGTATTAGGCATAGCGACAACAACCATATGCCAAAGCACGGCCACGGGAGCAGCTTATAATATATTTATTTATTTATTCATCTAGAAATACCAATTATGGAACCCCCTACCTCCACCGGATTCAATATAGTTTTAAGCAAAAAGGTAAACAAATTCCTGTTGAATAGAGCCATAGCATTGAAAAATAGCGAATTCTTGCATTATTACAATCTTAGACTTAGTCATGTTATCCGAATGTTATAATGACCTGATGTCCTATATTTTTTTAATTTAAAGCCAAACTAAGGTGTATCTTAGTAATTATGTATACATGTCATGGATTTTCCCTCTAGTCATCCCATGCTTGGCCATAGACATCAAAGGAAATACGCTGCTATGGCTTTTGGGGTTATCTGATGGGGAGGCTATGTCTATTAGTCATAATTAATATTACATTTTTATTACTCATACATTCGTCATACTTAAAAGAAATTATGGTGACAATGTCTTTGTCTGAATAAATCAAATTAAACAAATTGTATTTACTACAATATTTATTAAAACATAGAACAAATATTCATAAAACTGTGTTTAAGACTTAACTTTGTGCATCGGACAAATCCGTGGCAATTTTGTATTGCAATATTTTAATTTGTTGATAATGCTATAACTGATATGGTGCACAACCGTGGGCAACTCAACTACATATTTATAAAAATGTACACGTTCACTGTGTCTGTTTTAGGCAAGGATCAGTGTGCAGCCACGCAGCAGCTGCGATGTCCAAGGTTGAAATGGCAGTTCGAAATGGTTTCACCAGCCGGAGGCCTTTACATCAAAGGCATTGGCTTGGAAGTACATGTCGAGGAGAAAAGTCAACCCAGCACCACTGTCCAATATCGACCTCTATAAGCCTAAGAACAGCCTCCAGAAAACAAGGTACAACTCATTGAAGCGCCATCTTCCTGAGAGTCGTGAACATATTTTAATGATGCATGCATTGTAATTTTAACATATATTCTTAGGTGTGTTACTTTCTTGTGAGTAGTAAACAAATTGTATACCCGGTATTACGCAATTACACCATCAACATTCCGCACACTGTCCCACCACATAAGTATAATATGTATATGTATGTTGAAGATGTTAATACTTGGACTGTCAGGTGGACCTGCAACTGGTCTTAAGTCTATATGGGCCTCGGCTGCTTCTTTCTTCAGTTCTGATGGTCCTACAGGCTGGTCCATGGGGATGCCCATTTCTGTCAGTTTTAAACGTTTTTGTGCACGTTCATGTCTTTATATCTTATGGACATCATCAGCTCTAATCTTTTTATATGCAAATACCGATGGCACAAATTCGGGGCTGTTTGAATCCATTGAACAGTTCCCTGAAAATAGTTAGTCCGACCTATAATTGATTAAGAGTGAGGGTGGGAAGGAGGAATAAAAGATGGAGTCAGTTTTAATTTTCAATTTTTTGGGGTTGCCATGCAATTTTCCAAAAAAATTATCAATAATATTACAGTAACGTATTCGTAGTAACGTGTTACCAATGGCAGTGGACAAACTGTGGTCACATTCCAGTGCACAGTAGTTCTAGGGTGGGGTGGATTTTAAATTAGAGTATCCCCTAATTAGTCCCGCCCACCTCACACCCCTCCCCCAATAAATAACGACATATTCCTTACCCGATACAAAATGTACAGTGCACAACCTTGTAGTGCTGATGAGTTTGTTGGTAAAATCGGTTCTCCATGTGGCATTAAGTTTTAACTGACGTCTGTTTTTATGTGAAAATGGTGTGGCTTTGGGTATTCTGTAAAATTCTAAATGTCGATGTTTCTCATACCAACAGCACTACACGAAGATGGCATGTCGACTCAAACGCATACGCAACTGCCCTGTTTCTGCCGCCAGTATGCGCGCGCAGGTGGATTTAATTCATGCGCGCGTCATCAGGAAACTCGTCTGTATATACGACGGAATGTCAAACAGATCAATATGTGCATCAGCCATTTGATTAGATTGGCGGAACTTGTTGCTAGGCAATATGTCACGTGATGGCACCGTCAGTTGAACTATATCCAGGTAACGTTGTGTACAGACCTCCTATCCTTCGCTATTTTTAGAAGAACATGCCACGTTCGCAAAGTGGACTTTCACCCTTATCCATCAAATGCTCAGGAATTTGCAACAGCCATCACCGACCTATGGCTATGCTAATCGATGTCACCTAATTCCAAGAAGGTCCTGTATTCCTGCTTAGCCGCGTCGTAAGCTATCATTTGTCCACAACCAGTGTGTGATTCTGTCGATGTGTGCAAACACGGCACTTGTTGTTGAGTACTTCATCTTGCGAACTCATTATCGGGAAAATCGGTTGTCGTCGATGTGGCGCACTTGATTCAGACACCCACGACCATCGGTGTACAGCGCTCTTCTTTATTGATGGAATCTATGACATTTCCTGTGGTAGGTCTCAATAAAGCTATTACATCATCATCGTAGTCTTAATCACCATAGGTCAGTGTGACACGCGCCTTGTATGACTTTTATACCATATGCGTATGAGGTCGCAGAGACGGTGTTGTGTGAAACACGTTTTATTTTAGCAACATGGCGTGGTCATCACGCAAAGCATCATGGGAACTTATTCAGCGTTCTATTGAATCGTCCCATATGTTATAAGTCCAATGTGGGGTAACTCTACATCTCCCCTCAGAGTTCGCATTCACATGCTGAACTCTACAGTCATGTTCACCTGCAAACATGTCTCTAGACAATGGTGAATTTCGGGGACTATAAGTTCAAACGATCAGGCGGCTTTATAGCTCTTCCTGATCTGGTCACAGTCACACATGGAGAGGCCGTGTCTCCGGTTAGGCTAGTGTCGGTGAGCTGTGGCGATGATCGCGTCGTCTCCGTAGTAAGTGTGCGCGATCTGCTTTCACTCACATCTGGGATGCAGGATGGTTGCCCAGCTAACATAACGTTTTCACAACGTTGCTGGAATGTTGTATTAAGGTTATGTCAGAAATAACGTTGTGGCAACGTTTTTGTTATGGTCCATCTTCCTCACTTATCAAAATAGTTTTGTATAACGTTGAAAAAACGTTTTAAAAACGTTTTATGAAAAGTTTTCTAAACGTTGTGATGAAACGTTATCCATATATTGTGGGAATGGTCTTCAAAAACGTCTCAGGGAAAACGTTTAAAGTTGGTAATTTTGGTTTAAAAAATCCACAAGTTTATGAAGAAAAAAAAAATAGTGAATGTCATGCAACATTTTTGTTATGGCCCATCTTCCTCAATATTATATACATATTTCTGTACAACGTTGCAAAAACGGTTTTAAAACATTTTTTTCAAATATCAATTAACGTTGCAAAACAGTTTTAAAAAGTTGTTTTAAGTGTTTTAAATAAATTCTGACCCCACAAATTGAAACCCCCGAGGAAATGTTATATCTAGATATAACACACAGAAGGGCTAACAAAGACCCCCACCACATCAGAGCGGTCCAAAACTGAATGTTTAACCCCCACCCAACCCCAGCCAGCACGCCACCCTCGCCCGCGGGCGGATCTGAGCGGCTGGCAGGCGGCGGAATGCAGCAGAAGTTTGCCGATAACACCCCGCTTGCCAGCCACGCATGCGGAGTTCCCGTTAGCGCGAGGTTATTTATCAGTCCTCGGATCGAGGGAGGCCAGAGCACTAATATCCGATGTTTCGTACGTCTATTATTATATCAAGTTTCACAAGCAAGAGAATGTTTCCCGCGCAGTAACGCACCGCGCGGGAAGTGTAATCTAAACGTAACTAAAGTTCGTTCTATTTGTGTTCTTATACTTACAAACATAACTCCACAATATATATTAAATTTTATTGTAAACTAGGCATGTTGAATTCATATAAAAGCATAAAAATTTTAAATGTTATTATTAATTTTTTTACTGCGAGTCTACGTCGTCCTTATTTGAACACTCAGCTGATTTTTACAGTTACGCGCGCAACTGACTTTCCACAAGACAAGGTACATATTTAGAAAGTAATTTGTGAATATTTGGTACATATGAAATATAGTAATTCATGATTCCGTAAGCACACATTTCGATTATTTACTGCCAAATCTCGGCTAGCATCGTAACATTGTTTACGCGTCGCAAACCGCCAACGGCGAAGTATTCAAGTAACGTCATCATGGACATGGGGACATGGAACGTTTTCATGCGCTAGACAGTCTCGATCTACTGTCACTCGATCAACAATATTTATATTTGTTGCCAATACTTAATTTACACAACATAATTACATTGTTATACATATAATTTAATATATATATAGTCTGTGAAATCTTCTTTTAATTAATAGTGATCTGCCCGGTTTATACTTATACATATTGTATATTGATTGAATCAAAGTGAATGGTTGTAGAAGTATGAATGCTTTGAGCCTTTGTTAATTTGAGAAAGATGATGTGTAGCGCAATTTTTGTGTGCAGAAATTGTCTAATTTATGGTATATAATGCTGTTTTGACCACTAGTAATGACAAGTTGATTTTTATCCATTACTGACAAGTTGATTTTTATTACCCCCCCCCCACCCATCAGAGGTTGCATGATTTCTTTCACCTCCCCTTCCGGAAATAATGATGGCTTCCCTTAACATAAATATCCCACCTGTCTTTGATTTTACATATTCAAATTTAAAGGTCACATTATGTGTCAGAAAGTTCAACCCCAAAATTACGACGTGTGATTTATCCACCTATGCTTGTGGTGCTCCCTGGGGCTTCACATTGGGCAGGTGCATTACATTTGTGAAAATATTAAAGCATTCGGGGCTGTTCCTGAAGTTCTGATTAGGGGATGGGGTGAAAGATTTGATATGGAGAGCCCATCAAAAGTTATTACCCCCTTGATTTTTTGTCAAATGTTAATACCCCTTGAATTTTTTCCCACCCCCTCCTGTTGTGAATTGTACTTTTTCTGTTGCTGTATATTAGTTTTAAACTTTATTTTTGATGCACAAGATACTGAACAAAATCACTGCTCACAGAACATTTACATAAAAATTAATACCCCCTTTGTAAACAAATATGACCTCTCCCATCCCCAATCAGAAATTCTGAACAGCCCCTAACAGAGATGAGCATTTATTAATGTTTTTGAGCTAATAAAGTTGAACATTTTGAAAATTAGTATTAACTCCCTCTAATCTATGGAAACTTTGTGATCCTGTTTCAGAATGCAGCTGCAGGGAATAATAGCGTAACAGAGCCAAGCCGGATGCCTTCGATGGACTTTACTTCTGATGAAGATGAAATTTAAACTGATACCCATGTAATAAAGACAAAATAAATGTTATAAAAAAGCTTTGTATTCTGTTCTTCTTGACATCATCTTATTAACCCCCTTCATGGTGTGGGAAGGTTGTGGTAATGTTGCTGGAAGGTTGTGGGAAGGTTGCAGGAAGGTTGTGGGAATGTTGTTGGAAGGTTGTGGTAATGTTCCTGGAAGGTTGTGGTAATGTTGTTGGAAGGTTGTGGGAATGTTGTTGGAAGGTTGTGGGAATGTTGCAGGAAGGTTGTGGGAATGTTGCTGGAAGGTTGTGGGAATGTTGCTGGAAGGTTGTGGGAATGTTATGCATAACGTTTTGATAAAACGTTGTGGCAACGTAACAGGGACCATCCATTTGAACGTTGTTGCAACGTTTTGTCAAAACGTTGCCACAACCAAAGTGTAACGTTGCTGCAACGTTATTTTGTTAGCTGGGCATGTGGCCCTCTCACCGGACTGGTCATCACATGTTGTTCGTCCAGAGTAGGAACCAGAACTCTTTTGTTACGTCGCTCCGTGCCGTATTCGGTTCTCACGAGATACGACCTAGGGTGATGTGTCTGTCTCAGTATCCTGCCCTGTCGGTCCTGATCCCCAACCCATATTTGGTCACCTGGCTGTAGGACAGGAAGTTCCTGTGTCTTATGTCGGTTGTTGTAGGTGCGTGTTTGGGGTCATGTTCTAGTTAGACTTCCTTCCGAAGAAAAATGCAGTGTATTTTTGAGAAATGATTTTTTTATACAAAATTCACATGCTGTGACATAAGTGCATTTGAGTAGGGAGATTTTCATGTGTGATTGTAGAAGGTGTTGACTGTAAAATGGTGGATTTCTAGATGATTTGAATAAACGGAAGGATATTTGGCAGCAATTTGCCTGTGTCCTGTCTGCGGAGTAATTCTTGCCGGCATTTGTAAATATTGACGGGTGTCACACATACAGGCATTTTACGAGAGCTGGAAGTATGCAATTTTTGTTAAAATCTATCGGCATGTCAATGAGATGATGATAACAGCAGGTGAGAAGTTTAAGACATTTTATACGTCACGTTTTCTTATAATCAGACAAAACGTTAACATGGTCGCCTATGGGAAAACCAACAGTGGGCTGACCCAGTTTGGTTGGATCTGTAGGTGTCCTCTTTGGTTCGGACCTTCTCTCTGTTATCGGTCTGTACCCTTGGCTGGAGCGTGCTTGGGGGTGTTGGCAGTTGTGTTCGTAACCTTCTTCCCATCACTAGTTGGTTGGGGATAGCCCATTCTGTAACGGAGTTGACCGATATGCGAGAAGAGCCAGGTAATGGTCTTCGTTCTTCCTGAGCAACCCTTCCACTATACTGACAGCTCTCTCCGCCTCGCCGTTGGCTTGCGGATATCGCGGTGAGCTCGTTGTGTGAACGAACCCATATGTTGCTGCAAATGCATCAGCACTGAACTGAGGCCCGTTGTCTGACATGACAACATATGGGATGCCGTGAACGACAAACAGTTCCTTCAGCGTTGTGACGACATTTTCTGACGTATGGTCGCGAAGCTGCCTGATCTCAATCCATCTCGAGTAATAGTAAATTGCAATGAGATATGCAATTCCAAGAAACTCGAAAAGGTCCATGTCAAGCCTCTTCCAGGGACGAGATGGGAACGATGCAGGCAGGAGTGGTTCGTTGGTTTCCGGACGATCTTTCGCACACGTTGAGCACTTAGTAACCATGTCTTCTATGCAGTTGGACAATTCTGGCCACCACACCGATGTGCGAGCCCTAGCGCTACATTTCGTGATACCGAGATGGCCCTGGTGTATGCAGTGTAGTATATCCAAACGCATGGCCCTCGGAATCACGATGCGTTCGTCATACAGTAGGAGATCATCGACTGCCGCGAGATGGCTCCTGTTCTCCCAGAACGGTCGTATGAGCGCCAGATGTGGCATGTAAGCTGACCATCCTACTGTGCAAAATGTCCTGACTTGTTCGCACTCAGCATCTGCTTTCTGTGCCGCTCGAATGTCATGTAGACGTTTCTCCATAGCTCGAAGTATGGTTACTGTGTGTTTCGCGTAACATTCTACCTCTGCCACAAACATGATGTCGGTCTGCTCTGGTAAGTTGATGGGAGCGCGAGATAATGCGTCGGGTGTCGTTTGATGCTTTCCTGGGACGTATGCGACTTCCGGGTTGTATCGCATTATTCTCAGACGAAATCGTTTGATGCGACGTGGCATCTTGGCTAGCTCTGTTGTTTTCAGAAGTGGGACGAGAGATTTGTGATCAGTCTCGAGCGTGACGTTTAGCCCCATCACATACTCTCTTCTCGCAAGCCCAAGTTGCTGCAAGAGCTTCCTTCTCTATGACTGCATAGCGTTTCTCGTTTTCTGAGAGCGATCGGGAAGCATAGCAGACTGAACGACGTCTGCCACCATCTTGAATTTGCAGTAGCACTGCACCGATCCCCTGAGAAGATGCGTCTGCTGCGATCACTGTTGGGCAGTTTGGGTCATAGTGTGTAAGTACCTCGGGTGATACAAGCATGTCTTTCACTTGCTGGAAGGCAGTTTGTTGTGCCTCTTCCATAACCATGCCCTGTCTTTGCACAGTAACTGGCGTAATGGTTCGTTGAGATCAGCCAGTCGTGGAATGAATGTTCCCATTTGGTTCACCATGCCCATGAAGCGTTGGAGGTCTGTGACATTGGTGGGAGCTGGGAATTGTGCGATAGCTGCCGTCTTACTGTTGTCTGCACGTATCCCTGAGGCATCGATGACATGTCCCAAGAACTGGATCCACTGCTTTGCAAATTCACATATGTTGTTCGGCGTTAGTCCGGCTTGCTTTAAGCGTAGCATGACTGCTCTAATGCGCTTGTCATATTCTGGTTTGTCTTTGCCATGTATCAAGATGTCGTCCGTGTGACAGACCATTCCTTCTTGACCTTCCAAAATGGTCGACATGGAGCGCTGGAAAATCTCACTTGCTGAGCTGATACCAAACGGAAGTCTGTTAAAACAGAATCGCCCGAAAGGTATGACGAATGTTGTGAGAAGCCTGGACTCCGCATTCAGAGGAAGTTGCCAGAATCGGCTGTTGGCGTCTAGTTTTGTGAACAACTTGCTTGTTTGCTCAACAGTGAACACTGCTGGTTATGTAAGACGTATACTGTTTCAGTTACTTCTTTGCCACGGTATTTCAGGGTCGCATGGGGTATGTCCCTGACCGGCAGACAGATGCCTCCAGGTCCACGGAGTTTCTTCTGATTCATTGTGAGCTGAACCCGTTTTAGCCACTGTTCCCTGTCACTTATGACCGAAGCTGCTGCGCCTGTGTCGAGTTTGAAGCGTGTGTTATGACTGTACACACTAACGCGTGCAGATCAAAAGTCACTCTCGTCTTTGATCTCCCCCAGAAATGGGATGTCCTCCCTCTTTACTTCGTGGACTCTGCCACTGTGTCTCCTGACTGCACTGCCGCGACACACTGCTTGGAAGTACCCTTGTTTTCCGCACGCCCGACAGCAATAATTTTTAGCTGAACATTTCTGCCTGTCGTGTGCATGTTGACGGCCGCACCATTGGCAGGCACTAGTCGTGTCATTGGGGTGAGTGTAGCCTCGTTTTGGCTTGTTGCTCCATTTTTGGGGTACTGCTTTACTAGCTGGTCTGACGTGGTCGATTTCACGGGCACTGGAGGGCGTGCAAATTTCCCGTCTTACTACTTCTCTGTCTAGCTTGCGTACCTCCGCCTGGCGGATAATCTAGACAGCTTGCTCAAGTGTCGAATCTGGTTTTGACTGTAGGCGATCTGACAGCCCATTGTCAACGACGCCTGCGACTATTCTATCGCGGATCAACTCGTCCTTTAGATCACCATAACTGCAGTTTTCTGCCATTCGGTATAAGTCTTGTATGAAACTGTCGACTGGCTCTGATGCCGTTTGCCGTCGGGTGTTGAAACGTGCTCTTTCGACGATGGTGTTTCTCCTCACATTGAAATACTGGTCAATGGCAGACTTTACCTTAGCGTAGGTTGCCTTATTTTCATCGATTTTGATCGTGGTCAGAATAGCGTCTGCACATTCGCCCAATGCGTATAGCAAAGTGCTCACTTGTTCGAGCTGTGACTTCGTTTGTAGGCCTGATCGAGGCAACTTGGTGACGTTCGAATCTTGTTGACCATTTCGTCCATAACTCGGTTTGAGCTGGACCTGTTGGCAGTGTTGCTCCTTCGAATTTTCCTGGACGGGGAAGTTGCGTCGATTGGCGTACCTCTTCGTTGGCCATGTTCGCGTATCGCTACCACCACGTGTTGTTGTCTGGGTTCGTACAGAGACGGATATACAAGTCCAATGTGGGGTAACTCTACAGTGACCAATATCCTTCAGATATGCATAATGTAGCAATGGGATATAATTATCCGCCAAATAGATTTTTTTAATTATGATCTTCAATAGAAATGGTGCACATTATGATTGGTGTTATTGTAAAAATTATCTTATATGCTTTAGACTAAAAGGCCGATATACGTTTAGAATAATATATTCTCGCCATAAGGACCATGTTGGGACCTGGTCAAACTACACACACTCAAACTACACACACACACTTGTATGCGTATACGTGTATACATGTATGTATCTCATATATAAATATATAGCACAATGTAGGTGATAACAGGAATTTCAAACATAGCGAGAAGATTGTACAATAAAAACAACCACACATTGTATCTAAACGATACTACAACAGCATCTCCGAGCATCTTATACACGAAGGAGAACGTACGAAATACAGACATGTTAATGCGGAATGTCGAAGTAGGAATCTGCGTCAAGTGTCTGCACTTTAATTTCAGTTCATGTAGTGGGTCACTTCAGCGAGCCTACTTTAAAATTCGGAAGTGGAACATTTATTTATTTACAAAATAAAATTATCGCCTAATGTAGAACGTAGAGCGTAAAGATAAATGATCGTTTCTCGGTTGCAGGTTATCGCATTTGCCGTCCTACTGGCGTGCGCAGGGCTTGTTCGTGGAATTAGCCAGGAACTTGCCATGGAGAAGTTAATCCATTGTCAAGACAAATGTATAAAGGTATACGAGAACTGCTGCATCGAATCTCCACGTATATGGAAAGTTTGCCACGACCTCTTCGTGTGGTGCGACAAGTATTGCAAGTCGAACTATTATGCCAGAATGCGTGAATAAACTATTTCGCCATCGGAAAGCGACCTTGTGATATAACCCGAATGTCTGCTGTTGTTAACAATACAGCGTGATAATTGTTGGAATGCAAGGCAAAGAAATATGTTTTCAAACCATGTTATTGTGTTATTTGCCATACTCTGATGGACTCATAATATAATAAGAGAAAACCCACACCTGCAGTCTTGTTACTAAATTAGGGGGTGGTTCGTAAGATCATGACATCGTTTGGGATATATATACCAAAGCCCAATGACTTTCCTGCACTAGTATCTCGTTCTATGGATAGAGTGACTATTACATTGACCTAACTCTCATTAACGATATATTAAATATGCGACTGCATGGTCACCGTGAAATGTTTCTGCTAGTACAACTGCCACGAATATGTAAAATATCAACAAGAACGATGTGTGTGTGTGTGTGTGTGTGTGTGTGTGTGTGTGTGTGTGTGTGTGTGTGTGTGTGTGTGTGTGTGTGTGTGTGTGTGTGTGTGTGTGTGTGTGTGTGTGTGTGTGTGTGTGTGTGTGTGTGCACGTTTCATATCTCTAGCATGCACGTTTTACCATCAGCACTGAAAACAAAATGATAACGCCATGATCGAGTTTTATTCATAAACAGGCGGGACATGCACTTACATGTTTTGAAGCAATTTTTGCAAACCAAATGTTACGAGATGTGGAATGTAGATGTTCCGTAAATCGGATATTTATTCATCAAATCTTAGTAGTCCTCAATTTTGGAAAGCAGTTTAGGAATTTAAATAATCATTCAATATTGACAACCAACGATGAAAACAAGACGGTTTTATAAACGACGCATAAGTAGCAAGATTGTTGGGATTATTTAATGCGGCTTTCTTATTTCTAGTCGACCAAGAAGAGTGTTTGCCACAAACTGATTCACCAATTGTTATCAACGTACCCCTAGTAACCATAACGTGACTCTATCAGGATTACCAACCGACCTGTTGCTGGTGGAAATGTCTGGTGAGACAAACTGACATTATGATAAACAATTTTAACATTCAGGGATTAGCCCATTTTAAATGTATCAATTATCTGAGACTTCATTACGTTCCTTTTTGAAACAATTGTTCTGAAACGCTTCGCTAATCTAGCATACCAGTTTCAGTTTTAAAAATCATGGTACATTTTAATGTCTGCACTGTTTGTGATCTCACATGATGTAAACAATAGTTCACATAATGGTTATGAAAAAGTGCTTTCTTTACGTATCATTGTCACTATACTACAACATATCTGGCTGACGTCCAATAAAAACCAAGCTTTCACCAGTCAACCACATATTATGTGACTATTGGTGGCTATTCCTTTTACACCCCTCTACCTGCCTTGTTCTAGGCATGTATTGTACAACATGGTAAATGAGGAGTAAAACATACTTGCAAGCTCTCGCTTGTCCATTTCTGTATGAATATGTTGTAGGACACTTCAATGATGACTTCAGTTCCATAATGACATACATGATCATCTTACTTAATTAAGACAAAGTTATTAACGGGTTTGCTCTTGCAATATTCATTAAACAATATTTAACAAGATTGCCATCCAGAGCATAAACCTAGACGGCAAGGGGACAAGGAATCCTTTGGTTCAATATCTGTTTTTTTTCAGTCCTTCAGCTTGACTGTTTGCCTGAGAGAGAACACATCTAGTAAATTTTTTTAGATTGCAATATGCAGAAAGCTAACTGATCAGTCAACTTATCAATATCTACATATGGTCCACGATGTTGCTGCCTATCAATGTCTTCACAGTTCTATATTTCTCCCGTGTTGCTCAACTCATTCGCTGCGATTTCCCCCTCTATCAGTTGTACTCTGTCCTCTGCGAATGGCATCTTGCTTTTGTGACTAATAACACGGTGACGCGAGTGTTTGCGAATGTCTTCCAATGTTTCGGGCATCGGCAGATTCGCTGTTTCTGGTAGTCGCAGACAGAGCAGTCCCGCAGTGAATGCAAGAATGCCAAATATGAGAAAGTCCAACGACTTGTATACGTGAGACTGAAAAGAGGAAAAATTCAGCCAATCAGGAAGTGGAACATATATTTATTTACAAAATAAAGTTCTCGCCTAATGTAGAACATAGAGTTACCGTCTCGGATACAATGCACAGATTTCCTCGATATATCGGGATTTCTACAATACAGTCAAACCTTGCACCTCAATAATACAGCCACCTCACAATTAAGGTCATCCTAGGATAGTCCCAAATTATTCATGTAGCAGTAAAGTATAGGAAATTAGTCCCACTAATACGATCACCTCGCTATTCAGATCACGTTTGTCCAGTCCCAAAGGTGACCTTAACAGTGAGGTTTTGCTATAATACAAAACAATAAAAACGGCCCTACCCTCCCCAACAGCTGGAACAATGCAGAATTTTGTGTTTGTAAGCATGATTGCTCAAACACGTTTAGAGTCAAATCCAAACAAGATAAAACTGTTGCATCTCAAATTCGAGACATCAATAGTGGACTACATAAGTTATATCTTTGGAGTAAAATGAGGCACAAAGATATTTGTGAAACATCTTTTTGTGCAGTGGCACCATTTTGTTGTTTGATGATCGTAAATATTTCACTCAAAAACTGATGTTCTAAAAATAAATTGCATTCAATCGATGCAATAACAGTTTGTCATTTAAAATATTGATTGATTTAAAAACGCACATACCATTAATACATAATTATAGTTATATTTAAGTTATAATTGTAACTTCAGAAATATTTATTAAGTAATATTTCTTACCACTGATATAATAAATGGTGATACAATACCACCTACACGTGCTGCCATGCTGCACAATCCCATTGCCTTGTTTCTGAAAGTTCAATTGACAAACAATTAACAAAACGTACGTGTTTTTCCAAACCATTTGCACAATCAGGAGTAATACATAACCGAATTATTATTGTTATCATGGCCAATCTGCCTTTGTTGCATATTAAGTCCAGAATATGCTGGTGTTTTTTTGCCCGACCCGATCTGAACTGACCAATCAGTATCAGTGTAGTCGGTCGAGTGTCAGTTTGCTAGCATGTCCACATGTCCGAAAATCAGGGCTAGTTCGTGTCAATTTTCAAACGATGTCGGAATTTAGATCCTTATTCACTGTTTGTTGGCTGGTTTATATTGTGACGACACATTGACTTTGAGACAGTTTCGAAGTCAGCGTGTGCATATTTTGTTGCTAGGATCAGGTCAGTTGCCCCCAACTAAGTCTGACTCAGCCACTGTAGTGCATACACTACAATCGGGGAAAAGTTGGGCATTATGGACCAACTGAGCCAGCCTGGTTGGGTTGGGTCTGGTCGGATGAAAAGTGCCAGTGTATTCCGGGCTTTAGGTGGCACCAATTCAACATGATAAAATCGTGATATTTGGCTTACCAAGCTGTTAAAATTTATACAATTTAATAATATTAAAATGCTAACTGTGGAGCAATGTAAGTCTATTTCCTCTTATGTGCTGAGGTCTGCTGGAGTTTTTTTTATGGGATGAACTGAATGGTATGACATCCCCCAGAAGGCGCCACTGTGGAATAACATTTGATTTACCAGGATATAATTATCAGCTGCAAGCTATGTCATAATTGGCAACAGCATGAATTAAACGATTGGCGGGAACAAATTCAAGATCAAAATACAAAACCTCATTTTACGATCACCTCAGTAATACAACCACCTCGCAATTAAGTCCAAAAATATTTCTGTAACAGTAAAGTATGGGGAATCAGTCCCACTGATATAGTCACCTCACTATTTAGGTAACGTTTTCCTAGTACCAAAGGTAACCTAAATAGCGAGGTTCTGCTATGCTGTAATGGTGACAACAGCTGTCCTTCCTTCGTTTGTCCAGTGCTTGGTGTAAGCTTGTAGATATAGTTTACACTAAACAACATCAGATTAAGTATCTCCAAAAGTACTGAATTGTGTTGGGATGCTTGATCAGCAACTGTCCTCCCAGCACCAGACAAAAGCCAAGTTGACTATAATTTTTATTGTTTGACATATTGTTCAAAACACTAACTCAGAAACTTCCTGTTAAAAGCAACAAATGCTGAGGTATAATGCAGAAAACTATTATGGTCTTTCTCTCACCTTAACGTTGTGGGATAGAGTTCTGCTGCATATATAAAGGCGACAGAGAAGGACATGGATATGGCCATCTTTCCGAGGAGAGCCAGACATGTCATCAATGTCGCGTGACCTACGCACACACAGCACAGTACGTCATAGGAGACAATGTCAGCAACAGGTAATGTTTTCAGCATATATCCAAAAGTACACCGTCATATATAATACCTATATGAAGGCTTTCAGGGTAAAACGCAATAAACACCATTTTTGAAATTTCGCCCAAACAACGAGGAAACGATTGTTTAAACACACACTATACATTATATACAAAAACACAATAAGTCCCCATTAACCAACATGACATGCTCAAATGAGCATTTGTTTTCAAAACGCAATAAACACAATCTGCTTTTTTTTAATCAAAACGCAATATATCCATTTTCAGCCAATGAGCACAGCCTTGCCACATGTGCAGCCATCTGATGGCACATGTTGTACGGATATTCTCTATGATTTTAAATTCTTAATATTCACCCACTCCATTTACAATCTTTTATACTTTGAGGATGAAATACACGTGACTTTTTATCAAAACCACAAAAATGAATATACTGTGTTTTGGCCTGAAACACTTCATACACACCCATATATACCCATCCATTGTAGTTCATAAGCAATTGTAGGTGATCATCTTCACGGCTAGGTGAGAAACCAACCAATCCAGTCGTCAGTGCAATGTTATTTGTTAGAGGCTGCCAAACACATTAAAGCTACGCAGACCGTGGGCGAGTGGTAAATGATACCAATCCTTCTTAGTACACAATACTCTGTTGCATCGACTCACCTGATGGAATGATGAGAATGACAAGACATGCTATGCCGCCTGCGATCATACTGTAAGATATCGTAGCCCGACGGCCTAATCTACAAACATGGAGCAAATTGGTTAAACATGCCATATATAATCAATAACATGTGCGCGAGTATAACAATTTTGAAAACACCCATGTGTGGTGTGCGCACGAATGTGCGTGTGGTGTGCGCGTTTACATGTATGTGTGTGTGTTTGTATGTGTGTGCGTGCGTGCATGCAAGAGTGCGGGTGTGGACTGCAGTGGCGCAGCAATTAGAGTGATGGATTTCAAACATGAGGTTATGGGTCCGAATCACCAAGCTGCCATTTCAATCATTGGGCAAGTTCGTTCACTCTAAGTAACTCCATTTCATTCAACTGTATGAATGAGTACCTAGATATAGACAGTGGTGGATATTTTTGTATGAAGTCTTTACGCAGTAATTATATCGCAGCTGAATGTTTACCAGAGAACTTAAGATGGTCATCGATTAAACAGGTCTGCCAGTGAATCAAGCGTACAACCTTCTGGGCAGTCCTAATGCTGCGATGTATCAGAACTTGCCTTCATTTACTAAAATCATAGCTTAGGTGTTATAATTCTTACTGAACTTTTCTTTGTTTAATATGATGTCATATTCATATGATATCAAAGAAAGTAAAAAATACTGTTATTTCATTTGTTTTGCCCTGTGTCAATTGTGACTGCTCATTATCAAATACCTAAGGTGTTTGAATGTGAATGACCACCGTGGAGACATTACCTGTCCAGCAAGTACCAGGTGAGGATGTAGGCAGGTAACTCGATGAGTCCAGAAAAGCCGACACTCACATAGAAATTTCCCCCAAGATTTCCTGCCCCCATTGTCAGCCCGTAATACACAGCACAGTTGACAAACCTGAAAGATGTACCAGTAATGGAATCAACCATTAACCAGTTTAAAGTGGCACTCAATATGCACCCTTTTACCAATTATTTTAACATTCAACGATTGTATTTAATTATTCATACATTATTTTAATAAATGTATTATTATAATTATTATAACTTTTAATATGCTGTTGTAATCATATGTAAAACTAAGCATGTTAATGAGTGAAAATACAACTATCAATCAATCAATCAATCAAATGTTCAAAACCAGATGTTCAAAACATCAGGGTCATATAAGTTGGAATGGCTGACGAGATGAATGAGAAACATACTAAAAATGACTGCCTATCTCTAACAAATACCTCCAGAGTAAGCATGAAAGAGCAGAATGAACTGTACCATGCATATACATTGATGGCAGTCCTAGTGCGAAGCACTGGGTGCCATATAACATCCATCAATCCTCCGCCTGAACTTGACAGCTTGGAAGCTGGCACAGCCTTCAAACGGATGGGCTTCTTCAGTGGTTGGCCTGTGTCTTTTACGATGAACATCTCAAGAATCTCCTCAGCTTCCGCAGTTTTACCATGGCTCAGTAACCAGCGTGGGCTTTCTGGAATTAAGCTGCAAAATAACAGAGATTTACATTGCAGCTACATTTATTTACTACTAGCACAGCATTTAGGTGCAACTGGAATATATACCTTGTTTAACAGCAACCAAACAAATGACATATATGCTTCAAATGATGTATTGTCAGGTATGTGTAATGTGACTTACACATATGATGACACAGTTTGTAATGATCTTTGTAAACATCTCAGGTGTATGTGCAAAAAAACGATTGCTCTGCTAAAACCATGGTTTCTTTACATTACCAACTAAAATGTTTAAAACAGTACAAAGCAATGGTTGAAGGCTAGCTTTTCCCCAACTACGTTCAACAGGATGGTGAACCAGTGATGTAAGAGGCATTTATAAGCATGATTCAACTTACAAGCACATATAGAAGGCTGCGAGACCAGGAACTGCTGTCGCCACCGACAACATCCGCCAGTCCCGGATGAAGTATGCCATCACCGAGTAGACGGTGATACCAACAGCGAACATCATTGGTATGATGACCGCTACAAACCCTCGTTTCGACGGCCCGCACACCTCTGTCACCAGGACGTAACTGACCAGTCCGAACCCTGCACTGAGGAAGGAAGGTATTTCATTTGGTCACATGCAGGTTAGTAGAGTTAATAAAGAAGAACATAATTAAATTGCAAATTTTAATAAAGAGTTATGAATACTACTCACTACAGTAATCAGTGTAATATAACGTATTGTTTCGCTAAGGTGATGCAGACTTAAAAAAGAACAATACAGTGTATATTGATATTTAGATATTTCCTAAAACAAAAAGTGTAAATAAACAAAAGTGAAGGCATAATTATAATTACCCGGCATATTAAATATACATATAAATTCTGATTATACATACACATAATAAGTAAGGCAACTTAACGCTAGGTATATCATTAATTATTAATCAATTTATCTGTTTACGATTGCGCAGTAACCTGAAACTAATACAAAATATTAACACTAATAATAATAGTATTTATAAGTAATAAATACAAAAGGAAATTAAACTACTTATGTCATACAATGTATATAGTTAAAACTGAACCTATCATACCTGATGACTCCGACGAGGTGACGCATCAGTGCATAGACGACGTATGACGATGTTATGGCACCAACGAATGTCCCGATAACCATGCCGATGATGGACAAATAAATTATGTGTCTCCGGCCATAACGGTCAGCCAGGTAGCCGAATATGAGGCTACCAAAGAAGATACCGAGCATGAAGAGAGATTGGACGAGACTTGCCTTGTAGGTGTCTTCACACACTAAGTCCCACTGTCAACAACAAATGCATACAACAGTATTACTACAGGTATCAGCATGTAGATTGCTTCTGGATTCAGTTGCATACATGATTTGGAAATGTAGTAAGTGACCTTTCTGAATGCTTGTTTGTTCAGACGAACCTTTCAGCATTCTCTCGATGCCTTTGTCAGCGATGAACTAATTCAAAGAGCAAAAGAACTCCCATTCACAGCTGGGGGGAACGTCACAGCCAAAGATGCTACTGTGCTAGCCAGAAAAAACAACTTGTGGCGAATAAACATTAGTGAAGCAATTGAAATCCAAGAGACGCATCGAGCTCTCAACAAAGACACTGGCTTCTTGGAAGTGCTGTCATGTGATGAACATCAACGACATCACATGACAACAGCGAAGTGATTCAGTTCGACGCTGACGAAGGCATCGAGAGGATGCCGAAAGCTCTGTCTGAGCAAACAAGGATTCAGAATGGAACATACTACATTTCCAAATTACTACAGGCGTTTGCATTATTTTGTGGTGTTTTAACCAAAAGAAACCGTAAACGTAAATATCACACACTGCATATTTCGTCTGGCTATTTTGGGGACAGGATTAATAATAAACAGTAAAACATCAAACAATTTGAGGTGTTTGAGCTCTACCATTTCAGATTGTATAGCAAAACAAAAATTGCAGGGACAGTAGATGCCAGTTCGGTGCTGACCCCTGGTGACAATCACAAGAAACTGGAATAATTTGGAAACAACTTGCTACATTGGACTTTTATTTTTATTACAGACCTGTGTGTATGTGTGTGTGTGTGTGTGTGCGTGCATGAGAGCATGTGTGTACACATGCATATATGTGCATGCATCAACTAAACCAATAATTACAAGTACATATTATAACTGAGTATATACAATAGGTCAGGAGATTCCCGTTAAGGCGTTTAAATGCTGCTACCATGAGAGCCACCTTGAATAATAATTATAGTACAGTAATAATATATTGACAGTAATTTAGCTAATAATACACGAGCATGCCATAGTAGATTATAATCAAAAGTTCATACAGTAGCTGACATGTAGATGTGCACATATATGCATATAATAAGCAAAAAATCACTACATACATCAACAGACATTGCAATTTTTTTTAAAGACAACATTAAATCTATCACGATATAATTAACTAGTAACTACAAAGCGATGCATACATAGGGATATAAGTTAATTATCTTCCACATACATATCAGTTAATAATAGTACAAGCATTTTGATACCTTTCAATAATGTATCTTTTAATATAGGTGGAGAATCCATGGATACTGTGCGTGAATATTTTATTAATAATGATATAGGGAAAATTACTGTATATCTTTGCTATGCTGAACCTGATGTTTCTTTCAGAGAATTCATGATTTGCTCTAGGGATAAATACATTTGTGTATGCCCTAGTAGCATGTTGATGGCGCTGGGTATTGTAAGTCAGTTTTGATTGAAATAATCAGGCAGCTGTTTGTTGATCTAGTTGAATTCTATATGTCATCAAGCCATAAGAGGTAGTCTCTTAAAAATTGGTTAATTGTGTGCCAGGTAATTACTAGAAGGTATAATTCAAACTGCTCTTTTCTGTAAATTGATAATTCTGTTATTTAGGTTACTCCGAGTCCCCCAGACCAACACTCCATAATTGAGGTGGCATACTATTACTAGTATTAGGGAGTTATATATTGTTCTCATGATGTTAATTGATAGGATGTTGTGTTTGAGACTATTTAACACTCCTATGGTTTTTTATATTTTGGAAGCCAGTGCATCTATATGACCCAATTTAGGTGTTTGTTAATAGTGATACCGAGATAATTAAAATTATCCACATATACAATACTTAATTCAACTATTCAAAGGAGAGGAAGCTGAACTTTTTTATGGCATATGAAATATCATGGCTTTTGTTTTCTTTACATCTAGTGAAAGTTTGTTTACTTTGTGCCAAATATTTATTTGTTCTAATTCGTTGTTTAGTCTTTCATTGGGAATATCAGTGTCCATTAGTATTTAGTGTAGTGAATAATGTGGTGTCATCTGCTAACATTATGAACTTAAATTAATTACTAGTGTAGATGATACTATTCATATATATAATGAACAATAGACGTCCCATTCGTATATTGGCTTAGAAAGATTTAGCATCATTAATCTGAACAAACTGTTTCCTGTTTGATAAGTACCTAGGTAGCTTTTGCAACATTCTAGTGCCGAATTTGTAAACCCATAAAAACTGTAATTTAGATAAAAGGGTCAAGGATGTCAAAAGCTTTTAACAAATCAAGGTATACATTTATTGGAGTGATACCTTGACCAAGTTCCTGATATATTCTGTCGGGCGAGTTCAAGTGCAGCTACTTGAGTAGGGGGTTTTCTCTAAAACCATATTGTCCATTGTAATATAAATTATGAGATGAGAAGTACATGTGAATTTGATAGAACAATACTCTTTCAAGATTTTGGAGAATGATGATAATATGGAGATTGGATGATAGTTATCAAGTAATGTCCTGTCACCCTTTTTATAAAGTTGTATTACAACAATAAATGCCAGTTGCTAATGATTGACTAATTATGATGGTGAGAGGTTTGTTAATTTCTTGTTTTGTTGTTTTAATAATTTAGTGGAAGTGCCATCATTGCCACAACTAGATTTAAGTTGTAAGCTATCTAATATATTTATGGTAGTTTCTTCAGAAATTGGTTTGAATGTGAAACTATATTATATCAGATTGTGTAGGTAAATTTGTATTGTTTGTATTAGTTATTTCAGCTGCCAGCTTAGCTTAGGCCCTACGTTTGTAAAGAAACAATTAAGTTTGTTAGCAATGACATTGGTATCATTTATCACTTTATTGTCAATTAGAAAATTATCAGAAAATTACAATTTCTTTGAAGTCCGATTAATAACGTCTTTGTTAGTACAACACGTTTGTTTAACACAACCAAACTGCCTAATTTTATCTACAGAGCATCTATAAACCCTGTAATCACATTGGTCAACTATCACAGGATAAAGAACCCAAACCCCACCTCGGAAACAATAGAGGTGAACTCTGTGCGGTCATACACATACTTCTGACACCTGCTGCCATATTCAGGGCAGCCAGGGATCAGCTTCCCATTGTTAAGACGACACTGAAACTTTGGTTCAGCTCCTATGTAGACATTGTGGATCTGGTGGAAGGCCATGAAGGATGTAAAGAGGCCAATACACCAGAACACCTTCTGCTGGTAACGACCGAATGGACAGAATTCATGGTATACATCATCGATGTCCATCCTGCAACAAAGATGAGAACAAGTTTGTGTACGACAAGGAAGCAACAATAGTCAAAATGTGATATTCTGGAGAAAAACTGTGTATGACAAGAAAGTAACAATAGTCATTAGTCAAAATTATGTGATTTTCTGCAAAGACATGAGAAACTCTGTGTATGACATGGAAGCAACAACAGTCAAAATATAATATTCTGCAATCAAAAAGACATCTTAATTTTGGCCACACTGCACACAGTGCACACAGTGCACACAGTGCACACAGTGCACACAGTGCACACAGTGCACAGTCTTAATTTATAATCATACTAAATCATTTTAAGTGATGACGTCGCTGATTAATGTTATATTTTTACTGCAACTATCATTACAAATACCTCAGTAAACATACTAACTAATCAAGTGCTATGAATGTTCTCCACTATGTCTATGACAAGATAATACATCAATTGGCGACATGTCATTGCAAAAATGTTAAGGTTGAAATGCATTGCCTATTCAATTTCAAGACCCAAGGCTAAGCTTAGGCCTTTATAACTGGATCGGTAGTGTTTTACTGCCTGGAAAGAACTGAACTTGTCAATCATTCTACTCATCTAGTCATAGACACAGAAGGCAGTGACACGTTCCTGTATCTTGTGCAAGGAGAAAGGATATATCTGGTCATTTCGTCAGCCACCGATGAAGACCATTTAGGGCCAGTGTTATTTCTATTATATATTAATCATATAATGAGTGTTATGGATCACGTCTCTTTGCGATTGTTTGCTGACGATACTAGCTTGTTCATTACTGGAATGGATGCCAATGATACTGTGTATATGGCTATGGAGAAGTTAGAATCGCTTAGTGTCTGGTTCCGGTACAATCAACTAACTGTAAACTTGAGTAAGACATGTTATACAATCTTCAGTAGACATATGGAACGTGAAGTCGTGCCATTATTGTTGCAGGGCCAACGCATTGAACGGGTTAACTCTGCCAAATATCTGGGTATATATCTAGACTGTAAGCTGTCATGGTCGGAACATATTAAGGAATTTTGTTCAAAGGTGTCTAAGTTATCAGGTTTATTTTATCACATGGCCTCGTTCATAAATGCCGATATGGTCAGGCAATTATATTATGCCTATGTATTTCCCCATATTAATTATGGAATTGAATTATATGGATCGGCTTGTAAAACTAACTTATCTAAAATACAAGTTTTACCAAATTTATTACTTAAAACATTAGCAAAACGTCACCGCTGTGACAGTGCCACAGCATTGCATAGGGAACTGAATATACTTAAAGTTCAGGAACTATTTAAACTAAATGTTCTAATATTTGTGTATAAACAGCGTACGAATCAACTTCCTAGTCTATTCCACCAATTTTACCAATGCAATAGTGACTTCATAATCAGAAGTTCCAGACAGGAGAACAATTTATATATACATAGATGTAATTATAGAACTGGAGAGAACTCCTTGAAAGTAATAGGGGCTCGTCTTTGGAATAAACTACCTGTAGACATTAAACATTCGAAAACGCTAAATATGTTTAAGCATAAAGCCAGGAGCTTTATAATTGGCATTAACTAAAGTTTAAATCTAATTACATATTGTAAGAAATTTGCTTGTGAATTTGTTCTTATATTGGTACATCTCTAGCTTTAATTTACAAAAGTCGTAAACCTGAAGCTATTGCAATTGAATGCAACATTTATATACGTAATATTATGTATGTGGGAGTACACTATATGAGTTTAATTTAATTGGCTACCAGCTCGATAAGTTATACTTCTCTGGTAGCCACCTCATCTGTGTTACATTGCTCTTGAATTGTGTTGTATATTATCTGGATGAGGAAATAAATTTACTTACTTACTTACTTACATCATGGATGTGGATGGCTGCACAAAAAGCCAAATTGACACATCGCATTACCTCAGGCTCAGTTACACCTGACCTGGGCTACTGACACTGTGTGATGTCATAGTGATGGATTTTTCAAGATCAATCACAGCAAGTTGATCTACATACTCCATCACTATGGCATCCAAGGTAAGACAAGTTCATGGATCACAATGTTTTTATCCAACAGAACTCAGAGTTATACTAAAAAGTGAAGCCTCGTCGGTGGTCGCCGTAACATCTGGTGTTCCTCAGGGCTCCGTGCCTGGTCCTTGCTTATTCCTCTTCTATATAAATGTCATCCCAGACAATATCACATCTACAGTTAGACTATTCGCTGATGACACATTTATGTATCTAGCCCTTAAGCCCAAGTCAAATGCTGCTGTGCTCCAGGAAGACCTAAATAAACTTGGGAAATGGGCAGTGACTTGGAAAATGGAGTTAAATCTTCAAAAGTGCCATATCATACCAAGAATAAGAAAATAAACAACAAATACATATTGCATGGTCAAACACTAGAAACTGTCTCACAAGTAAAATATCTTGGTGTCACTATAACCTCAGATCTTCGGTGGAATGCCTATATAACATTTCTTCGAAAGCAAATAGATCACTTGGCTTCCTCTGCAGAAATCTTAAAGTTCCATCAATCCAAATCAAAACTCAGGCATACTTCACCTTTGTGAGACCATATTCAAAAACTGCTGTTCCATCTGGGATCCCTATACACTCACACAAATTGTAAATGATTCAACGTCGTGCAGCCCGATATGTCCTATATCGCCATCACAATACCTGCAGTATCACATCCATGCTCCAAACTTTAGACTGGAGGACCCTTACAGGTAGAAGAACACACGCCAAACTATGCATGATGTACACGATGATAAATGGCCTAGTTGGAATACAAACAAATCAGTACCTTTTTCCAATAAATGTTGTCACTGGACAACAACATTCCTTATCATACCATATCCCTCATTACAGATGCAATTACCATTTATATTTCTTTCCCCAGTACCATTCGACTTTGGAACTCCTTCCCCTTGGCCTTGCCTATTGTTATTGTTAATGTAAACAGCCTGAACGCATTCCAACATAACATCTAAACATTGACATATCCAAGTCCAACATTCTAGACACAAAGCTCTTCATCTTGTGCACGTATTTATGTTTATTTACACGTTATTTATGTTAATCGCACAATGCACATGTATATAAGTACAGTTCCTGTTCGCCTGCCAACCACCGCCTGTATCCTCAGTATGTTGAGCCTAGGCAGAAGTACGGAAGAAGTCTCACTGTCACTGTGAATGAATGAATGAATTAGTGAGGATGTGGCTTGTGCTTGTAGCAGCATAGCAGTGTTCTTAAATACTTCACCACGTTACCTAATTAGGTTGCTCTTATATATTACCACTATACCTGTGATCCTTGCCGCTGACAGACGGTCACTATTGTTAGGCCAGCTTATACATCGTAGGTTACCATTTTTCATTCGTGGCAGCCCGTAATGTTTAGGTTTCAATGAAACGGTAAAATGACCTGGGAATACAAATGTCTGAACCCGATATAACGTCTCAGTGAAGATTCAAAATATTATATAAAATTAGAATCAAAAATTGTATTAACGTTCTTTCGAGCAGATACCCGCACAGTATGCACCCATGACGTTCAATAAATATATTCTGAGAAAACGAGGTAAAATATGCAGTATTTCAGCCGCAAGGTTGCAATGTTAACAGTTGTAACATTAATATAACACACTTAATCACCAGATGGCGACACTAACCAAATGCTGTGGGGTTGCAGTGTCTTGCATCTTATCTTAGCCTCGATTACCCAGGCGCCGTGAGGTGGCAGCTCACTACGGCCTGAAATATTAAGGCCCTGCAAGGCGATTCTGGGCCAGATTATCTTCCTGGCGAAGTCACGCAGCCAGGCGAGAGTCGGTTAAGCGAGACTACTTGCATATTCGCTCCCCAGGGGTGCTCCTGATTGCACCATTCCTTGCTTGCGTGGTATCTTGTATGAATTCACATAACATTATTATTATAGCTACCGGGGTGCGTTCCTCTTAGTATGAAGTACCGTTGCAAGAGAACCAGGGTTCAAATCCTGCGCTACCGTTTCGAACATTGGGCAAGTTCGTTCACTCTATATTGATCCAGTTCACTCTGCTGTACAAAAGAAAACCTGGCTATAGAGAGTTGTGGATATTAGCAAAGAAATATAGTCTTTGCACATTAAATATTCCAGAGTGGCTGAATAATTCCGGATAAATCGAGATGGTGATAGTGAACATGTCTGCCAGGGAGTTAAGTGTGAAGCGCTTTGAGCGTCAGAGGAAGGGTTTATTTTGATAATATATTCTGCAGATCATCGAACATATTGGCCTCAATGGAGTACATACAATTGGGATTATTGGTGAGCCTCAAGGGAGTGATGGGTGCTGGTACCCCATCCGTCAAATCCATATACGCCCCTAGTGTATACGTGTGTGTGTGTGTGTGTGTGTGTGTGTGTGTGTGTGTGTGTGTGTCTGTGTGAGTGTGTGTGTGTGTGTCTGTGTGAGTGTGTGTGTGTGTGTGTGTGTGTGTGTGTGTGTGTGTGCGCGCGCGCGCGCGGTGCGTGTCAAATCCACCTCCAGCGTCTTCTTTGAATTATGGTGAGCATATCTTCTGGCTGTCATTGGGGACGCAACTCCTGATTGGATATGCTTCTTGGCCAGAAGATCCTGAAGATTTTTCTGAGGCAGGTCGTTTGGAAGGTGGACAGTCTGGATAGGTCCTGTTCCGTCATTCAGCACTCCGCCTGCTACGACTTGGCCGAGAAAAGACGATAACATTCTACGTAAAATAACAACAACTTTATTGGCGTGGCAGGTCAGCATTCGAGACGCGGGAACTCGCATAGCCTCGATTATTCAGCCGCCGTGAGATGGCAGCATTGGCCCGTCACAACGGACTGGATTATTAAGCTCCAGCCATTGTTACCGGTAGGGGGCTTTATCCCAGATTCGGGTAGAGACGATGATTGACTCTCAGGCCAACTATGAAATAACAAATTCAATAAGGATACACTTTTATCAGATAATACTATACTACAATAATTATTCAACATTGAACTTATACTGAAACATGTCACCCACAAAATAAACCGACATTAAACTTTTTTGTAGTTTAATGCCTTTTAATCACATATGCATATTCACTAGATGGCAGCGCTCATGGCATAACATTCGAAAGGGCCATTCAGAGCCAGACTATCGTTCTGGCGATGTCACGCAGCCAGGCGAGAGTCGGTTAAGCGAGACTAGAACTCGCACAGTTCCGGTGACACGTAATTAAACGATCAGTTCGATCTAACGTAATATTATCACACAGCCCCATATAGCAATGTTGACAGCACGCAACTCTGGACATTTCTGAGATTTGTCCTTGTGCTGTATTGTACTGATCGCTGGCTTGTTAACATTCAGGGTCATGACTTTCGTCTTCTTCTGGCTGATTCCCAAACCAACCTGACGGCCAAATCTGCTAAGGCGTGTTGTCTTCTCCTGGATGTGTTTATAAGTGTGGGACAGAAGAGCAAGGTCATCAGCAAAGTCCAGATCCTCTAGTACAGAAAAGGGAGTCCAGCGAAGTCCTCTTGATATATCTTCTGTCGTTCGTCACATGACCCAGCCGATGACAACATTGAAAAAGACAGCTGACATAACACAGCCCTGTCTCACACCTGTCATAACCTCAAAGTGAAGATCGCTGTTTCCAACATTGCAGGTGAAGTTGGTGTAGAAAGCTTTAATGATGTTGACGATGCGTTGTAGTAATCGGTATGATCTGAGAATGAGCCAGAGGCAAATTCTGTGGATGCTATCAAAGGTTTTCTCAAAATATATAAGGCTTATGTACAGCTGTTTTGACAACTCTGAACCCGGCTCAATGATGTTCCTCAGCGTAACAATCTGGTCAGACATCCCCTTCATCTGCGAAACCCAACCTGTTCCTTCCGGAGTGTAGCATATTATTCATATATTCATAATTGCTTGGTATTGACAGAAGGGTGATTCATCGCCAGTTGTTACAGACGCCAACGACCCCCTTCTTTGGTATCTTGACGATCACTCCCTTGGTCCATTCCGTTGGTATCTGCTCCCGTTCCCAGATGACTGTGAGCCACCGGCGTATTTAGAGGGAGGGCGAGGGGGATCGCCCCCAATGGTGGCAGCCCCCCCCCCCCACAGTGACACGGCAGAAGCCAGTTTACCTGTACGCTGGATAGGGCAAAACTCGCTCGTTTCAGCAACTTCACAACCTGTTAAAACATGACCCACACAATTTTACAGAAATTATACTGTCGCAAAACCGCCGACATCACTAGGCCTAACAATAGCGATCCGTTAAAGTGCAAAAATAGCGTCATCCAGCGGCTATCATTTGGAATGTGACGCACTATCTTCCATGAAGATAACAAGTTTTGATTAAATACGGTTTAGGCCTATTCACCCTGTTATTGTCAACACTACAATTGCAAAACGGACCGATTTTCTCAAGCAATACAACCATGCAGATCAAGAGAAAACCGTGCCTAATAAGACACAACTCGTAATGATCCGCACAACTCGCATTTTCGAACGCCCCACCACCATGCTGATCTGATTTATTTGTCTACATCGATGAGTCGTTGGCGTCAGTGAAGGATTTTAACAACGTTTGACATTATCGACTGCTACAAGCTTGAATGCTGCAATTCACCAGTCTGAATTTCTTGTTTCGCTTGTCACACTGGAGTATTTTTAGGGACTGATGCTGCCTAATCTCGATCGCTGCAGAAATTCGGTGCCGATCTTATCCGCGCGCTGACGAATGTCTCAAATCTTCTCGACATTTTGAGGAAATAACCGCTCAGAATCCAAATTCCACCAGCTCTTCATGCAGGCAGAGAAACTTTCCAAAAGTGTTGGTGTCGATCTTCATGCCACCGGACGGCGAAGAGACCCATCTACCGTTGCGTTTCGATTGGCTCTGACAACGTGGAAGATTATTTCCGTGTAAATATCTACCATCCCGTTGTCAATGCGATCGCAGCTGATCTCGATCTTCTATTCGGAGAACAACAGAAGCTAGTGTGCTTGTAGTATGAGCGTGCTTATTCGACCATTCTGGTAAATCGGGAGAGAAGGAAGCGTCCGATCAATGGCAATCACTGTCCAACGCAATTTTGATATATTCCGCCCTCCTTCCAGACTCATTTGCTGTCATCAAGGGCGAATTTGAGCTGTGGCGCATGAAATAGATCAACACTGATGCATCGACTGAACACCACAATCACAGCGCTACCTGTTGTTGGCATCTTCTTCCCAAACATCAGCATCTTGCTCCAGACCATGACACATTGCCGATTTCAACCGCACAAGCCGAACGCTTGTATTCAAAGGTTGACCGCACGCTGGCGGCAATTCGTTCGACAATGACAGAACTGCGAATTGAGGCACTAGTCCTTTTCTAGGTCATCCTATTAAATACAACTTAAGACCAACATGTATTTAATGTAGACATAACACAAGTTTACGCAAAATTACAACGTGGTTATAATAGCGACGCCAAATACCGAAATTAAATACACATTTTTGTATGGGTGGGCAACTGTTCGCTTTTTCATTTTCTTGGTGAGCAACTGTCCGGTGAGCATTTATCCGGTGAGCAACTGTCCGCTTTTTTATTTCACTGGTGAGCAACTGTCCGGTGAGCAACCGTCCGAGCACTCCAGGCACGCAAGAACAACTGCTCACCCGTAGACTAAGAATAATAATAAGAATAATAACACAAGTTTATTAGCAACTCAACTGAGTTGGATTCACAGTATACAATACAATACAACTAATATACATTGAAACGTCATACAGTATTAATACACTGAAATGTCATACAGTATAAACCCTTTTGCCCTTCATTCGTTATTGGCAGTTGTGTAATCCCCATGGTGTAAGTTTGCTGCCATGAGCGCACGTCGACTGGCTTTTGACATTTGATTGTATTGGCAGTATTGTATTTATTTATTGTTTCGTTTATTAAAATTTGGCAACATGATACATAATACAATACAAGACAACCATACCTATATAAAATTATACATAATCACATACACATAACACATCTATAGATTCGATGCGAAATCTGGGACAGGTGTGTGTGTGTGTGTGTGTGTGTGTGTGTGTGTGTGTGTGTGTGTGTGTGTGTGTGTGTGTGTGTGTGTGTGTGTGTGTGTGTGTGTGTGTGTGTGTGCTTGTTTGTGTTTTGTGTTGAATTTTTTCAACAGCACTCCCTCCCTCCGTCTTCCGGTGTCACCAGTCGAGTCGAGACAGCGAGGTGGTGAAGTTAAGGCGGTGCGGCAGCGACACATTTTCAAATTTTGTTCGGCCGCCAGTGGAGGTTTTTGTTCCCCCTAGACTCATTTTCTAGATCCGCCCCTGATCTCCTAGATCAAACATTCCCGCATATAATGTCGCTTTAAAACACCTGTGTTGTGTTGTTATCATAGAGGAATAATGACGCAGAGAGAAATTTCCAAAATATATATAGGACGGTATTTCCAAAGGCTCCAAGTGTTCGGCATCCATTTTTGTTATAGTTTGACGGACATTTAGCTAGGCAACATGTCACGTGATGGATAGGTCAACTCCCAGTCTGTATTATAATTTAATAAGATCATCATCTCAACCCAAGAATGGTCTAATGCCACCTGTTTTATGACCATTTCGTGCACAGTAGGTTAACGCTCATTGATCAGTCTGTTATCGGTCTACCAGTACCGGGAATGGGATGTCCCCTCTGTATCACACGTCGTAATGAAATTCTTACATTTGCTCGCATTAAATGGCGAGGCCAATATCAGTTGGTCGACTAAGACAATAATATGGCGCTGTAATTAGTGACTGCGGAAGTAATTTCGCGACAACGACAATAAGGTCGCCTGGAGCGAGGCAACGGCGGCTTTTGTGGCAACGACAATGAGAAAGCTCGTTACAACGAGAACGTCGCTTGCCGTGTTCGTGCTTCTCATGACGGTAACAGCTGGTGCATGCTAAACCGACCTCGATGACAATCTATCGTGTGGTGCCGTTCTCTAGTATCCACCCATCGTGACGCAAGTAAGTTTTTATTTGAGCCCACGAATCTGTCTTATATAAGTATGTGTATGTTCGACGTCACAGTATAGACTTATCAATCATACGTATGTAAACTTCAAAAAAGACATTAACGTAGATGCGATGTGTACGAGACACGGGTAGCTTAGACTGGGGTTGGGTGGATATAGTGTTTTCAAATCCACCATTACTACATTATTATAAAGTTAGTGACGTTTAGTTAAAGGCATAGACCCATATTATGTTGAACTGTTGTAATTAGACTTCAGTATATAATGTCACATTGTTGACCTAAGAAAACATTTGATATGTTAACCATGATATATTGGCAATAGTCTGGTTTGAAAAGGCCAATTTGTTGGCTGAATCGTTACTTGGCGGAAAAAAGCATGACAATTATATCATATTATAATGTGAAATTTCACTTCGAATCCGAAATTTCACTGCGAATCCGACTGCAGCTATAAACATACATGATACAAGACAAAGCAAACTGTTCTATGTTAAAAAGACAAACACCACCCTCAGACTGCTGTCAATCACCGTCAAGGGTATACAAACTTGGAACAATTTACCAAATAAACTGACTCAGCTTCCAAATTTAACACAATTTAAAAAAAGCAATCAAGTTCTCATTACTTTCTACATATTTGTGAATTGTTAATAGAAGGTGACGTTTTGTAATAGTAGCACAAGCACTAACAAGTTTATATGTGAGTTGTGAATATTATTTTGTAATTTATATATAATTCTTGTTGTATTTATTCAGGTATTTTTAGTTCGAGAAGGGCATAGCAACACATAAGTCTAAGACTTCAGCTATGTCCTTACAGCAGCAGCAGCAGCAGCAAACCATACTGTGCATGTATTATGTTGTTGTTGTTGTCGAATAAACGTTCATTCATTCATTAGGGGTGGCTCCACGTCAGATGTTGTGTCCTTGACCTTGAATTTCAACTCAGAAACCGAGCTCGAACAGAAGAAGAAGCAGTGTCAGCAGAGCTGCCCTTGGTTGCCGAGAAATCAGACACAGCAGCTATGGTGAAACATGCCATGGAGGTGGTGATCACTGTCACACAGTTTCTCAATCCCGGACATGTCACCGTGATGTGGCGTAACCAACCATTATAGGCGTTAGCTAAACACATTCAGTTGGCTTTCCCGAACTCTGTTGGAGAGCAAAGGCTTGTCATGATGCTTGGAGGGTTCCACACGGAGAAAGCCCCATTGCCTTGCTTGGGGGACATATTAGAATGCTCAGGGTGGACTGATCTCTTGACAGAGGCTGAAGTAGCAACCAGGGGAACGGCCGATTCCTTCCTGAAAGTTGCGCACATTATTGAGCGCGACGTGCTCATCAAGTCACTGCAGCTGCACTGGCCGTGCTACAGAAAA
Organism: Escarpia spicata; assembly: GCA_963995525.1. Lineage (NCBI taxonomy): Eukaryota > Metazoa > Annelida > Polychaeta > Sabellida > Siboglinidae > Escarpia > Escarpia spicata. Next base: position 56,515,780 of record OZ023209.1, read on the forward strand.
CAGCGTTTGATGTGGCACAGAACGCTCGTGAAGCAGGAGAGAAAGATGCCTGGAGGGCGAAGATGATAATAATTTCCCAACATTCGTTTTCTTTGACTTCATCTTGCGAATGGAGAAACTTATTCTCATCTTCATCAGGGCGCATCGAGAGAAGGACCTTGGCCTCTCCGTCACCTGCTTGGAAGCTCTTGTGTTCATGTTCTTCAGCCTCGACCATATGAACTACAGTCGGTGGGTCAGCGTGTACCTGGAGAACATGACATTGCCCCGTGCAGCTTTGACGATGTTCATAGAAGGCGACTGGGTAGTGCCCAAGACGACTCGCCGGTTCTCCGCAATGCCCGTCGACCAGGCGCAAGAACAAGCAAATGAAAGTGTGAAAGGGAAAGGCGAGGTCATTGGTCTCACTTAAAACGCAGTAGCTCTCCAAAGATGGCTCCTCGCGGGGCCAGAATTCGCACGACTCTTGCAGGAATTTGAGTTACAGATATCACCCGCTGCACAAGCAGCAAGTAGCGAGTTGCACGACGACGAAACATTGGCTACTCAGCGAAAGTTCCATCCTGATGTGTCGGTGTCATTCGCCAATACGGAAATCCCTTTGAGAGCAGCAGCCTGGTTGTGCTACACAGTCAAGCATGCGCTCCAACGTCCGTGGTGGAGACCATCTCGAAGCTGGAGACTGTAGGCCAGGCTCAATACGAAGCTTTCCGGTTGAATGTCTTACACGAAAGGCGCACACCATTCAGCATCCCGATCAAGAAAAACGGCTTTCCGACGCTAAAGAAACCGAAGCTGGAGAAAAAAAGGCACGCAGTTGTCGAAAATCAAGTCGGACGCAATATAATTTGGCAAGTTGTACATTGTAAATCAAGTCCGCGATGACCCCGCTGTGTTTTTCGCGCACGAGAACCTGCCTTTTCCGCCCTCTCTATCACAATTTGGAGAAGTCAGGTTTGGTACAAAATCGGACTTGCTGTCTTGTCTTGATATTCCCGAACAAGCCGAGGCACCACCATTTGTAGACGCAAAGATTTTTGACGGACATGTCCTGACTAACTTGCTGACTCCCACAGGCTGCGCGACGTTCCAGGAATACGCCGAACAAGTGTTCATACCATACATCAGGAGGGAGCTTGAATCGACATCGAGGTTTGACATTGTATGGGACAAATACTTGATACCTGCTTGAAACTAACAGCAAGAGACAAGCGCGGACACGGTGGAAGAGTGCGAGTGACAAGACAAGCCAGGGTTCCAAAGGAATGGCCAGAGTTCCTACGGGATTCGAAACCAAGGAGTAGCAGTTCAGGTTTCTTGGAGATGCAATCCAAACAGAACAGTGGCCAGAAAACAAAGTGGTGTGCATGACAACTGGTGACAGTGTAGCTGCTTATGGGACAGTCGTGGATGAGTCATGTTCTCACGAAGAGACGGACACGCGTGTAGTGTACCAGTCACAACACGCTCTTCAGCAAGGGGCTAAGACGGTCGTGGTGCGCACAGTAGACACGGATGCTGTCGTCATCTTCGTTGGATTGCTCTTCTACTTGAAAGCAACCGTCGGAAACTTCCAACTGTGGGTGGCATTTGGAAGAGGGCGAGGTTTCAGAAACACACATGTCAACTTGTGTGACAGCCTTGGCGAGCGGAATGCCAAGGGAATCCTGATGTGCCATGCAATGACGGGCGGTGATGTAGTTTCAGCGGGAAAAGTCGGCTTGGAATGCGTGGTCTGAAGCTCCTAGGGTGACAGAGGCATTTGAAACAATTGTGAGGTCACCATGTGTCAGAACCTTTCTACCTCACTGGTTACCTCGATTCGGTGTGCTGGCTACTCTGACAAGTGATTGCGGAAGGCAATTTGTGTCGGAGCTGTGGAGGAAGACGGCAGAGCTGCTCGGGGCGTCGACGAACGCAACGACAGCATAACGTGTTGAATTGTGGGGAGGGTCCGCTGGAGCCAACGTCTCTGCACCCTGTTTTTTGACATAATATTGGAAGACGAGGGGATAGTGTTGGAGATGTATTTTCTAGAAAGCGGGTAGTGTTGGAGACTTTTCGCGGTGCCGAGGCGGTGATGTTTTTGGCTGCCTCCAAATGCATCACCGCTGACGCTCGCAAAAAGCAACACAACTCACAATATATACCATCTAAATATTGGGGGCGTAGCCACCCCCTCCACTTCACACCCACTCCTTCCCGACGCCTATGCTTGTATCAGCAAAAACGATCAGCTTCGCTGGTATCGTAGCGTCTTTACCGAGTTGACATGTTTACAGCTGCCAACTACCGGCACTAATTGCACGGTTTCACATTGCGTTGTTGTTTAGCAACGCACAATGGCACGTGATGTGCTTCCAATGTTCCGGTGCCGTCCGTGATTGCCCCATTAACGGGTACATCACTTATCTGTCATCTGATCTCATGCCAGAATCTCGCTCTTAGCTAATACAGTCTCTCGAAACTTCCGTAGTCGATACTCGCAGCTCTGCAAGTGCAGGTTGACACTTGTTGAGTAGGTTATTTTTTGTTTCAGGTAGCATCTTCGCATGCAGGCCGTTTGTCATATTTTTCTCTTTCACCACATTCAATAATACACAGTCATTTTCTTCGTGCACAACCAACGCGAACTTTGTGACCGCGATATATTCTTCATTCTGTAATATCGGATATTCCTGGAAGCTGGCGTTAACAGGCTCTCTTTGTCAAGTGGTTTCTCGTTTGCTTTCCGTGGCAGCAGAGTGCGCTCACCGTGTCTCGACGCGTTCGGAGACTGACACCAGACACTCCGTTATGCATCTCAAGATATCTTGGGTATCTCGAATAATGCGAGAATGTCAATATGCTGCGTATTATGTACGAATTGTACGGTAAGAGATATACGCCCGGTCACCAATAGCGAAAGTGTTGACTGTTCTCATTTCTGGAGACTCGTGAGATGCGCTTAATACTTTCCCTATGTCAGCATTATAACTTCCACGTAGCTCTATTTTCTGTAGAACACAACATGTGTAGCGCATATTCTACGTCATCCACTTTATGCGTGGTAGACAATCCCAGTACGTTATATTTTTGAGTTACTTTCTTTCATTCAACGTACTCATCCAGAAGAAGATCCCATGAATTGGAACAGCAGTGATGTATCCGCGAGTGTGCATCCTGAAGGGCGGAGAAGAAGAAAAAGCAAAAATGAAAGAAAGAAGACTGTGTTATTCCGGGAGAGAAAATGAGAACATTCCAGAAATGTAAAATTGGATGCGCTGGCGGGAGATGCCACCATCTGAATGATTGCATATCCATCAGTTTAAACCAATTTTACATCATGGAATTATGTAGGTCAATGTAGAACGATACCACGTCCGGTGCAAACAGATTGGCTATTTTGGGAGAAAAAGTTAAAATGTTTTAACAGAAGATGGGATATAGGGATACCAATACTGGGACAGAAGGTTGTTGCGTCCGTGTGTCGTGAAAACAACACGAAACGTTTGAATATTATTGCTCTGTCTGTTGATTTACACTGACGTGTATACCGATTTGAACAAGCGCATATAACGAAATGATTTATTACACGAGACTACTGACAACGCCAACTGCCCTGACCACCAGTCAGCAGCACTACTCGCAGACAACACTAGACAATACATTAGGATTAAAATTAACTTAACGTGCCATGCCATGTGCCAACATTAAGACATTAGTCAAATAAACATGTGTTGTCATTAGAGTCAAATAACTAACCATACAGTGTCACTCTTCACTAAACTACAGTGTCACTCTTCACTAACTCTAATGTCACACTTCATTAACACTAGTGTCACTCTTCATTAACACTAGTGTCACTCTTCATTAACAATGGTGTCACTCTTCACTAACACTAGTGTCACTCTTCACTAAAACTACAGTGTCACTCTTCATTAACACTAGTGTCACTCTTCATTAACATTACAGGCCTGTACAGTGTCACACTTCACTGACACAATGTCACTCTTCATTAAGACTACAGTGTCACTCTTCACTAACACTAGTGTCACTCTTCATGAACAGTAGTGTCACTCTTCATTAACAGTGTCACTGTTCAATCAGCCTCACAGGTCTGATGATCGATCTGCTGGATCGACGCAACAACGGGCTGGAGGACACAGGAAGGAAGCGTCGATCGCGCTGGTTACGACACCTTTCTTTGTCCAATCCTTGTCAACGTCAGTCCGGACTCTCATTGTGTCTCCTGGGGACAGTGACGGTAGTGGACGTGTCCCATGGTGTCGACTGTAGTGCAGCTGGTACGACTGTTGTGTATTATTGTCCTTCTCATGCACTACGTCTGGGTTGGGCCAGTTTTGGCCTAAGTGCCGATGGTAGGGTTGGCAGGGTTTTACGGATATGACGATTCATCATCAGTTGAGCAGAACTAGAAGTATCTGCCGTAACAATTTAGTCTAAATTTGACTTATGAACCAGTGCGAACTGATTCAACATACACACATGTAAATATATAGTTGGGTCATTCTCCAAATAACGTGATAGTTTTGCCTTCGCTATGTTTTTATTGGTGTCATGTATCATAATAGGTCCACATCATGCAAATTGACACATATTCAACAGTATATAAGCGCAATATTGTTCTTCGGCGTGGACATAAACCATCTAAATGTCACTGGTGTTACATGCCTGAGGACCGGCTTGTCATCTTACACCCGGTGAAACATATTTCGGCATGAAACTGAAAATAACAAATATTTTTTCCTACAAGAGATATAAAGTCATTTTTTCATGAACCATGACTCGACTTATTATTTTGAATTCCTGAGTAGATAAGTTGGTGTGATTCAGTGTCTTCCGATTGTTTGGTCACTGGTGTTACTCGGCACGAATTCGAGGCTGTGGTAAGACAAGAAGCATGCCTGACCTTGTCCAGAGTGAGACGCACAATCCGGAGCACTGTCGTGCACGAGGCGCAGAATCGAGGTGAGAATATACTTTTAGTTTGTTCAAATTACTATTCAGTCCATTCTCAGGGAGAGTGCATTGCATTTTGTTGAATAGGCCACTACTGGTACTTGTGAATCGTAACATCAGTGACATCCACATTGCATCATGCCAAATTGTTGCCACGTTCTTGCCGAAATAGGTTGCTCTCAAATTTTCGCCATCATTTCGCATCAGAACATGAATATTTGGTTTGTTTTACCAGACTTCACCATGAGAAGAAAAACCAGCAATGCTGAAAAACCAGCGACTCTATCGGAAAGGATGCCAACAATGTGCGTCATGGAAGTATCTAAATAATAAGAACCAGACATGTCGAAGAGATAGCCTTAGGTCGAAAGAAGATAATTGCGGCTATGACTGAAAGGGAACACCGGTCGGATAGATCAGAATGGCGCAAGAGACAGAAATCGTCCAGAAAGGCCAGTTCTCAACCGGGTGTAATTGACACCCCCCCCCCCCCCCACATCACCCGATGGCATGTTCGGTGCGGCTGCATTCCTTTCTCCTCCACATCACCCGATGGCATGTTCGATGCGGCTGCATTCCTTTCTCCCCCACATCACCCGATGGCATGTTCGGTGCGGCTGCATTCCTTTCTCCCCCACATCACCCGATGGCATGTTCGGTGCGGCTGCATTCCTTTCTCCCCCATATCACCCGATGGCATGTTCGGTGCGGCTGCATTCCTTTCTCCCCCACATCACCCGATGGTATGTTCGGTGCGGCTGCATTCCTTTCGTCCATGTGATCACAATGTGAGTACAAGTGAGTTGTACTGAGTATCGCGATTGCGCCAAGCGTTATTGCACTATGAGAAAATTTACAAGCGGCGTTTAATGACGAGAAGCGGAGAGAAAACAGGTACCAAGAGAGATTCCAACGATTGCTGAAATCAAAGAAACGCCGATTAACTCGATCTCCGCAAGCAACACCGAGTCCCAGGACGAAGATAAAATATATTAACTTTTCACTTCGCTATGTTAGCAGACATAAAGAAAAGGTTTGAACAAACTCAGAGCGAACGACATAAACAACGGTTTTGCAGGTTTCTGTCAGGAAAAGTAATAAAAAAATACAAGCTAATGCACTTCGCCCAGACATGCATGCCTTTTACTACGCGACGATGGTATTCGGGTGGAAAAATCTGAGTTCAAGCGTAAGATGCGGGTGAATCCCATCCACGCCGAAGTGCGTGGATTTTTTCTTCGAGATGATAATAGTCGTATGACCACTGGTGTTAAAAACATGGTTACCAGCGGAAAGGTTAAGCGACAGCGTATGTTGATGACAGGAATAGTGAGTGCTAAACTTGCATAGGAAATTCTCTGCAGAGAGTCGATTGAAAATTACCTACTCATTCTTCTGTAAACTTAGGCCGTTTTGGGTTGTTCCACCAACCCAGTTTGACTACCAGACGTGCTTGTGCAAAAAAATGAGAATGTCCAGTTTAAGGCAGATTCGTTGCAGGAACATGGTTTAATACCAACGTCAGATCTGGAAGTGCTGGTAAACACCATAGTGTGTGATGTGGGTTCAAAGGAATGTGCTTACGACACATAGGCAGATTGCAAAGACAAGTTGTACCCTGGTTTGAATCCGTTCAGGGGGAGAATCGAAGATGAAGAAGTTAGATATTGCCAGTGAATGTTAAAGAAAGTTCATCGAAGTGATGGTGCAGATCAGTCAAAGTCATCTGTTCAGGAATTTTCAATCACGAAGAAGGAAGAAATTGCAACAACAGTGGGCGTCTTGGTGGATCTGTTTCAAACAGAACTGCATATCCTGAACAGGCATATCTATAACATTCGAAATTAATACAAGGTATATCGAACCATTCGGGAGAATCTGAAAGATCACAAATGTCTCATTCACATAGATTTCAGCGAAAACTACACCCGGAAAATACTCTAGTGAGATTCAGTGTGTATATTTCGATGGTTCGCACCAGCAGGTATCTCTCCACACTGGAATACTCTGTGTGAATATTGAGGTAATTCTATTTTCCTCCATTTTACCTAGTTTGCAGCATGACCCACCCGTCATTTGGGCCTATATGGCATCATTTCTCACCATGGTGAGAGACAATTTCCCGGACGTAACCATCCTGAATGTATTCAGCGATGGACCGACAACCCAGTACAGGCAGCAGGGGAATTTTCATCTCCTGTCATCTGAACCATTCAAGTTAGGATTCAAAGCAGTGTCTTTGCTTTTTTTGAGTCGGGATACGGGAAAGGAGCCCCAGATGGGATTGGTGGGTCAATCAAGCGATTTGCAGATCGCCATGTAAGACTAGGTCGGGATATTTCAAATGCAAAAAACCTTTTTGATGTACTTCAAAGCTAACAATCCTCAATCCGACTGTGTTATGTTGACAAGGACATAATCGTTGGGAATACAGTGGAGTTCAGTAAACTCAACCTACCAACTGTAAAGGGCACCATGAAGCTCCACCAAAATCATTTCAGCGCAGGCTGGGATCGTTCTTTTCTGTTATAAGTTAAACTTTTGTTGTTTTTGTAGTCGCTTTTGTAAAACACGTGTCTCTCGTTATGACATTTTTCTGTGATAAATTGTAACTTTGTTGTTTTTTAGTTATGCTTTATGTTTTATGTTTTTAAGGACGGTATAGTAAGCTAAATTAATAAGTAGGGATAGAGTTTTCAACGTTTTATTTACGATTACAAAACGTACAACATACAGGACTGATGCCTCAGAACCAAGTTCCGACACGTCTTCAGCGTCGGTTGTTTTTTTGATAGATCGAGTTTGCAAAAATACCACATTTCTAATTTCGTTAAATTCACTTATAATTACGATCCAATAATAACGTACGTCACCGCCCATGGCGTCGGGGTCGACTCTTCCCACGGATAACAAACGTGTTCCACCATAACATCGCCCTCCTTCCGTGTACACCATATTGAATAGATACCGATTAATCGAATTTGTGAACTTTTTATTAATCGCACCTTCTTATAACACCGCTCCATCCATCAAACCAACGGCTCGGTCCCTTCGCTAACCGTCGACTCTTACTCGACCACCGCCGATAGGCGGCGCCACTCCAGATTCTACCTCCTCTCGCCCACGCAACCACCACCGCCGGTAGGCGGCGCCACCCCACCCCATTATCTCCCCACGTCTGGAGTTGAGTGTGATGGTGGGGGCCACCCACCATCACAGCCACGGCGATCTACCGCTAACCCACCTCACACCGACTAAGCGAATTTTCACACGGTCATGACGTCATCATCTCCGACAAAAGCGCAACGGTAGTTTGTAGCTCTTCAGTTGGTGGCATGAAATCATGAAAATCGAGCCATGTTAAACGATAGGAGAGCATAGCAAGTGTTACTCAATTCCAATGATTTGCGGCCTGAAACTACACCTATATAGCACTTGCAACTCCTGGTTCATCCCGGTATAACTGTCCATCCCCTGGTCCATCCCGGTCTGACCGCGAGACCAGTTCGATGTTATGTAAACATCAAGGAGCAAATGTCCAAGCAGCCAAGAACGTGTCATTTTCAGTGGGCGATTTCGGCCTGATGTAATTAATCACGTTAAGAACGTTCTTTATGGTTCTGTACGACAATAATCCATATCCCAGTATTATTGTGAGCGTTGGTGATGACGACATCGAAATAAACTGTATAGCAAGCCTTGGCAAGAACAGGTTTTCTGGCCTAGTTTGAGAGCTGACATAAGTACCTATTCCGAGGAGGATGTTCTTCGTTTTATTGACGAGCCCGAGTGGGTTAATCGCAGATCATACAAGATCAATGACGAGACTTGGGCTGCAATCGACAGTCACGTGGAGTCGCTTTGAGTGGAAGAAGTAACACTGAGCTAATCTTAGAAATGAGTTCGACTTGGCAGTCAGCATATAATCGATTATTATATATCTTGGTCTGTCTTAATCAACTGTTTGATTTAAAGATGTGTATTCCTTGCAATAAAGTATGGTGATTGATCGCACTGGCACTGGTGTTATGCTCCTCATTTTAATTTCTAGAGCCAAAACAGCGTCCCTGCACATAGCTTATAGCATAATTTATTCTTACGCTGACATGTATACAACTATAGGGTAATTAATTTATTGTGTGCGTTCACTAACAAGAGTTATGCGTTATGATACTGGTCAGCATATGCTCTTTAGCTTCCGATGGCATGTGAAAAGTCAAGGTTTGATTGTGAAATTTTTTTTTAACTCACTATGTTTTTTTGTAATAAAACATTGATTCGACACATTCCCGATATTAGAGACAATAGAATATATATCTACAACTTGCCAGGATGCATTCAAACGTATATATTTTGCCCGTAAAACCAGTGACAAAATAAAGATTGTCAGAACGCTAAAATTACATAAATATGCCTTATTCAGCTCTATCCACTCAATGTAACTTCGTACGATAGGTGAACATTAATGTCAGCCACAGCAGGATAATTTCCAACTGGGTCGCCTCCGCCCGACTATCTACTTCGAAATATTACGGTATTTGGAGAATGACCCAGTTATGTTGTAGTAGAAGGCCACTTAACTTAGACTTAGTCATTCTCGTATATATTATACGGAGGAAACAGTCTTTCTAAAGACTATGTAGATAGGCATAAACTATTTTGAATAGATAATTAAATTATTATCATTATTATTAAATACATTCTGATATGGCGCCTTGCGTGCGGCACGTCAAGGCAAAGCGACTCTTGGTGCGCTATGACTGCCACAGCTGGGTGGATTTTGTCTTGTCCGGCTGTGGGAAGCCATGGGCAGATACTAAGGAAGAGGGATTCACCTTTCAGTGCGTGGGGTGTTGGAAGGTGGCATGTCTGCTGAAGGAGGTAGTTAGGTTGACAGATATTGTGAAGGGAATGGAGATGAGAATTAACAAGGAGACAGGTGGAATGGAGAGAGACGACAGGGAGAGAATTGTGAATACTGTGAGACTGAAGGAGCAGAGTAGTGGCAAGAAGACTGGGAAAAAGAGACTGACGGCAGGAAACGTGACAGGCGTGAAGGTGCCAGGGTAGAAAGTGACCGTAGAGAAGAGGTGGGACGGGGGAGGAAAGAAGAAAATGCGATGGCAGGAAAGTTGACGGGACAAAAGGAACTGAGAGCAAATGTGACAGAGGAAAAGACAACAACCAGCCAGATACAAACCGTAGAAGGAGCTACTCTGAAGCAGTGATTGAGGGGGCAATGAGGAAAGAGAGACTGTTCATGGGCGACTCTATTCTGAGAAAAACAGATACGACACTGGGGGAGGGGAGGACGTCGTTGTTTGTTTGCCGGGAGCTAGGGTAGAACATGTAACTGAAAGGGTAGAGAAGGCATTGGGGCATGCAAAGGAGGGTCTATATTAGTACACGTAGGGACAAATAATGCAGACAGGGAGGGAACAACTTGGATAGTACAGAAGTACAGACAGTTAGTGAGGAAGTTAAAGAAGACAAGAGTTGAACAGATTATTCTCTTAGGAATTGTCAGTAATGGGAGGGAGGGGGCCAACATATAGAAACTGCAAGAGGATGGCGATCAATGCACTAGTTGAGCAAATGTGTGAAGAAAAGGAGGTGGGAGTCATGGATTTAAGGAAATAACTGTTTGGAAGGTAAGATATGTATAAGAGAGATGGCCTCCATCTAAGGGGAAAAAGGACAGCACTTTTGTCAAAGAACCTGCTGCGATCTGTCGACAGTGGGACATGTTGCATTTATTCATACAGAATGCGAAGGGGAGATTCACAGAGAAGCCTGAAAATTGAGGCATAGATAGAGACAGCCCAAATAAGTCAGCAAAGAACAGCCTGGAAAACGGTTCTGAATCTGGATATAAATGCGTTTATTTAAATACAAATAGTATAGTAAACAAAAGAAGTGAACTAAAAAGTATGATAGAAGATATTGACCCTCACATAATAGGTATAACCGAATCATGGGCCACCACTAATATATCAGATGCCGAATTGGGACTGACAGGCTATATAATGTTTAGGAAAGATAGATTAGGAAGAGGGGGGGGGGGGTGGAGTTATTTTATATATAAAAGAATATATTCAGGCTTATGAATTAAAATTAGAAAGATAAGCTGATTGCGAAGAAGCTGTTTGGTGTAACGTAGTTACAGGAAACTCAACGTTAACGGTTGGTTAAATTATCGAAGTCCAAAATAAACATAGAAGAGAGTAAAAATGCTATAAGGGAAGTGAGCAAACGGGACTGTATTATTATGGGATATTTTAGCCATGTTCATATACAATGGAAATCTCTACACAGTACAGTAAGTGAGGACCACATATTTTTTGTAGTACAAGATAGTTTCCTTACTCAACATGTGCTAGAACCAACCAGGGGTGAGAATGTGTTAGACATTGTTTTGTCCTCACATAATTAATTAATTGACGATGTCAAGATATGTGAGCCACTGGGGAGTAGTGATCACAACCAGATACATTTTACCGTCAAAGTAAAAGAAAAAGGAATAGTAAAAGCACTACAGGAAAAATATCCACAAAGGAAGATACAAGGACAACAGGAAATATTTAGCAAAAATAGACTGGAATAACACACTGAAGACTAAGACAGCAACAGAATGCTGGAATATCATGCAAGTGAAATTGAGTGCATCGTCAATAAATTTGTTCCCTTGAAAAACAAGGGAAGCGGTCCAAAAAGAAACACTTATCGAAAGAAGCCATTAGAAAAATTAAATACAAACAAATGATGTGGATGTCACATAGACGTACTGGAAATGAAAAGAATGCAACATTTATAAAGAAGCACTTAACCAAGCTACAATTGAAATTAGCAATTCAAAGAGTAGCTATGGACAAATATTAGTTTGTAATATAAAACGTGGCAGCAAGAGGTTTTATGCATATGTTCGGAGTAAACAACAAGTTCAGTATAAGGTCGCTTCTCTAAAAGATAGTGCTGGAAATATAATATCAGAGGGATTCTTAATGGCAGAAGACCTGAATGAATATCTTAGGTTGGTGTTTACCAGGGAAGTTATCAGTTCACTGCCAGTACCAGAGGCTAAGTTAAGGGGACGGAATCAGGCTATTTAGGAAAGTTAATTGTAACCCCGGAAATGGTAGCTAAGAAAACAAGGGCTATGAAGAATAATAATCACCTGGAGTGGATGGGATTCCATTCAAACTACTATTGGAAATAGTAGAATAAATTAGCATACCGCTTGCAACCGTTTTCAATTTGCCATTAGAAGAGGGACTGGTTTCTTTAGATTGGGATGAAGCATACATTATACCGTTATTTAAAAAAAGTTCGAGAAACAAGCCAGAGAACTACAATGCGTTTAACGTCGTGATTTCCAAATTATTAGAAAGACCAATTAAAAATCACATGGTGGATTTTCTTGTTAAACATAATTTGGTAAACCCATCTCAACATGGGTTTCTAAAAGCGAGGTCGTGCTTAGTTTTTTGGAAGATATCACTAAGTGCGTAGACGAGGGATCACCAGTGGATATCACTAAGTGCGTAGACGAGGGATCACCAGTGGATATCACTAAGTGCGTAGACGAGGGATCACCAGTGGATATCACTAAGTGCGTAGACGAGGGATCACCAGTGGATATCACTAAGTGCGTAGACGAGGGATCACCAGTGGATATCACTAAGTGCGTAGACGAGGGATCACCAGTGGATATCACTAAGTGCGTAGACGAGGGATCACCAGTGGATATCACTAAGTGCGTAGACGAGGGATCACCAGTGGATATCAACTACTTAGATTTTCGGGAAGCTTTCGACAAAGTGCCACATTACTGCTTAAACTAAAGGCCCATGGCATAGGAAATGGTATTATTAACTGGATGGAAAAATGGCTGATTGACAGAAGACAACGGGTAGTAGTTGATGAGGAGGGTTCAAACTGGAAATCAGTTTTGAATGGGGTACCACAGGGATCAATACTGGGACCTATATTATTCTCAATATATATCAACGATTTGGACGATGATATAACAAGCAAGGTGTTTATATTTCCGGATGATACAACGGTGCTTAGAAGGATTAAACGTGATGGAGTTAGACAGCATTTACAAGATGATCTTGACACGTTGATAAAAAATGGTCTAAAAAGTGGCAAATGTTGTTCAATTTTGGGAAATGTAAATGCCCCCACACAGGGCATGGGAACGATGATGTACAGGTATAATATACAATGAGTGGTAGTGCTGACATGAAGGTTTCAGAAAAGTGCCGAAATGCAGCTTCAAAGGGGAATCAAATCCTTGGATTAATTAGACGAAATATAGCGTATAAAAAAACGAACTAATAATACAGCTGTACAGAGAAATAGTTAGGCCTCATTTAGAATATTGTGTACAAGCGTGGAGGCCATACCGCAAGAAGGACATAGATATGCCAGAAAGAGTACAGAGGAGAACAACTAAATCATACCAAAACTGATGGATCTTAGTAACGAAATACGCCTAAAAGAATATGGTTTATCAACACTATAGACCGGGAGATTGAGAGGAGAATTTTGATAGAAGTGTTTAAAAATATTGAATGGTTATGAAAATATTGATAGAAATATGTTTTTTGTCAGTTAAGAAAGATAGAAGTACTAGAGGACATGAAGGTACATTAGTAAAGGCGCAGTGTAGATTATATATAATAATGTTCTCACTTTCACAAAGGACTGTATATGAATGGAAACGATTATCTGCTGATTGTGTGTGTGTGTGTGTGTGTGTGTGTGCGTGTGTGCGTTTGTGCGTGTGTGCGTGTGTGCGTGTGTGCGTGTGTGCGTGTGTGCGTGTGCGCGGGTGTGCGGGTGTGCGTGCGTGCGTGCGTGCGTGCGTGCGTGCGTGCGTGCAAGTGTGTGGATATGTCATACTATCCCACTTTCCCTCCTATAGCTTTCCCACCTCTGGCGCCAAACTTTCAGTGGATTAATCTACGATGTTGTGCTGTTCGGTTGGGATTGTTTACCGTAAGTTGCTCATATTTACGTCATAACTGACGCCATCATGTAGGAATACTTCGTGAAACCATCTTGTTTTGTGTGGGCATATGTAGAGCCGTCAGGAGGACGGGCATTATGCTACTGTATGTAACGTGCGCTGGAAAATAAAGACGACCAGAACACATTATCCAAACACAATGCTGTTTCACCGAATCTCTGTTTCAGATGAGCATTCATATTCGCCAACGTATTACTTGGATAAACTGGCGGAGTACACTGTGGACAAAGCCCTATTAACCGTGCCACGGTGAAATTAATACGTCAAAACGCGGCATAAACTGTACTCGCGGCTGTGACGCGGCGGACATGTAACACTGGTTATTCAGCCCGCCAGAAGCCTTCTTCGACTCGCGTTGCACAGATGTTATCGGTGGTCGCGTTGGGTGATCAACACAGACCTCATCTGGCTGTCAATCTCGATTTTGTGTCCGCACCGCCGAACACACAATGCCGCCCAGTGGGTGTTATGTCGCGCACATGGTTCGATTAACATTGTGAATTCAGTATATGATTTCTCACGCACTGAACACAATATGAAGTGATATTAGTGGCTTATCTGAGCACTGTTGCTGAGTGTTTCGTCTCGCGACCACTATGATCGTCACACGTCAATGGATCTTCACAACAGCGACACGGTCTATGTTTGCATGAAGCAGTTATGATCACACCAAACTATAGTGGCGCCACGAACACGACTGGCGGTAGCGAACAACCGATTCAACATGGCGGTGTGGTATGGTCGGTGGAAGTGACGTCACGTATTGCCGCGTTAGTCGTCATCATGGTGCTGACGCTCGCCGGAAACTCTGCCCTCCTCTGGTTCATTGCGCATGAGCCGCGCATGCGTAGCAAACGCGTCAACATCTTCCTTATTAACCTGGCGGTCAGTGACCTCATCATCTGTGTAGTTACCATGACAACGGAAGTGTTCTTCCTGGCGGTTGGTGAGTGGGTGTTCGGCTCACTCGCCTGCAAGCTGGTGGTCTACGCGCAAATGGTCAGTCTGGCCGGAGCCACATTCATACTCACCGGCATGAGTATTGACCACTACCAGGTAACAACTACTGCTCTACTAGGATATCGGGGAGTAGGTAGGTAGGTAGGCTTTATTTGGAATTGTATAGTCATACATACAAATGTAAACAATCCGTAAAACATTCGACAGAATGATATACAATTCGATGTTGACAGCGGAGCCAATTAAAGCTGTGACCAGTTTGTTTTAATTATTCCAATGTAAAATGATAATGATTAAGTAAACTGGTCGCCGTCATCCTCAAAATAACTATTCCCAACAGTTATTTCACGTGTAATTGTTGGTTACGTTGCTATAATTAATAGAACATATATGTAAATGTAATAACAGTAATATTAGATGATAAATGTTCACATAAGTAGTCTTGAGAAAAAAATTATGCCAAGCTTCAGCAATGGTATAATATCTAAGAAGAATAACATTATATCAAACATATATGTCAGATGTTTCAGGGTGGAATGAAATTAAACTAAACACCATACCCCGTTACAACATGTACCTTTAATTATAATATAAAACTATTTAAATTGGATTTATTTTGTATAACAGTTGGAATTGTATTCCATATCATCGGACCTTTACATAGCAAACTATTCGAAGATCTTTGAGTAGAACTGATGATAGGACGTATATTACGGGTGTGTCTTGTTTTGTAAAAGTGAATGTCATAGGTAAATACAAAAATATCCAATAATGAATGTTGCAGAATCCCGTGGACATAATTATACATAAATTTTCCAACTTCAATTTCATAAACATCATGCAATTTTATTAAATTTAAACATGTAAAGAGGGGATGTGAATGTTACCAATAGTTTGTTTTAAGAATGGAACGAACTACTTTGTGCGTAATGAATAATGTGTCAAATAGGGATAAACTAAAGTGTAATAATTTTTTAAGTGCAGCTACTGGAGGTAGCGGTTAACTTTATAAATTATGTGTAAAGCACTCGTTGGCTTGTTTTTGCATGCATTTTTATATTCTTGCCAATCAAGTCTGTCATCTATATGAAGACCTAGAAATGTTATACAATTTGTTCGCTGAATTATGTTATTAGCTATCGCTAATAATAATTCTTCGTTCTGAGATCTAGAAAATAACATGTATTTTGTCTTAGAAATGTTTAAAGATAGTTTATTGGCACGAAACCAGTTAGCTAATATTTCACGTTCGTTATTCATGTCTTAACATATTTCATTAAATTGTTTTCCAGTTTTGTATATAGTAGTGTCATCAGCAAACAATATTGTTTTGCACATATTTACACAGAATGGAAGGTCGTTAATATATAAAATAAACAAAAGCGGACCGAGGATAGAACCCTGTGGAACACCTTGCGTGACACCCTGCTGAAGTGAGTCACTAGAACTATACTTAATACTAATAATAATAATAAGATAACTTTTATTGCGCCTAAATCCTTGGAAACCAAGCTCAGAGGCGCATCAAAACAAAAGGATTGGTCAATGTCAAAGTCCATAAGTAGTATTCCAGTTGTCAACAAATGGGTGAATGCGCTAGGAAGCTACGGTGGATAAGCTAGGTTGTAAAGATACGTTTTTAAATTACGACGGAATTTTTTAATATTTTCAACTATTCTAACGCTAAGAGGGAGCACATTCCAAAGAGTTGGTGCAACAACAGAAAAAGCCCTAGTTCCAATGTTAGTGTTGACTCTAGGAACAAAACGTAGGTCAGAACTAGATGATCGAAGCTGGATAGGTTTTCTTACAGGAGTAAGCAATGAATGCAAATAAGATGGTTGCTTGTTGGACAGTGCCTGGTATGTAATGGTACAAATCTTAAATATTATACGATATCGTACAGGAAGCCAATGCAAAGACTTCAAAAGTGGTACAGAGCGAGAAAAACGATGATATCTTGTAACAACTCTTGCTACACAATTTTGGACACGCTGAAGTTTTGTGATATCCTTGCTAGCGATATTATAAAGGAGGGAATTGCAATAGTCAAGTCTGCTGCTAACAAGCGCTGTGGCAATAGTCTTAGCAACAGAAAATTACAATATACCGGCGAACACGGCGAAGATCACGATTATGATAAAAAAAAACAGCAGCGCCATGTTTGAGATATGTGTTGTCGGAAATTGAATTTACTATCAAAGATCACTCCTAGATTCCGCACCGAGGTTGCTGGCGTGATATACTGATTCAAAATACGCGTAGGGAAAAAAACACCCAGTTTACTACGCTGCATTGGAGTACCAATAATAATCAATTCAGTTTTATTTGCATTTAATTTCAACTTGCTGTCAGTCATCCAGTGGAAGATATCCTGAAGGCAATCACTAAGTTGGTTAAGGGAGCGATTTGTATCCGGGGTAGCCAATGAAATGTAGATCTGAGTATCATCAGCATAAAGATGATGATCCATGTTATGTCTTTATATAACAGAGCTTAGTGGCGTGGTGTAAAGAGTAAAAAAGCAAAGGCCCAAGAACAGAACCCTGGGGAACACCAAATAAAGCCGGCAGTGCAGCTGAAAAGCAGTTCCCAATCTTTATAGTTTGATATCTATCAGTTAGATACGAAGAAAACCAGCTCAGAGCTGTGCCAGATATGCCGTACCACTTTAATAGGCGTTCAATGAGAATGCTGTGATCAATCGTGTCAAACGCGGCAGAGAGATCTAGTAAGGTAAGTGCAGTCACTTTACCATTATTAATGTTCAAGTTAATGTCATTATGAACCTTTAAGAGGGCAGTCTCTGTTGAATGAAACTGCCTATATGCTGATTGTGACACATTAGTTAAGACATTTATGCTAATGTGAGACCTTAGACGACTTGCTACAACCTTTTCTAGTATTTTGGAAATAAAGCTGAGGTTAGAAATAGGTCTATAACTGTTTAGGTCTTGTTTAGGCAGAGATGACTTCTTAAGAAGTGGTGTGACATGGGCGTATTTGAAATCATCAGGAAAACAGTCAGAGCAAAGTGATGCATTTATAATATTTGTTATAGGTCCAATTAGTGTATCGAGACATGCTTTTAGCAGTATTGTTGGAAATGGATCAAGTGCACAAGATTTATTTGGGGAGGACATAATTATTTTCCTAACTTCATCAACTATTGCAGGTTCAAATGATACAAGTTGAGAATTTACTTGTGGAAAGTCCACACTGACATTACTTATATTATGACGTGGGAAAGCAGAACGAATAATACTGATTTTCTTCTTAAAGTGACTAGAGAACGAATCACACAGAGACTTAATTGACACATGATCAGGTGGCGATGGAGTAGGCCGTCTGTGTAGAATGTTATTGATGCAGTTCCATAACTGACGCGGATTATCCGACTTATTTATGACCATATTTGTAAAATAATCTGATTTAGCTTTAACCAGTTGTCTATTACAGAGGTGACATTGTTTAGAATAGGGCGATCTATCTAATAGCGAGCGTGATTTGCGCCATACACGCTCTAAATAACGACGACGCCTTTCAGATAATTTCGGAAGTCATCCATGGAGCCGGTGGCCTTTCTGACACCCATTTGGATTTTTATAGGTGCATGTTTGTCAAGTAATGCATTGAGTACTTGACAGTACTGTTTATATAAGTCAGATAGATTTTGGTTGGATCTGTGATAATGAATGAATGGCTCTGTAAGACACATTGCGTTTCGACTGTAAAGGGGTTATAGAAACGTTAATATTAGCAATGACAGTATGGTGGTCTGATAACCCATCTGAAACAGTAGGTGCTTGGATATTATTACAAGATGAACTGGTTATCAAGAGGTCAAGCCAATGGCCATGTATATGTGTCGAAAAGGTAACATGTTTCAAATCAAATGATGCCAGAATATCATCAAACGTAGTTGTAGTTGTAGAAGGTATATACAAATGTAGATTAAAATCACCAAGAATGTAAAATTCTGAATGAATAACTGCCAGATTTTCCAACATATTCTGAAAGTCTTCAAAGAAATTGACCGGATGACCTGGAGGGCGATAAATACAAACAAAGTGTGCGGAGAAAGAAGAATCTGAAATTTCAACACAGATGGACTAAAAACTAGAGTATTCAGGGTTAGAATGTAATTTAACTTTGAACTGCTGTGATATAAGAAAGCCATCACCACCTCCACGGCCGACTAAACGTGGTCGATGGTGAAAGGTGTAACCAGAAGGGGAGGCGTCAACAATGCACGCATGTGTATCATGTGAGCCAGGTCTCAGTTACAGCTAGAATGTAACATACTGTTTCCTGTTTGAAAGGTAACTCTTAAACCATTTGAGTGGGATACCCCTTATACCGTAATATTCAAGTTTGTGTAATAGGATTTGGTGGTTGATAGTATCGAATGCTTTATTTAGATCCAGAAAAAACAGCCTTTTTATAGTGCATTATTAACGTCACTAGTAAAAGCGGTAATAGCATTGGTTGTTGAATGTTTCTCACGAAAACCATATTGGTTATTGTTTAATACATTGTTTTTCTGTATAAAATCATAAGTCCTTCTACGTACAACTTTTCCCAGTATTTTTAAAATTGAAGGTAGCAAAGATATTTGTATATAATTAGAAAAGTCATCAGTAGCTTTATATTTATAGACAGCTATAATTGTTGCTGTTTTTATTTCGTCAGGCACTACTCCCTCACCTATTTATGTATTTATTAAAATAGTTATTGGTAAGGCTATTTGCTCACCGAATAATTTCATGAGGCGGGGACTAAAATTGTCATATCCAGAACTGGTCTTAGGCTGGAGAGACATTATAATTTGCCTGATTTCATTTACATCGGTCGGACTCATGAAGAGACTTCTTGGATTTTGTTTAGGACAATTCTGAAGATATTTAGTAAATTGCTCTTTAGGTTGAGGGATTGCATGTGCGTGGTTTGAACCAACATTAGTAAAACATTACAGAATATATTTGAAATGTGATGAGGGTCCTTAATTATAGTCGGTCGGCCGGTCGGTCGGTCGGTCGGTCGGTCGGTCGGTCGGTCGGTCGGTCGGTCGGTCGGTCGGTCGGTCATCAACTAACATAAAACCTACCAATATAAATATGTATTACAATTATAAACAACATAAACAATATAGATGCAATAAATGCAACGAAGATAAATGGCTTAAAGATTCTAACATGTTAGCTTAATGATGTAATGAAATATTATATAGGCACCCATATTGTTGTGCTGTATATTCATAATCACCGCTAAACATGTGTCTTCTTTCTCTTTCTAGTCGGTTCTGTGTTTTAATGTTTTTAATTGTTCGTATTTTGGTTCGGTATCATCGCATATAGAACTAAATCCTCTAAAACTGACACATTTGCTATGCGATTGACTGTTCTTTTCTGTTGGCCTATGTATTGGCCTATGGGTAGCCGTATTGCGTATTGGTACCCGAAGGCCATTACATAGTTAAGAAAACTATGGCCAATTAGTGTTTTAATGCAAATAGTTATATTTTATACCAATTTGCAATTACTACCAAAATCGGGAGTTTTACCTTTGTGTGATATACGACGTCAGCGTTAGTTACGTACACTTGACCCATCCATGTTGTGCCTATTGCTTATCAAAATGGATGATTACTCTGATGAAATATGGTGAAGTTATGATTGTTAAATACATAGTTAGGACTGTTTTTATGATTTGTCTTTCAAAAATGTAGCTCTTAAATTGGTGTCTCAACCCCTGTTGTTCATACCAACAATTATACACGAGTCAATAATGCTGTTAAGTTTCCTCGTGATCTCATCCTCGCGCGCCAGGAGTCGCTGCAGATGATTACGTCAGTGTCAACCAACAGTACCCCCTGGCTGATCGCTTTGCGAAACACTGAATTTAAGTTCGGCGTGTGAAATCGCTCACTAGATCAGTGGTTGGCGGCAGGTCAGGTGGTCATAATAAAACTAATTTCAACCAACCGTGGCTCGTGTTACATGCAATGTTTAGGAAGTAGAAGCAATTATTCGAATACACGCGAACGGGTCATTATATATTGGGATTCGTTTATCCGTCTTCAAATTGGAGCGGGTATTTGCGCTGTTCTCACGGGTGATGCAGTCGCGACTCGCGAAGTCAATTACTAATTTGACTCTGGCACTTCGCGTTGGAGATCTGTCAGGGCTAGTTTTGCATGGCGAACAGCCTTGGGTTGCGAGGATGCGTGATCTGAACGATTAACATTTCTACAGATGCCAAATTGGCGGACAAGCAGTCCCATCGGATACTTCCATATTCTGCCTCAGTGAAGCGTTTTGTCGAAAATGTAGTCTCTTTGGTCAAACCTACGCGAAACTGCGCATCCTTGGTACATACCTCTGCTGACGTCACACAATGGCGCGACCGGATTAAAAGAACCAGCAACGAGATCGTTGTGAATTATCACATATAGTAACACATACATCGACTGTGTGTTTACAGTGGTAGATTGTATTACCGAGAATGAATTATATTTAACAAATCGTTGTTTTAAGAAGAATATTATTAAAACTAGCAGAAACCGCGTGATAGGCACTTCAGTACTCGGGGGTTAATCCCTTATGCCATCAATGACACGTAGTCGGTTAGTAAAAGCGCTGTATTATCAAGAAACAAAAACTGGAACATTACGTACAATTCACGTTATTCCAATATTTCAAGCCTAATTTGCACTCGCAGCGACCGGCCATCTCGTGGGAACCGTGCCACATGTTGCAGTTGTGCATGTAATGGGCACTGGGACAACGAATTAGCCGCGACTTGTAGACAAATTTACTCCCAAACCAGTTGACGACTGCGCGGCTTCCATGTGTATTCAATAAGCTTTATGATTTATGTAGTCGAAATGTACTCAGTAGTGATGTGTTCTGGTGTCCGCTGATGTGTAATTATTTTGTGTTGTAAACACATGTTGATAACGTATCCAGTTATGACGCGTTTCATCCGTGTGCCTAAATAATAATTACAGAATGTGAAAGATCCTACGTCGTTTTTCAAAGATACGTAACTAATACCAAAGGATTTAAAACATTGCGGTTGTCCTTTATAGACAATGTTTTACATACTATATCTCCTGTCCAGGGCCTAGAAATTTTAGGGATCATCTCTGAACGCCGATGACCGATATCAGACGAAATCACTTTCATATGGCCTCAACCTCCACCTATTCCTCTTAAGCGAAAGTTTGTAAATATAAATATACTGGTAGCAATATATTAACAGTATATTTAGTTAACAGCCAGACGAAACTGCCTCTGACCCCACCCCCCGAGCCCTCCCCCAAACGAACATAATTTTGGATATCGATGTTCTGAGATTATTTCATATTGAAAAATAGAAACATGTTTCAACATACCTAATCTAATCAAACAAACGCTGCGAAAACCTTTCGACTAAAACAAAACGTAATTTGCAATTAAAAGCAAAATCTATAAATAATACTGAAAACAGAAAACTTATACTGAAAACTGACATCTGCCAGGCTACCTTTAGCCATATATATTTCATAAGCAACTTTGCCCGATGCTTTTGTGGTACAGATACTAATTTGGGGGCAAGAATTTCAACAAAATATCATAACATGTTTATGTATACGTCGTTCATTTTTGTATGTTTGACGGACCTAGTCACGTGACACACGCACGCACGCGCACACGCACACGCACACTCACACGCACACTCACACGCACACTCACACACACACACATCAATTACGTTGCTGTTTCACAGGTGATCGTAAAGTCGTTCCGGGCCTTGCACGAGAAGCCGAAGATCTGGCACAAGGTTACGTTGGCGTGGATGTGTGCCTTCATACTTGCCTCGCCACAGCTGTTCGTCTTCACGGAGACGCAGCATGTTGCCTCCGACGGTCACACGGTGCGCCTGTGCCTGAGCAGGGGCTACACGGCCCCGTGGCAGCGGAAGGTCTACTTCTCCTTCCTCACCGCCTACATCCTCGTCGTTCCTCTCGGAGTCATGATCTTCTGCTACTTCGCCGTCGCACAGGTCGTGTGGAAGCCGTGTCATGTCAGACGGATGCGCTCGGGCAGCAACCCCGTTGTACGTGTTAGGTGGTAGGTGGGGGTAGAGACAACACTATTACAACATTTTAAGGGTTTTATTTGTTTTATTTAATAGTAGTTGGTGGTATATTTTAGCACATTAGTATATTAAATACGTATGATTGTATATGATATTAATTTATTTGTAATAACCATTGCACAACTCCCCATAACCATTATTTGGATGGCGCTATATAAAGCTGTATTATTATTATTATGCCTGCTGTTGTAGCTGACCCGTATCCTGGACGGCCAGTCAGGCCGGAGAGTCTGGGAGGTCGACAAGCCTAGTCAGAAACACTTAATGGCGTCGACGAGAAAGAAGGTCTTCAAGATGACCGTCTTCGTAATTTTCGCGTTCGTCGTGTGCTGGACTCCGTACTTTGTCATCTCCATGGTGCGTATCTATAGCGAATATCGGTTCCGCCTGAAGTGGCCGCTGGTGCTGGCGGAATTGCTCGGGCTGTTACACAGTGCCATCAACCCGGTCGTCTACGCAGCATACAGTGCATCAGCGATACGCCGCATATTCTGGTCTGGCTGGTTGAGCAAGCGCCGTACCTGGAAAGTCGTAGACTCACACATGGAACTAGCGACTTTCCATGCTACTAGCGCGTCCAACGGTCAGGTCAACGGCTTCGTTGTTCCCCATAAAGGTAGCGTTATCTCGGGCATCGGTTCTGCTGTTTCGACGAGCATCCAACAACGAGGCCTTCCCGCGGAACTATCCAGCCTCGTCGCGTCATGTGAGACGTATTGTGGTCACGTGGACAGGGTGCTGTGGCAGCGGAGGTGTGCGACGTTAAACGTGCACAAGAGGACTACTAACAGTTTGTGTGTACATAAGACGACTCGTTGCAGTTTCACAGTCGGTGATGAGCGGAGGGTGCTGTTAAGGGAAGTGAAAAGTCTCAACAGGCATGTCGTGGAACGAGTATCTACGATGTAGTCATTGTGATAATCTTACTGTAATCGAGGAAGTGTATGCGGGCATGATAACGTTTTCCTCTTAAACGTTTTGAATCTCGGGCGGCAAACGTTTAAGGATTATTCTATGACCCAAGGGGTTGGACCTATTTTGCTTTATTCAAAATGCCCAATTTTTCAAGAGTTATTTGTGCATTAAAGATAAATAACATGTAAGGCAAGCAGGCAATCGAGATGCTCGCGCGGTGACCTTCTACGCCATAACGTCTTTACTATAGCACATCTTACAGATAAACAGAACACCATACAGACACACGATCATATAGACACACAAATAGAGATACAGACAGACACAAAGACACACAGATAAACAAACAAATATATTGCTATACATATAGACATATATATCATTTGACAGAATTACCCATTAACCCCTATGCCGACATAGAACAGACGTCAATTGACAGAGGTGTGCTACGAATATGTTGTTCATTTGTGGTTAAACAGATGTTTGAGTACTTGGGTGATTAAAGTATTATTGTTGTTGTTATTATTATTATAAAAAGTTCTTAACCATGCCAAATATGACGTGTCTGTACACAATGGTTTGTTTCGTAATCGTAAACATGTTGATACGAATCTGTAATCAGTACTGAACAATGTGTACAAAATTTCGTCTACGTACCGCGTCATAGTCCACAGTAGTCCATTGTCTTGTTATTTTGTTCAGAATAATTGTGACCAGAACCTTCACAATGTTTGAGTTTATATATTTCAGGTGCGAACGATGTTGTTTGTGAACAGCGTGGCAGATTTCGTACAAATAACACTCAAACCTTACATAAATAAGCTCGTTAGGCTGCTAAATTGACTACATTTGTAGTGGTGCAAGATAGTAGACCCTACTAACCCTTTGATGATGTCCGGCAATCAGACGTAAAAGTGTTGTTGTGGTTTAAGGGAAATCAAGGTTGGGAGCCTCGAGCCACTTCATATGTTCCAGCTAATTTGCATTTGCTTGGGAAATTTACATATCCCAGCCTTAGCGCAGTTTCAAGATCCTCTTACTTCGTATTCTTTTTTGTTATAACAAAGAAACTGTAATGTTAAAAGCTGTATTATGTTTGGCGTTGACGTTGAAAACGTCACAAATGATGCATATGTCCTCACCTCCCCAAACCAGAAACGTCGACCACAACTACACAGATATTCTGACAGTATTTTCCATTTTTACACACAAACATGACATTTGATCTTGCAGTAATCATACTTAATTAGCTGTTGTTTTTGTTGCTGCTGTTGCTCTTCTTAGATGGATCATGACCGCCGTCTTTCATGAGCCCTTGACATTGCCGCAACAACACAAATGGGTCAGCATGGGTGGTTATCCAAAAGAAAGGAATAAATATGTAGCAAAAACTTGTGTTTTCTTTGATTTGTGTGTTCGTGTGCTTGTAACATACATTAAATAAGCTCTCTGAGTTATGAAAAAACCAGTGCCAATTTACAAAAATATAATAATTGACCTTTAACATGTGTGTGTCAGGCAAAAAGGACGGCTGAAAATGGGAAAATAGCAGGGGACAGTTGCTTTCTCACATTATATGGAAGAATGCTGCAGTTCATGCATTAACTGGTCATAATAAGGTAAGACAAGTTTAAACTACAATACGAAGTACAGGAAACTCACAAACATTTCATGGAAACTCCATTATCCAATTCCAAAGTGAGCGGTACGCTCGTGACACAGTGCGTCACATCATGTCACGAGCGTAACTTGAGCTCCAAGTCTCTGAAATCAGTCTGGCTGGGAAGCACCTGCTGCTAGATATAGACCTAGTCACTAACTGTAATATCCTCCAAAGTCACTGTTAGTTTTGTTCCCAGAATTGTATTTGTGTTAGTTAAAACCTCGGGTGTCACATGCGTCACGAGCGTAACCGTGATTTTTCTTTTGATCAAATACCTACTAAATTCGGCGTACAAACGGTTGAAGCATGACTAAGGTACTTTTTCTGTCATCACACACAAACTGATGACGTAGTGGACAGGAAATGTGAACTTGTAGTAGTCCCCCTTCGAACTTTGTGTGCGACTTGTCACACTTTCAAACATGTCGTCCACGTGAAGCGAGCGTTACGTTCTTGGCAACAATCTTTCAACAGCGACCAAGTTTTGGGCCTTTATCCATCAAGTTGATTAAATTTCCAGATTTAAATGTTTATAATTTATGAATATGTGTATAAGCACTTGAATTTTTGTTGTTCTTACGTTTTGTGCACCAGATCAATGAGTCGACCGATCTCGTGTGTTGTGTCACGGGTTGCAAGCGTACCTCACATTCCTGTTTTGGGTACCTGCAGAAGGCTAAAGTACAAGCAGTTGCGACTTATTTAAAATAAATGCATTTTAGCACACCTTCGTTAATTCAATCCGATTTTTGATCTGATGAACAGCATGGAAATTTGGTTTTCTCGATACCAATTATGCTTGTGATCGGTGACTCAAATGTCGACGGAAGCCTGGATGAATTTGTGCATCGGTTGCCACAAGCGCAGCCCATTTAATACAATATCTACCTCTGCCCAGGCTAATAGAACTTGGAGCTCAGGAAGCAGCAGCATAATTTTGTTTTACGTAGGTTTGCCAAAGTAAAACCGGTCAACTAATGTTTTTGAAGACCACACAGTAAGTGGTAACGCTCGTGACCAGTGGTGCTAAGCTCTCGCTCATTCAGGTGTCACATTTTACAAGCGTTACCTTGTGTAATGTTTAGCCACACTGTACAGGTGAATAGTTTTTAGACTGTTGGTTAGCCTTCTGTGACTTTGGTTTTTACAGATCTGTCAGTAAATGTTTAACTTGACTTCTTTCTCAAATAATCCCATGGTTTTTGTTACACACAAGTAATGCTTGTGACACGTGACACAGTGGTGTCAAGAAACTTGAATTCTTGGTTTCATTTGAAACTGAATGTGTACATACCTCTATGCATTGTTAACGTTGTAAAAACTGTTAGTAAAAAACTCTGTGTCAACTTACCTCCCTCTAGTTTTTTCCTCTCTCTTTCCAGCTAGTTACTCATTCTGTGCTGCATCTGTGTCACTGTGCTCACTTTCAGTTTTAATTACTGTCTCATTCTTTCAATGTATATTTACTTACTTATTTATTTATATTATAAGTGTGTGTGTATGTGTGTGTGTTTAGCGTGTGCATTGGGAGGGGAGTGTACAGTGCTGCTTGTTGAATAGGAGGAGGTGAAGGTGGACTTTCTGCACTCCAGAGGCACATACTATGTTTGGCCAGACGTCCGAGACACTGCCTGGGTGTCCTTGTCTCAGATCACACGTGTCCTGAACCATCCGCAGATCACTCTGCGTGACCTATACATTTTTGATCGATGTTATTTGATAACAGTTCAGTGATGGGGACAAATCCGCTGATTCACTAGCCTTGCGACTATTTCTATGTCCCATCTTAGCAGTCATAAGTAGCTAGTGCTTACTGGTCAAAATCATACTTATTTTCAATAATATTTTTTCATTGTTGATTAGGTTTTTGAAACTGTTAGTATTTTGTCCATGTATCATATTTTTCGGGAAGTTTATTCCAGTAAGGTGCGATGTTATTATTGAAGGTGAATTTCCTTAAATTAGTATGGCAGAACTCGGTATTGATTTATCAGATGAACTGACAACAAGAGGCTCAAACTGTTCCAACTAGAGAAACTTGAATAAAGTAGTTTTTTTGTGCCCTGATGAAATCAGTCTTTGTTGACATTCACTGTTTGATGTTTCGTTGACATACACCTTTAACCCCACCTTTCGTATTCTAAAGGATGCTAGCTGACACTAAAGTTGCAATTACATCAGTCACATAGTGCTAGAGGTGTTGATATCATTAAATGCAGCAGGATGAACTGAAGTAGGGAGAAGATGGTTCTGAACACTGTCAGATTCTGTCACATGTCACAAGGGTTACTCTCTCTAATTTGTTCCATTTAAAACTCCCCCAATACATTTTTTTAATTGTTGTCTGTCAGTGAGTTACATATCTGCCAACAAACTCTGTAATAGCTGCTATGGTCAAGACTAAGATCTCTGTGGTTGTGAGATAAAGTTGAAGTTGTGAGGTAACGCTCGTGACAGTGTCACATTTAACTTCTTTCACCCACTGCAGCATCTCCTGTTGAAAGTACTGCCCTTTGTGTCACAGTTCTTTCTCATGCCAAGTATTATTCTTCCACACAAACTATACTTAGATTGCTTCATTTGAAAAGGTAGTCAAGTGTTGTTTGTGTCACAATGTCACAAGCGTTACCAACTTTGCTCACCTTCATTACCGATCGCACATTGCAAAATTCGTCAATCAAGGGTCTTTCCTTTCAATTGTTCCTTAAATTTAGATGTATAAGGGACAATTAACAGCAGTTTTGTATTACTTTGAACAATTTTAATTTTCAGCTACTTTTCCCACCTTTTGTGACCAGCACTGAAGAAAGACCCAAATACGTTATCGCAGCCTCGATGTTCATTATGGTTTGGCGGAACATCCAATAATACGCAAAAGCATCCCTTAGAGCTTCCAACCGCATAGTGCAAACACACACGGTAATTACGTATCACGTGATGGTAATTACGTATCACGTGATGGTAATTACGTATCACGTGATGGTAATTACGTATCACGTGATGGCAAATAACCAACTTATGTTTAATTAATAATGACAATACATTTATTTTGCGGCATGCCAAGAACACATTACCTTCTTGTGGAAAATAAACCACCGCTTTCATTATTGGCAACAACACGATAATATGAAAGGATGTGTCTTGCATGACAATACTAAATCGGAACCCGTTGACAATAACACTGGAGTGAGACAGGGTTGTGTAATTACACCCACACCCTTTACTATGTTTCTGGCTGCCTTCCTGTCACAAACAAAGATCGATCTAATCAATGGAGCGGGCATCACGTAACGTACCGGTGGTGACGTGTTCAAGCTAAGCCGCCTCGGGGCTAAATGCTCACTCAGCATAAGATCTCCAGATTACGCTTAGCGTTCTCGTACTTGCATGTAAGCCCTTCGGACTCTCAGTCAATGCGACAAAGACAAGATATTTTACATCAACCGGCACAATCTTCAACCACAAAAGTGTGTGAAAGTGTGTGAGAGAGTGTGCGTGTGTGCGTGTGTGCGTGTGTGCGTGTGTGCGTGTGTGCGTGTGTGCGTGTGTGCGTGTGTGCGTGTGTGCGTGTGTGCGTGCTTGCTTGCGTGCTTGCTTGCGTGCGTTCGTGTGCGCGTGTGCGGGCGTGTGCGCGTGTGCGTGTGTGCGTCATCGCTTCAGCTTGTCCTGATAGTGTTGCCCGACGGGCAACACTAGGAGGACACACAAAACTTCTTCATACGTATGTAAACCCAGTTACCGTGTTAATGTAGGATGGACATGCGTCTTGTATTTGTACGATCGAGGCTATATATATCAGCAAGGGTAGTACGGATCTGCGGTCCTCAATCGGTGAATGAATTCCCTTGTGTATGTTGCGTTCAAATTATGGATGGATCAAAATAAATGCTTCGCCAATATTGTAGACATACCGTTGTAACTTATTTACCCGCCCAATTGTAGTTATTATTTGGTGTATTGGATTGGAAACGGGGTTTAAAGTCAACACCCTCGTGAAAGCTAACATTGACACTCTAACGCCGACATTACCCACCGTCACGAACATGTCGCTTGAGTCAGGAGCCAGCCAACTTCAAACATTCCGTGATCATATCTCTACTGAACAAACCAAACCTGGATTCAGACTCGATGAAAAACTACCGGCCTATATAAAACTTGTCATTTGTTTCAAAGTTACTGGAGCGTCACGTATCAGTCCAACTTCGTCAACATCTAGACAACAACAATTTATTGGATATTTTTCAAAGTGTCCACCAACAAAACCACAGCACCGAGAGAGCGTTGGTGCGCATTCAGAACGACCATCTCCATTCCCTTGACAGAAAGAAAGGTGTGCTGGCAATGCTGCTCGACATGGGCGCGGCGTTTGACACCGTTGACCACTCGTTGCTAATCAGCCAGCTGCACAGCATAGGCATTGAAGGTAATGCACTGGCTGGAGTAATATAGGTCGAACCGGACTCAGGCAGTGTGCATTGGTGGCCACAAGTCACAACGAACGTTGATCGAATCTGGCATACCTCAAGGGCCTGTGCTGGGCACAACCCTCTTCTCCATCTACACTCTGTCACCGGGTGCTATCTTCAGAAAGCATAAGCTACAATACCATCTTTATGCAGATAACGTCCAAGGAAGGACAAAGGCCCTCAATGTTAATACAGCCAGCACTGAGCCAGTCACACTGGAAGGGAGTGCATTTGAAGAGGTAGAGGCCTTCACATACCTGGGTAGCATCATCGACAAGCAGGGTGGCACAGACGCGGATGTTAGAGCAAGGATTGGCAAGGCGAGAGGAGCATTTATACAGCTCAAGAACATCTGGAGCTCCAAAGTGTTGTCATTACACACGAAGATCCGATTGTTTAACTCCAACGTGAAGTCAGTCCTACTGTATGGATCAGAGACATGGAGGACAACTAACACCACCACCAAGAAAGTACAGACCTTCATCAACAACTGCCTAAGAAGAATCCTCCAGATCCGCTGGCCAGACACCATCAGCAACATTGACTTGTGGAGGAGGACACACCAACTGTCTGCCGAAGATGAAATAAGAAGAAGACGATGGGGATGGATTGGTCACACGCTCCGGAAACCAGCATCAACTATCACCAGACAGGCTCTGACATGGAACCCACAAGGCAGGAGAAAAAGAGGTCGTCCAAAGAAGACGTGGCGAGGGGACCTCCATTCAGACACCAAGAAGACAGGACATATTTGGAGACAGCTTGAAACAATAGCCCAGGACAGAGGACTCTGGAGAGCTGTTGTCGACGGCCTATGCCCCAGGAGGGACGATGGGTACAAGTAAGTAAGTAAGTCCAGTTGTATGTTGATCTGAATGAAACACGGGACGGAGAACCAACCGATGCGGTTGATTGCATCGAGCGATGCATTGAAGAAGGGAGACAGTGGATGTCAGACCACACTCTCCTGCTGAACGACGACAAGACCGAAGCTACTCTCATCAAGGCACGAAATCGTAAACACCTACAAGACGTCTCATGTGTTAGTGTATGCGGAAGTAACATTGTTCCATCACCGACTATCCGCAATATCGGGATAAAGATCGAATGCGGATTAACAATGTCGTCACACGAGTCGCGCGTGTGCAAGTCAGCGTACTATAATCTTTACGCAATCTCAAGGATAAGACATTGTCTGACTACTGTGTAAGACACTAGTCCACGCTCTAGTGGTATCACGGCTGGATTACAGCAATGCAGTGTTGTACGGCGTCGCGGAGGCACTAGTGAACAAGCTGCAGATGGTGCAGAATTCGGCAGCCAGACTGATCGCAAGACAGCGAAAACACCAGCTCGTAACTCCCGTGTTTGTTGAGCTGCACTGGCTTCCAGTTCGCTGGCGTATCCAGTGTAAACTACTGATCCTCGTGTTTATTGCCTTGCATGGGCATGCACCAAGATATACACAATTATTCAGGGCGCCGGTTTTGTTCCGCTGTCAGCAATCTACTAACTGTGCCACGCTAGGACATGGATCGATACGGTCGCCGGGGTTTCTCCGTGACGGCACCGCGCCTTTGGAACGGCCTGCCGTTGTATATCCGTGGCGCTGACTCTATCAAACTTTTTAAGTCTCAGTTAAAGACACATCTTTTTAAGAATGCATTTGAAGATTATTGTTTAAAATATTGTCATTCTAACGTCACTACATGGTTTACTTTATACTGCAATTTAAGTATGTATTTAATTGAATTACTTGATTGATGTTAAAACATAAAATAGTTTAATTTTAGACATTTAAGTGTACTCAATATTTAGCCGATACTTTATTTTAAATAAGGTGCTTATTTACAAATGTATATTTAAATTTCGCATTAGGTTCTTATTCTATTATACTTTTTATATGTTATATATATTGTATTGTAGCGGTCATGTTTTTAAAATGTTGTTTTTAAGCGCCTTTGAACAGGTTTTTATATACGGGGGTATGGCGCTATATAAATCAAATATATTATTATTATTATATATTCTAGTTCTTGTATAATAATAATAATAATAATCTTTATTGATACATAATGTTCAGTACAGTACAGATGTATAATAGGAAACATGTAAATACATTATGTAACAATGGCAACGAAGCAACACAATGGTAGTGTTTCTTATTCATGTCGTAATTGAAATGTAAACCATAATTCGTGCAAAAAATACTATATCTTCATGATAAACTAAATAATTATTTAATAGTGCATTACAGTACAAGAATACCGTAATACCGAATGCTGGGTGCATCGTGACATGAAAAAATACATTAAAGCAGAAACTACTATAATATATGTTTGCTAGTTATGAAGAATTAGACGCATGGTCCTTCTTGGAACATATGAAGAGATGTGCAATATTGTAGATAGTTATTTGTAATAAATGTATTCCAGATCTTAGGACCAACATAAGCCAAAGACCATTGTCTGCAATTAGTCTTGCAGTATGGTATTTTATATGTTACTTCCTGCCGTGTATTATATTTATGTGTGGATATTTGCAGGACAAATACATCATGAAATACATCTGGCAACATACCCCTATTATGCTTGAACATTAGAATACAGCATCAATATTTATTTATGTCATAAATACTCATACTTTTATAAGATATAAACAAAGGTTGCGTATGCTCAATAAATCCTACATGACTTATTACACGCAAAGCAATTTTTTGGAGTAAGTGAATTTTAGCTAGGTATATATTCGGGGCCCTTCTCCAGACAATAATAGTATAATGATAATAATAATATTTAATATTTATAGAGCGCAATATCCATAATATGTTCAAAGCGCTGTACTATAAACAAACGTCAGATAAAATGTAGAACAAACTAAGTTAATTATATTAAAACTATTAATTAAAGACTATAAATAAATAAAATTAGATAAATTATAAATTATACCTATTATTAATATATTTACATATATGCATACCTATACATACATACCCATGCACACGCACGCACGCACGCACGCACGCACGCACGCATACATAAATAAAATTTGATACATGCACTCAAAATAATATATATATGTGTGTATAAAAGTAAGATGTGCAGTAAAATGTCCTAAAATGAAATGAAATGTTAAAAATGTCAGCAGTATTGAGCTTTGAACTGATCATCTTATAAATATCACGTGTATGTTAAGACATATCTTTAATATATCGGTTAAGTGGCCCTACATTATGAATAAAATATGTTTTTCTGCTCTCTTGTAGGCTAGTAGCATGTTAGCTGGTATTTACCGTGGACTTGCTATCGCTGCCGTTGTGCGACTG
This sequence comes from Escarpia spicata, assembly GCA_963995525.1. NCBI lineage: Eukaryota > Metazoa > Annelida > Polychaeta > Sabellida > Siboglinidae > Escarpia > Escarpia spicata. Next base: position 56,549,247 of record OZ023209.1, read on the forward strand.
TCTGTGCGTGTGAACTACGACGCGAGTAGTAGTCTACTGCCGATGTAACAATTTGCTTTGTTATAGTCTAATAAGATAGAGTCAACAATATTAGTGACAGAACAATACACCAGTGAAGTGAGGAGTAAACACATAGAACCTACTCTATTGACTTCTGCGCCATGCTTTTATATATAGGTCAGTTCAGCCTATTGACCTATCATGATGTCGGCGGGTTCATGCTTGATAAATGCCGCGTGCGCTTGTTTATTTGTCAGCAACCAATCCCAGCGCAGATAGCATTGCTACCACAGCGCTAACAATCTTTCTAAGTGAAAAGGCGAAGTCGCGTACCGGACAGTGCCTGATTAACAGGTTGGCAAGATACAGCGGCGCCGTCCCGTTCAGACATCTCAACATATAAAAGAGTATGTTAAACTCGATTCGGCATCTGATTGGCAGCCAGTGTAATTCTTTTAGAACCGTAGTTATGTGGTCACAGTGAGGTGTGAACGTGATGATTCTGGCTGCCATGTTTTGGATTCGTTGCAGTTTGTGAATGTGGTCACGTGGTAGTGCAGCCAGTGGCACGTTCCCGTAGTCCAATCTAGATATGACGAAAGCGTACACAAGTGATTTAGTCACATCTGTTGTGATGTATCGCCTGATTCGACTGATGTTGTGGAGGTGCATATACGCTGTTCGGCAAATGGCACTTATGTGGTTAGTCATGTTGAGGGATTGATCAAACACAACGCTCAGGTTGCGCGCACTTCGAAGTCGAGTCAAAAATACGAACCTCCTTTAGCAGTGGCAACTCTGTTTAGTACCAAACACCATGACATCCGTCTTCTGATAATTTAATTTCAGTAAATTGGTCCGAGACCATTCACCAATTTCTTCTAGGCAACTGTACAGACGATCCATCGAGTTCAGTTGGCCATCTCCACTAGGACAAAACGAAACATAAAGTTGCATGTAGTCGGCATATAGGTGATAATCCAAGCCGAATTTCTTGATGACGTCGCCATGTGGTGTGATATATGCAGAGAACAGCAATGGCCCGAATACGTTGCCTTGCGGTACACCAAACGGCACAGCAGTGTGGGAGGATTTGATACTTCCAATACAAACGACTTGATGCCGACCGGACAAGTACGATCTGAACTACTCAAGCGCAGCGCCAGTGACACCGAATCTGTGAGTGAGTCTGCTCAATAGAATGCCGTGGTCAATGGTGTCGAAAGCGTTGGTCAAGTCAAGCATAACCAACACAACAACACAGCCACGGTCTACTGCAGACAGAATGCCATTGTGTACTTTAAACAGAGCCGTTTCAGTTGAGTGATCTTGTCGATATGCCGATTGAAACTGGTCGTGCAAGTTGTTCTCTTGCATGTGGACATTCAGCTGTTTTGCTACAACCCGCTCGATTACTTTAGAGAGAAATGCCAGATTCGATACAGGTCGATAGTTCTTCGATGATTCTGGATCAGACGATATTACAGTAAGTGATATTTAATGTGTGCGCTCCAGTTCAATTTATTATTTATAAGCAGACCCCAAAACTGTATGTAATGTAGTGTTAATGTGTATGCCGTCTATGCACATGTTATTACTCCTCTCTCTTATACTGATCGTATTACTAAAGGTCATAGTGTGAGTTTTCTGTAGATTCAAAAAAAGTTTATTAATTTAAGCCATAGAGAGATTTTTTTATTTCAGAGCTCAGTGCATTTTCAGTGTAGAGTGAATAAAGTAATAGACATCTTGACACATACTATTACGTATGCACTATGCTTAGCAGTTTTTGTTCCGTAGTCACAGTCTACATAGGATATCAAAACAAAGGTAACCCGTCTGTTACTCGAATCTTTTTTGGTTCACACGAGTAGGTCATCTCATGCACCTTACTGATCAACGCCGCGATCACAAGGCGAGTTGACGTAGAATAATTAAGCAAGTCGGCCTTCTCTAAGTATCGTCCTCTATGATCGATTTCCCTGAAAAGCATTCAAATGGTCAAATATATTTCCTCTCTTGGATTATTGAAATAGTTTGAGGTCAAACTACTGCAATGCTGCTACGTATGCCTTGTATCACTCCATGGATGAGTGTCTACTGCTACAAGTAAATGCAAATTGGCGCTTTTCCATTTACAAACGGCTTGTTTAAAAGAAAGCTTGTTTCAAAAACTCTTTCCACTACGTCAATTGTAGTCGGGGCAGGTCGGTATCGGTCTGACGTATTTGAAAGTTTTCAAGTGTACGTGATTAACACACACAACACATACACACATACAGACACACACTCACACACACACACACACACACACACACACACACACACACGCACACACACTCCTATGCACGCACGCACGCACGCACACACACTTTCAAAAAAAGAAATAAAACCTAACTCCGTGTCGGTGCAATCATTTGTTACTTAAAAGGTTAGAATCAATGAATTAGAATGAACTTCAACAAGAATAAAAATGTTGTCATAATTCTACATGTAACGTTCATCCTTAAACATCAGTTGTTCAGGCAGCTGTCTGGTGTTATTGACACTGACAGCGCATCCCAGAGACTTATTGCGACTACACAAAAGGGGCGGTCCTCACATCGCTAGAGTATACCTCTTCGGCACCACGAATGTTTGGAAGTCCATCCGTCATGTAATACGAGGATATCATGTTTCTCGTCATCCATGCACATGATGTCGTCGAGAAGGCAACATCTCATGTCCGTCAGATTCGTGGTTGGTGATCGGCAGCGACATCGCTCATACAACGTTAAATAGTTGATCTGCTCGCCTTTGATCTGTCACAAGTTGGCGTGCGACCCGGAACGATTTCCGGGATAACAAGAAGGATTCGAAGGAAAACACTGTGAAAATAGTTTGGAAGTTTCGGATCCGCAAATGCTTTGTTTACAAAATGTCGAATAACGGATCACTACAATATCCAGTTGGCTAGAAAACATCATGGTTTGGACCAGTCTACCGAACCTGTTGTCCTCTACAGAAGACAGACCAGGCTGGAGCAGACTGACAGTGGACATGACATTCCTACGACAGTCCCGGTGCATGACGTTCAAAACACCATACCCCAAACTCAAAACACTACGGTAATATATTCAACCTAGATTGAAAACACTCTGGGGTGTTTTGAAGCTAGGTTGAAAACACTAGTAGTGTGTTAGATAGTAACCGTTCCTGGTTGGCGCGGCGCGGTGAAGGTAGACAAGTAGTTCCGGTTTCCCATGTTAAAATATAGGGAAATAAAATAAAATACTCATTCAAGTCTTCTGCCATTAAGAATCCCTCTGATATTATATTTCCAACACTATCGTCTAAAGAACCGACCTTATCCTGAACGTTATGTTTGCTCCGAACATATGCATACAATCTCTTGCTGTCATGGTTTATATTACATGTTAATTTGTGTTCATAGCTTCTCTTTGAATTTCTAATTTCAGTTGTAGCTTGGTTAAGTGCTTCTTTATAAATATTGTAGTTTTCATAATTTCCAGTACGTATATATGACTTCCACATCATTTGTTTGTGCTTAATTTTTCTAATGGCTTCTTTCGATACGTGTTTCTTTCTGGACCGTTTCTCTTGTTTTTTTAAGGGAAGATATTAATCGACGATACACTCAATATCAATCCTTAAGATTGGCCATTATTCTGTTGCTGTCTGATTCTCCAGTGTGTTATTCCAGTCTATCTTTGCTAACATTATTTCCTCATGTCCTTATATGTAATTACCTTTACCTGTTTTACATTTGATCCCGGCCTAACTAAAGTACTTTTGGGCGGTCATAGTGTTAGAATGGATACATTTTTGAAACGTCATATCACGATCGTATAAAAACCCATCTAGCTTTTATGACAACAATAACTCATTCACTCATGTGGGCCACTGGGGTCAAACATTAGTGACTTCAATCATCCGTCTCCAGATCCCTCTGTCTGTCATTGCCGTCTTCAGCTTCACCGTCTCTAGACCCACATCTTCCTTTAAGCAGTCGATGTAAGTTGCTGCTGGTCTTCCTGCCATTATTCGTCCATTTGTCGGTTGCCACAAGATAGTACTATGTTTGTTAAACGATGTTGCCAGTGAATGTTAAATGCGGAACGAAGCATTCTTGTATAACATCCATCTAGTTGTTTGTCAAGTTTTTTCGGACTTTCAGACTCTACTGTTGCAATAAATAGTCGCTGATTGATTTTGCGTGGGAGTGTAGATTTCCATATTAGGTTTAGTTAATTGAGTGCTCTCCATGCCATTGCCTTCCTGGTGTTGATGTATTTGTCTGCTGTGCAGGAGTCAATGTATTTGTAGTCTTTAACCTTCTCTAAAACAGCTCCTTCCCTGGTAACGATGCTGGTGTATCCTAATTGGTTGAATGAGATATATTCCAGGACTGATCCTTAAAGTGAGTTTGGGATATGTATTTTATGTGTGACTTATACGTATTATGTGCATTAAACCACATGGTTTTATTCTGAGCATTGTGCAATAAAATACATGCCGATCTTTCACCCACTACCCTGGTTTTCTTATTGTTTTCAGTAGTGTAGTCTTTGTTTATGTTATAGTGGGTTTGCTCTGGAACCAGCTGTCTATATAGCTGGTTTCCTTCTCACGGACACGATTAATGTGAGAATTTATTAAGTTTAATACTTTATTAATCTTGTTTGTGTTGTCGCACTGTTGTTCGTATTTTATTTGGTAGCTAGCTCTGTATATTTGGTCACCCAATCAGCAGGCACCGCGGTCATTGCAGTTGAGCATTTTGAATTGCGCAGCGGCGCTAGCGGTTGTGTTTTCTCAGCTTTGTGAGGGGATTTTCAACTCCCACCCACCATCCCTGCTTTATGGGGCTTTTGTATTTTGTAGTTAGTTAGTGTAGTACCAACATGATCGGGATATGTATTTTATGTGTGACTTATACGTATTATGTACATTAAACCACGTTTTTATTATGGGCATTGTGCAATAAAATACATGCCGATCTTTCACCCACTACCCTGGTTTTCTTATTGTTTTCAGTAGTGTAGTCTTTGTTTATGTTATAGTGGGTTTGCTCTGGAACCAGCTGTCTATATAGCTGGTTTCCTTCTCACGCACACGATTAATCCAATCCTTGCACATGATGTTTCCACTCGTGTTAGAAGCTCCTGTGTCTGATTGTGCCTCACTTCTGATAGTAGCGCAATAATCATCGGCAAATTCGAAATCGGTGATCACCTCAGGTTTAACACGTTTACTTTCCCTTCTTGTTATCTGGAATCCAAGTTCCTCTTCTCTTCTGACGACAGCTCGCCGCAGTGCATAGTCAAGGACTATCACGAAGAGGTATGGCGCCAGCGTGTCACTCTGTAGCACTCCCGCCGTGATAACAAAAAGCTCAGTTTCTCCATCCGGTTATTGGGCTTTGGCACGTGCGTTCCTGTACATGTTGGAAATAGCTGTTAGTAGCTCTCTGGGGACACCATAGGCTTCAAGAATCTTCATCATCTTGCCACGATGAACCATATCAAATGCTTTTCGGAAGTTTACGAATGTCATAATTGCAGGAAGATGCTTTGCTCTAATTCCTCCAATTAACCTTCTCATGGTTAATTGAGTAGGTCATATACTAACCTACTGTTGTCCTTCCTATTCGGAATCCATTCTGATTGGCTCTTAGGTGGTGGTCAATTTCAAGATTTATTCTGTTCAATATCATTCTGTCGAATGTCTTTGCCACAATGTAGCTCAGGCTAATGCCCCTGTAATTCCCTGCTATGTTTAAATTGCCATTCTTAGGTATTTGAATAATGTTTAGAACTGTCCACTGTAGCGGTATTTACCCTTCAATCAAAGCTTTGTTGAAAAACTCTAGTATGATACTGTCCAGATCGCAGTGTTTTAATACTTCAGGTGGCATACCATCATCCCCCAATGACAAAAACGATATGTTTTAACTTGAGTACTCATTGTTTTAATTTAGTTTAAAAAAATGCTAGACTATTTTGAACATGAGCTGAAATTGAAAACACCCAGCGAGTGTTCAACCTCTGTTCAAAACACAACAGTCTTGTTTTCGAGGGCGAGTGTTTTGAACTAACTACACCGGCCAAGGGATGACACTAAATGTGCGACGCGACAGGATCTAGTGTCCAAAATTGCGATTGGGAACTGTAACCGGGTAACTGAGATTGTACATATACGTTCTGATGGCTGATGACGTCCATCCAGATTTTATCTGACGGGTCACGTAGTCTCGGGACACTGCATCACTTTGACGTTACCTTTTCATTCAGTTATTGAAGGTATCGTTAGACAGACCTGCCTCGACGGCACATATGATGTTTTAGTTGTCAGAAGAGTCATGTATGATTCATATGTGGCGTCACATCGTCGTCAATGCCGTATACATGGGTATTCAAGTGAGTGCTCGCATTAAGAGTTTTGCCCATGCGCGGTAGATTAACGGCTCTTTTTATTTACCATCAGTTCGCATCATCGGTGCTTTTAATTAAGTTTGTTAAAAAGTCACGACATAGGAGCAGCTGTGGCAACAGCGCAAAGAAACAGAACCAGTAATCCAGTTTTTAACTCGGTCTTTGAAGTAATAATTAAAAATATTTCAAATGTATTTAAATTGAACAGATATCATGTCACACCACACAATCAATTTGATTTCGTGCTGAAAAAGAGGCCAAACTACAGTAACTTACTTTGGCCTACGGTTTGTTCGACCATAGACCGGAGCCAGTTTAAGGCTATTTCCTCCAATTAGTTCAATGTGTAAGCTGTCTGAATGATCCGTGTGGCTGCTGTCTTTCCTTTTTCGCAAATTTCAAAACGAAAAATAAAAAAACAAACAATGTTTGTTTTTAGTTTTAAAATGTTAAGTAAGAAAAACGAAAAAAACCCGCATACAATCGGTATTTATACGCGGTTTTTCTAAAACATGTTAGAAAAGACAAACTAATAATATCCTTTTCCGCGTCTTGTTGCCACATCTTTCTAGGTTTCCTCTTCTTCTCCATCTTAACCACATTTACAATTCCGGAAGTGTTTCAGTAGAACCTAATGAAGTTATTAAACGTGTATGATAACCTATTTCAGAGGATCTATTTGTCAAGAAGTAATTGTGTGTTCAGCCGGCATCGTTAAAACCCTCGAAATGTTGGACATTTGACAGTGAGACGGTGCAGCGTGAATCCATTTTGAAGAAGTATTTTATTGTGATGATATATAGCCTCGATCATCCAGGCGCCGTGCGGTGGCAGCACTTGCTCATACAGCCTGGAACATTAATGGTTGTGCAATGTTGTCCGGTAGGTGACTTTACCCCCAATCTGGGCACAGACCATGATTGGCTCGAAGGCCAACTATTAAACAAACAAAATAATGCTAATGAACTTTTATCAGGTAATACTGCTTTCGAATTTTTTCTTATATTGAAACAAGTTACACAATAAAATAAACCAAAATTTATATTTTCACTGTTTGTGTGTCTGCCATATTACCGTCGCACTATGAACAAATGTTCATGTTCTACTTTTTATTTTGAATATAGCTATTTTGTAAATTAACATCATTATCGAAGACATACATAAGATATAAACATTAGTAATTATTATACATGTAGAACTGTGAATTATTAATCCAAAACATTGATTGCATCTGCCGGAAGTGAGCATTCAAAATACGTCTTTGAAACCAGAAACACAATTACTTCTTGGCGAGTTCACGAAGGCGAGCGAGTGTCAGTTATGCGAAACTAGGTGATATACCGGATAATGATTCCGATTTGTAGGCGTATTAACAAATCGTTAAAATAGCCAGTTGCGAGACTACGTTATATAACGGTTAAAATGCGAAACGTATTTGATTTTAACAGCATTTGGTCAGCACATTGGCAACGTAGTTCCAGTGGTTGTTGGGTTGTTGTGACGTTATGTAATTTTTCACGTCACATTCTCTTAAAGGTTTATAAATAAGGGCTAAGACTATTTCTAAAGCAGCTCTAGAAATAAGGGCGTAGGCTATTTCTAGAGCAGATCTCGAAGTGCATGCAGGGGCACTTAATAATCTTTTCACGGTATATACGTGGATACAGTAATTCTTTCAATAAATGCGACGCTGCTGAATCATATCATGCGTGTTTTGTGTGGTGGCAGCATAGGTCTCGTCTCAATTTCCCCATCAAGAAATGATATGATTCAGTAGCGTCGTATTTACTTGAAACAAGTACTCTATCGACGTATATACCGTGAAAATATTACTAAGTGCTCGTGTATGCACGTCGAGATCTGCTCTGCACATAACGATCACCTTCGCCGCCCCAGGCGCCGTGAGGTGGCAGCACAACCCTCACTACAGACGAAGTCACGCTGCCGGGCGAGAGTAAGCGAGACTAGATGTGCTCTAGAAATAGTCTGCGCTCTTATTTTTTGAGCTGCTCTAGATATAGCCAAGGCGTTTCTTAAAAAGTTCATTCAACGTGTTAACCAGAATCAATTCGGGTGATTCAAACAAATTGAATTTTCACCTATATGCATTAGGCGACTGTGCACGCGTTTTTTTTGTATAGTGATGACGTTGGCTCATGTTGGTCATCGAAGAAGAAAGTTGAGAAAGCAGTTTTACTATAGCAATCAATGGGAAAATTCACTGTGATTCAGTCATAGCCGTTGTAAAACCCCTGTCAACCCTTCAGACTACACCAACGCCATCATTGTTCTCGAGCTGGTTCTCCGTTGATACTGTTGTCAAGAAGACAGAACAGTCTGCGATCTAATTCAGGGTGAGACCACACTAGATTACATTATGACGTTTCCTTCATTTCCTGCAACTGTTATTCAACAATTGCCTTTAAAATTTCACAGCCCTATTGATACACATGCTTTGTAAACTTCATGAAATTCTCATACTTCATTTTCACACAGACCACTTTCTAACCTGACACCCCTTAATATCTGCTTGAACCAGACATTGATTTGCTACGTTGACATCATAAATCTGAATTACAGGTGTAATTCAGATTTATTTGACAGTTATGACAGATTTATTTGACAGTTATGACACTAAGCTGCAGCCAAAAACACCATTTCTACTCACTCGTCACTACACAAGTCCTCTCAGAAATTCACACAAACTGCATAATGTTAATTCTGTTGGGAATCATTTACTGGTAATGACGGACGGATCCTTAATGTGGTCTTACCCATGATGGTTTCAGGCCCGCCGATTTTGAGGGGATCCTGTTACGGCTAGGCGACGAACAATGGCGATGCGCGGTGGTAAGCACCGAGTGACTGAAGTCAGGCGCCATTTTCGCCCACTTCGATCAGTGCAAAAGAAACATCTTTCTGAATTAACCCGCAATGCAAATGCACGATGCAGCCGGCAGCGAACACAAGAATGCACGATACATAGAATGACGAAGACTGCTGGCTATGTTGTAAGTTAACACAGCGGGACATACAATTTCAAATAGCAAGAAACGTCGATTGTATTAATACAGAAACACACGCATAATCGTGTCGCGCAATCACATGATCATTCCAATTTTGTAATCAGTTTAAATAATTGTCGACCAAAAATTACATTAAGTTAATAGTTTCTATGGTGGTTTTACCGAAACTGCATACAAAGGTGTTAAACTAACGAGCTAGCATATCGTAGTGGATACTATTTAGGTTTCATTAATTTGAAATTTGAAGAGCGAAAAATGTAACTTAAGAGCCACCTTTAAGTGAGTTGAATCGTTTGGAATACAGAGGTCGCTCAACGAAGTTAACGTTTTTATCCTACAGGCCTCCGACCCTGTCATGTCCTGGTATATCTAGGCCACCCTGGTCTTGCAGACAGCATAGAACACCTTAGACTTCTCGTAAGTGGTTAGCTTAGCATCAAACACTATACGGTGTTGCCCTCTTTCGAGTAATAACGACACTATGGTCTGTCTCGCTTTCACTCCAATGTCACTTTCGGTGTCACTGCATTGATGTGCACAATTATCAGGAAGACTTTGCTATGTGGTATCCATAAGAATGAAGTACCAGGTACCGACACAAGTTCAAGACCATTGAAGTAGTTTCAATTACAACATACTCATGCGTTATAGGGCGCTGCCGATTCGCTCGCTTTACGAAACGTTGAAGCTAAAGCTTAGCGAATGATATCGGTAGGTAACCAGAGTGTTCGGCTCGTTTTCTTTTCAGGCAACAAGTTTGCCCATGTCATGGGTAATGTTTGGGAAGTAGAAGTAATTATTTGAATACGCAAGAGGTTTCGAGGCTATATTTGGCGGAGACAGATCGTAGAAATTGGTGCTGCAGAAAAGTTGATAACAAGATTTAACAAACCTGATTATGTGGTAGAATATATAGCAGATAAAGTAACAACCATAAAACTACTTACATAAGATAATAGCTGTGTAAGCCAGTATTTGCTAGATATTTTGATTAGGTAGCATTGTTGTTAAAATTAAGCAAGGGTGATAGTCGGGCGAACTCCAGATTGTTTATGTAGTTAGTGTGCTACGTATTCGCTAGGGTGCGGCGTAGTGTTAGCGTTCGTGATAGGATAGATAGTCAGCTGTGTAATTAAAATCTGTAACATCAAGTGTGCTGTAGTACACAGGAAACAGTCTTTATAAAATCTAAGTTAGTTAAGTTATTAAATCAAGGCAAAGCGACACTTCGTGTGCGATCACTGCCACAGCTGGGTATATTTTGCATTGTCCGGCTGTGGGAAGCCATGGGCAGAAACCATGGAGGAGGGATTCACCTTTCAGTGCATGGGGTTTTGGAAGGTACAGTGTCTGCAGAAGGAGATAGTTAGGTTGACAGATATTGTGAAGGGGATGGAGATGGGAATTAGCAAGGAGACAAGTGGTATGGAGAGAAACGACAGGGAAAAAGGTGGGAATACTGCACGACTGAAGGAGAATAGCATTGACAAGAAGACCGAGGAAAGGAGATTGAGAGGAAGGAAGGTTATTGGAGGGGAAGAAATTGGAAAATCGACGACAGAAAACGTGACAAGCGTGAAGGTGACAGGGGAGAAAGTGACCGTAGAGAAGGAGGGAAGGAAGATGGGACGGTAGAGGAGAGAAGAAAATGAGATAGTAGGAAAGATGAAGGGACGAAAGGAAGTGAGAGCAAATGTGATAGAAGAGAAGTCGATAAAAGGGACGATGACAGGAGGAAAGGTGACAAGAGAAAAAGCGACAGGAAACAATGGATCGGAAGAGAATGTGACGGGAGAGAAGATGACATGAGGAAAAGACAACAACCAGACAGATGCAAACCGGAGAAGGAGCTACTCTGAGGCAGTGACTGAGGGGACAATGAGGAAAGAGAGGGTGTTTATGGGCGACTCCATTATGAGGAAAACGGACAAGACAATAAGCGAGGGGAAGGGCGTCGTTGTTTGTCTACCGGGGGCTAGGATAGAGCATGTTACTGAAAGGGTAGAGAAGGTATTGGGGCATGGCAAGGGAGGGTCTATACTAGTACACGTAGGAACAAATAATGCAGACAGGGAGGGAACAACTAGGATAGTACAGAAGTATAGACAATTAGTGAGGAAGCTAAAGAATACAAGAGTTGAACAGATTATTGTCTCAGGAATTTTGCCAGTAATGGGAGGAAGGGGGGCAATGTATAGGAACTGCAAGAGGATTGCAATCAAAGCACTAGTTGAGCAGATGTGTGAAGAAGAGGGGGTGGGATTCACAGATTTATGGGGATACTTTGTTGGGAGGGAAGATATGTACATGGGAGATGGCCTCTATCTTAGTGGAAAGGGGACAGCAGTTTTCTCAGAGAACCTGCTGCGATCTGTTGACAGTGGGACAGGTTGTATCTGTTTAAACTAGATTCGCAGGGGGACTCACAGAGAAGCCTGAAACTGGAGGCATAGGTAAAGACAGCACAAATAAATCAGCAAAGAACATTCTGGAAAACTCTTCTGAAGCTGGATATAAATGTGTTTGTTTAAATGCAAGGAGTATAGTAAACACAAGAAATGAACTAAACATTATGGTAGAAGATATTGATCCTCACATAATAGGTATAACCGAATCCTGGACCACCACCGATATATCAGATGCTGAATTGGGACTGACAGGATATGTAATGTTTAGGAAAGATAGAATAGGAAGAAAGGGAGGTGGAGTTATTTTATATATTAAAGAATCTATCCAGGCTTATGAAATAAAATGAGAAAGAGAATCAGATTGCGAAGAAGCTGTTTGGTGTAACATAGTTAGAGGAAACTCAACGTTAACAGTTGGGTTAGTTTATCGAAGTCCAAACATAAACATAGAAGAGAATAAAAAAATACAAACGCTTCAAAGGGAAATCAAATTCTTGGATTAAGTAGGCGAAATATAGCGTATAAGGAAAAAGAACTAACAATACCGCTGTACAAAACAATAGTGTCGCCTCATTTAGAATATTGTATACAAGCGTGGAGGCCATATCGCAAGAAGGATATATATATGCTAGAAAGAGTACGGAGGAGAGCGACTAAAATGATACCAAAACTTAGGGATTTTAGTTATGAAATTCGCCTAAGAGAATGTGGCTTAACAACACTAGAGACCAGGAGATTGAGAGGAGATCAGATAGAAGTGTTTAAAATAATAAATGGTTATGAAAATATTGATAGAAATATTTTTTTCTCAGTTAAGAAAGATAGAAGGACTAGAGGACACGAAGTTACATTAGCAAAGGAGCAGTGTAGATTAGATATACGAAAGTTCTAATTTTCACAAAGGACTGTAAATGAATGGAACAGATTATCTGCTGATTGTGTGAGTGCTAGTAGCGTGAATGTGTTTAAACATAAAATCGACACATACCAGAAGGGCGGGATACACAAAGATAAAAGGGTTGGACTCTCGATGAGTAAAGGGCTTCCTTGTCCACCTGCCACCTAGAGTTAATTCTCTGGGTGGCAATCTTGTTAAATCTTGTTAAATCTACCGCTCAGCTGCTCGTGAGAATGTTGGAATTCCCTGAAGTGACTGGCTTCTTCTTTGAATTGGGGTGCGGTTGGGACGGGAATCTGCACCATTCTCACGGGCAGTATAGTTGCGATTGGTGAAGTCAATTACTAGTTTGATTCAGCTGACTTCAAATCAAATCAAAAATCAAAAATACTTCATTGCCTGTTCTAACACAATACATTTTAAAACAGAAAATTTACTTTAGGCTTATCCGTTGATCAATTAATTAATTAGTTATGTATAAAATACAATACAAAATAAAGATATCAAAACACCCAACAGTATTGCATGTATATGTAAAGTCCCCCCACATGTAAAGTCCCCACACGTGTGAAGTCCCCACACGTGTAAAGTCCCCCCACATGTAAAGTCCCCCCACATGTAAAGTCCCCACACGTGTGAAGTCCCCACACGTGTAAAGTCCCCCCACATGTAAAGTCCCCCCACATGTAAAGTCCCCACACGTGTGAAGTCCCCACACGTGTAAAGTCCCCCCACATGTAAAGTCCCCACACGTGTGAAGTCCCCACACGTGTAAAGTCCCCCCACGTGTAAAGTCCCCCCACATGTAAAGTCCCCACACGTGTGAAGTCCCCCCACATGTAAAGTCCCCACACATGTAAAGTCCCCCCACGTATAAAGTCCCCCCACATGTAAAGTCCCCACACGTGTGAAGTCCCCCCACATGTAAAGTCCCCTCACATGTAAAGTCCCCACACGTGTGAAGTCCCCACACGTGTAAAGTCCCCCCACGTGTAAAGTCCCCACACGTGTGAAGTCAACGAGGTAAGATGTAAATAAATAACACGTTAACGTTTCCTAAAGCGAAAGCTAAACATGCCACATAAACAGACAACTGACTAAATGTAAAGTCTCACCGAGCATACTATGTGGCCTAAATAAATATAAAACCCAAGCCCTCCCAGAACATCAGCGATAAGAAACTGTGTAATTAATACCTGATACATGCAGATTAAATTAATGTATTAAATTATATACACATCATATAAACAAGTATGCTTGTACACTCTCTCCTCCACCACCCACCCCCAAAACTGCAGCTCTACTCACACATTATTTGTGTGCAGCATTCAGGACAGCAACGGCTGAAGGTACAAATTACTTCTTATATACGTTCTATCGTACAAGAGGAACTTTAATACGCCTGCCAGATGGAAGTTTCTGAAATGCTAAATTAAGTGGATGGGCATGATCATTGAAAATGTGAAATGCCTTTCTGGCAAGGACAAAGTTGTAGAGAGTGGACAACTGTCTGTTGCTGACCAGTGAGTTTACTACCTATGTTAACAACCTTGCCCAGTTTGGTCTTTTATTTAACAGTAAGATGTCCAAACCAAGTTATGATGTTGAATGATAAGATACTCTCAACCAGGCTTCTATACACTAGTTCAATGACATGTGGACTGACCCCAAAGCTTCTGAGTTTCCTAAGTAAAGCGAGATGTTGCTGTGATTTTGTGTGCATCATGTCAGCATATTCATTGAAAGTCAGTTTCTTATCAACAGTAGTCCCGCAAGTATTTGAAACTGTCAGCTCTCTCCACTTCTCTCTCTGGTCTATCACTACTGGCCTTCCTGCCTCTCTTCCCCTGCTGTTGCTAAGGACAAGCTCCTTGGTTTTCCCTACATTTAGTTGAAGAAAACTGTCCTTAGACATTGTATTTAACACGTCAATCTTAAGAAAGTATTGAGAAATGGATAATTCATCTTTCAGACAACCCGCAAGAGCTATGTCATCTGCGTATTTCAGAAGTGTAAGAACTGGGTCATTACATCTGACACCAATTGTATACAGTGAGAAAAGTACGGGAGAAAGAACACACCCTTGAGGGGCTCCAGTGTTCACAACAATCTCAACAGACAACATAGGATTGGCAAACATGCGGGCATTAAGACTGACCCGATGTGGCCGATCGCACAGAAATTGCTTTATCCACAAAACGAGATCAGAATTTACATCTAAGTCTAACAGTCTCTGAATCAAAACATGATGCTGAATAGTTTGAAAAGCAGCGGATATATCCATAAAAAGAACTCTGACAGAAGTACCAGCTTTATCTAAATGACTAGCTGTGAGATCTACAAGAGTCAAAGTTGCATCCTCGACTCCTCTTTTAGCCGTATAGGCGAACTGTACCTGGTCTATGCGATCGGCCACCGACGTAGTCAGTTGAGCACAAACAATCCTCCCCATGCACTTGGCAACGGCAGAAGTAAGCCACTGGACGAGTCTTTCGTGTGAACAGCACCTGGAATTTTAGGCACTGGAATGATAGTTGACATCTTCCATGAACACGGCATAACATGATTATCTAATAGCAGCTGAAACAGACAAGTGAAGAAAGGACCCAGCTGTTCGGCACAAACATTCAACAGACGACTTCGCAGACCATCTGATCCGAGATCTTTGTTGGCCTTGACACGTGAAAAACATCTCACAACATCAACCTCTTCAATTGCAACACTAGATAGACTAGATACAAGTGGCAGGCACAACTGATCACATTCTGCATGCAAATCCAGAGTATCAAATCTGGTATAAAACTTGTTCATTTCATTTGTCAAAAGAGAAGGGTTATCTGATGCCAAGGGTGTCGGTGGTTGTTTCCTACCCATCATTGTATTGGGACCCTGCCAAGCAGTTTTTGCATTGTCACACAACAGTTTGCGTTCCACTTTGTCTTTATATTCTAATTTTGGTAACTTTACTTTACTTATGAAGACTTTGTTAAGTTCTTTCGCTTTAGTGGTGTCGCCAACTAGAAATGCCTGTTTTGTTCATTCAAAATACCTTATAACTCTTTGTTAACCCATGGTTTTTTGTTGGGAAACATTTGCACAGTCTTTGATTTTATCACCGAGTCCTCACAAAACTGAATGTACGACGTTACATGATCCACAAGTTCATCTGTGTTGTCATAACAATTGTCAAAAAATACCTTCCAGTCAGTCGATTCAAAATCAAAAACAGTTCTTCTGTGCTATCACAGTCCCATACTTTAATACACTGTGACCTTGGTTTTTCACGTTTCACTCTCTGAATATACTTTGGAATCAGATGTATAATATTATGGTCGGATCGTCCAAGGGGGGTCTGTTATGGGAGACATAGGCTCCGGGAATAGCGCCATAGTAACGATCAATAGTTCTGTCGAGGCGTGTTGGACAAGACAGGTACTGGTGTAGATCTGGCAGCTGGCCATTGATGTATCACGTGTTGAAGTCCTCGAGTATAAACAAGGTTTGGTCCACTGACCTGCTTAGCGCCTCATTGTAGCACTCGGCGACACACTCGGCTGCCTCTGCGTTGTCTGGTCCTGATATGTAGGCCAGAACAACAGTGATCTGACAAAATTCAGGGGAAGATACTGAAGCCGAAATGACACGGTCAAGATTTCGTACGATCTCGTGCTGACTCGTTTTCTCACACAAAAGTTAGTGGCCCACTTTATGTTGACTAACATGCAAAGACCTCCACCAATGCTTTTCTTAGTTTTTGTTTTGTCTCTGTCAGAGCGAATAGTAATAAAATCTTCAATGTCTATGTCCCCAAACTGCTCTGACAGCCACGTCTCGGTAAAACAAAATACATTGTTTTTATAAGCTCCATAGTAACGATTCATTGTTGACATTTCGTCAAGCTTGTTGATTATGGATTGTACATTCGAGAGAGTGATGGCTGGTAGAGGGGGCCTGTACTCATTTTGTTCAGTCTATACCTTACCTCTCCCCTGAATCCACGTTTCTTTATGGTCCTCTTTTTGAGGGTCGCGTCCGAGAAGTCAATGTCAGGGTTGGGGGATGTATATCATGGTTGTGTTAGAAATTCAGAAGTACCTCCCGACTGTAGAACAATGGTGTCATGGCGGCCCCATGTCGGAACTCACCCGAGCCGGTCGAGTGGAAAATTGCTTCAGCAGACTTCAAGATAATACACAATACCAAGACAGTCACAACACATGTTGACGACATCGTCTAAAACACCCTAGAACTGTGCATGCCACAGAACCTCCAACAGAAAAAACGTATTTACACAACAAAACAGCGACCGAATGAGCCCCTGGTTTCATACTTTGCGTAGGATATCTGCAAGGGGTAGTGTACGTAGTCACCACCCCTGAATTGCGAAGATGATTTACCATGGATGGCCCAACGCCCCCCCTTAGAGTTCTCGTGGAAAACACACGAATGACTCGTTCTTGGAAACCGATGGCTTGCATACCTTTGTGAACATCGAATATTTCACGATCGATGCGTCACGAACGATTGCCCGTATTCGGTCTTGCCGAGTGAGTCCATCACCCTTTTATCTCTTCATATTATGTTGCGTTCCAGTCACCTCGTGAAGTCGTGAATACGACCTCACAACTCGTAATAGCATTAACCAGACACCACACAAGTCGTGTTCACAAGTCGTGAACTCGAAAGTAACGATGGTGCCCGAGTTCGCGAGTCGTAAATAGTGGGCGACCTTCACCTTGCTGAACGTCAAATTGATCATGGGTACCAATTATTTGTGCTCTTACAAATTGATACGATAACAATGATCAAGCGAGAACAAGCAAGACCGATGCCAAGAAGAATGCAGATCATGCTAAGTGCAATCATTGGAACGCGCTGCTGGTAGGCATGGTGGTGAACACGAGTGGTGATTACTATCTCACGAGCTCATTGGAACGCAGCATTACTAGCCAATTAGTTAGGGTGTTAGGGCATTATAGGGACTGTTTGGTTCAGATTCTTCCAAAAACATAACATTGTCGCCCAAACCATAATTTTTCGATTTTTGACGGGCGCCAAGACGGGGGCCCCGGGGCCGCCATATTGGCGAAATCCAATATGGCCGCCACCCGGGTTAGAGGTCAATCGTTGTTAAAAAAAACAAAAGTGCTAGAATCATGAATAATACCACCTTTTAGGGGTTTTCGGGGTCGGGAATCAGATTCTGATCTTATTTCGACGATTTGAGGTCAAGATCACCCTTCAAGGTCACCCTAAATGTCATTTTGGATCTGCAATTGTTATTGGAGGTATAGTAATCGTCATAATTATATTTGAAACCATTCTTTACTTTTTGGGTGTCTGGTTTTTACAACACATGCTACATAGTGGTGTAACATGTGTCATTTGAAAGCTTATTGATACTAACCAATTTTCCATTTCCTACTTTTCTGGTGATGTATGAAAATGTATGTGTGAAAATCGTCGCCAGCAATTCTAAATGCTAAATCTTCAATGCTAACAAAGCTAGTGAATCATAGAGCTGGGGCAGTCCGGTCCGCGCCATTTTGTAAATTGACGGCCCCCTCACACAGATGGAACCAATTTGTTTTACTAACAAGTATTTCCTATGGTATACTAACTAGTTTTCTTAAAACGATAGTTACAAACATTTGTACAAAACTGTACTCTTGTGACATTTGTAAAATTGTTCATCCCGTAGTTTTTCGTAGAAAAATTACGCTAAATCAACCTAACTGTAGCGTAATACACGGTTTTGTCTACACAGTCAGGAGCCTTTCGACGGCTCCTTCCCCCAACTGCCTCACAGCTCCAGTGAATGAGGAGATGAGGAGTTTCTTCAACCTAGTGCTCCGGGGCCCATCAGCCCTTCGTGGACGTGAGAAGCTCGGTGGCGACGCCAATCTGGATGCGAGGGAGAAGATCGCATGCAAAATCTCAGAACTGTTCATCTACAATACTAGTAAGGGTACGCGCCATGCAGTCAAGACGGCTGCAGTACGGCACAAGGAGCGGAAAAACCTTCCCCTGTATCATGGCCTCAAGCAGCACGGACACGGACGGGACAAAAACAGATTGGGATTGACAGAGAACACGGTATCTCGCTATCGTACAATTGTGTCATGGAAGTGAAGCGTGGTGTTGCGCGTGCGGTGCGTGCTCGCCATTCTCTGGATGGGGTGGTAGTACCTACCAACAGCCGGCCCAAGGTCTTCATCACCCACGATGCTGATAACACAGATATAATGGTTCAGGGCAACTTCTCACTGGATCAGTTCCACGAATATGTCCTGAGCGTGACCAACCATCTCTCGCGGGCTCCCATCAAGCTGGACCCCTCCAACACTCCCAAGCTACCAGACTCTGACGTGATCCAGCACCCAGTCGAACTCACTCAAACATATGTATTTGCACCCAGACTCGGCGACAGCGTAGTCAGACCGCCCATTGATGTGCGAGGTGCCAAGGTCAAGGATGAAGCGTGGATGGCGAGCTTGTAGACTCGATACACAGAATGTCAAGGAACAGGCCGTCGCTTCCTCTCTATCTCAAATCCGTGAAGCTGGCCAAGCCCTTCACACAGCATACGTCACGGAAAGGCCTCAGTACCAGTATCTGATACCATCACGCGGAACAACATACTAACCTTCGCCAACCGACCTGACCCCAAGAAAAAAGGCAGGAAGGACAGTGGTGTACAGAGGCAGAACATGACCTTAATCACGCAACTTTTCCTCTCACCCCAGTCGCGTCCCGATGCCGACATGACGGACTTCTTTCGGTTCGAAAATCAGAGAGAGCCCCTACCCTGGCGGATCGAGGGTCGCTGCGATCTGGGACGAAGTCCGACATTCTTCATTGCCTCAACGCACCCACTGGCCGCGCAGCTGTTGCCAAACAAGCCACGGTCGTGGTGTTGGATATGGCGGCAGTGATCCACATGGTGCGCCCCACAACAGCAACGACATTCAGTGAGTACGTGCCGCTCCATATCGTACCATTTCTGGAAGCCCAAATGAAGAGTGGTACCCAAAGCATCGACGCCGTGTGGGATAATTACCCCGAGGAAAATAACCTAAATGCCCTCACGCAGCAACGACGCCGCAACGACGCAGGAATGACCCACGAACAAAAGTCGGCGATGGCAGCACTCCAATCCCGAAGCGTGAAAGGAACAACAGCTTCCTACAAAACGAGGAGAACAAAACGGAGCTGTTCCCATTTATCAGCACAAGACTAATAAATGGGCAAGATTATCTCTAAGACTGACATGGGCGGAAAGCTCCTCCTGAGTACCCACTTCGAGACCGTGCTCTCCAACAGACGTTGTGACTTCGCAACACTTCAGCCGTGCAACCATTCCGAGGCGGACACCAGGATCCTCCTGCATCTGGCACATGCTGCAGAGCAGGGTCATACAACAGCCTATGTTTGCACGTTGGACAGCGATGTCGTGGTTTTGGCAGTCCGGTTTTTCGAGACCCTCGGCCTATCGGAGCTCTGGGTGGGCTTCGGTAGCGGAAAAAAGTACGTGACATTCCAGTCCATACCATCAACTCCGATCTCGATCCGTCAAAGTCCTTGGCAATACCTATCTTCCACAGCCTAACGGTGTGCGGCACGATATCACAGTTTCTTGGGCAGCCTGGACCGGCATGCCGGACCTCATCGACACACTAGTGGCTCTCACGCACGACCCTAACATCTTCAGTCTCGAGTCCGTGCATATGCAGCGGATCGAACGCTTCATCGTACTGCAGCAAGGGGTGTGGTGCAGCCGGTGTCAACGAGGCCAGGCATCGCCTCTTCACCATTGGAAGGAGATCGCTGGAAAACATCCAACCCACCCAAGCAGCGCAGTTCCAGCATGTGAAGCGAGCGCTACTACACGCGGGTTTCTACTGGAGTCTGGCCACCTGAAATCCCTGACTTCAGTGAGTGGGGCTGGAACAAAGATGGCACCAGTACTTGACAACAAAGGACCAATCTCAACGATGCTTCAGTGGCATGTGCCATCCTCTTGCACTGCGGCTGCACCAAGGCATGCACGGGAAGGTGCAAATGCAACCGCGCCGGTGTCCGGTGCACGGCCCTCTGCAAATGCGAAGGCGGGTGCGTTAATAACGAGGGCGGTGATTACCAGTAGTACTTATAGCTGGCATCATAAAGCGAAAGCCAGAACGTATAGGTAGTAATAGTAATCACTGGTAATCAATGGTATATTGTTGCTAAAGCGGTCCTTGTATCTTTACAACCTTGCTTATCCACCGTAGCTCCCTAGCGCCTTGACCCCATCTGTTGACAACTGGAAAACTACTTATGGATTTTGAGATTGACCAACCCTTTTGTTTTGATGCACCTCTGTGCTTGGTTTCCAAGGATTTAGGCGCAATAGAAGTTATCTTATTATTATTATTATTGTATTTTGAACATTTAAATGAACATAGCGGCGTAGTTAGTAGTGACTGATGATCTTTAACCTTTGATCCCAAAATGGGGTGAGCATGACCTCAAATCGTCGAAATAATATCAGAATCGGATTCCCCGATGCTACAAACCCCGAAAAAGTGGTATTATTCATTATTCTAGCCCGTTTGGTTTTATAACTACGATTAACCTCAAACGCCATATTGAATTTCGCAAGTATGGCGGCCCCAGAGGACGTTCGTCTTGGTGCCTATCAGAAATCGAAATAGTATGGTATAGACGACATCAGGGCCAAATTTGGTGCTTTTGGAAGAATCTGAACCAAACAATCCCTAACATCCCTGACTAAATGTTGTGTATTGTGATTTGATGCATTCGCCAGTTGGTAGCACACGTCAGCTGCCAAGATGTTTGACTGGCTCAATGTGTGGCGCCACTGTTGTTGCCAGCCACTCTGGCCAGACTGAAAGCCATCAAAAGCTCTGATCCGTCGGAATTGATTTTAATTAGGTGGTTAGCCTGTTTTTTTTCTATAGAAAAACTGTCTCACTTTCCGACTTGTTCAGTTAAATGAATGGCGACTTGAATACATTTGTATGTAGCAAAAAACTAGTTGCATTTAACAAGATTTAACAAGATTTAACAAGATTGCCACCCAGAGAATTAACTCTAGGTAGCAGGTGGACAAGGAAGCCCTTGGCTTTTCAAGAGTCCGACCTTTTTATCTATGTGTATCCCGCCCGTCTGAGGTATGTGTCGATTTTATTTTTAAACATATTCACGCTACTAGCACCAACACAATCAGCAGGTAATCTGTTCCATTCATTTACAGTCCTTTGTGAAAATGAAAACTTTCTGATATCCAATCTACTCTGCTCCTTTGCTAATGCAAGATCATGTCCTCTAGTCCTTCTATCTTTCTTAACTGAGAAAAACATATTTCTATCAATATTTTCATAACCCTTCAATATTTTAAACACTTCTATCTGATCTCCTCTCAATCTCCTGGTCTCTAGTGTTGTTAAACCGCATTTTTTTAGGCGTATTTCATAACTAAGATCCCTCAGATTTTGTATCATTTTAGTTGCTCTCCTCTGCACTCTTTCTAGCATATCTATGTCCTTCCTGCGATATGGCCTCCACGCTTGAATACAATATTCTAAATGAGGCCTAACTATTGTTTTGTACAGCGGTATTATTAGCTCTTTTTCCTTATACGTTATGTTTCGCCTAATTAATCCAAGGATTTGATTTCCCTTTGAAGCTGCAATTCCGCACTGCTCTGAAATCTTCATATCAGCACTAACGGTTAACCCTAAGTCCTTTTCTTTTACAGTAGTACTTAGTACAGTACCCCCCATTGTATATTCTACCTCTTCGTTCCCATGTCCTATGTCATTTACATTTCCCAAAATTGAACATCATTTGCCATTTTTCAGACCATTTCATCAACCTGTCAAGATCATCTTGTAAATGCTGTCTATCTCCATCACTTTTAATCCTTCTAAACACTTTTGTATCATCCGCAAATTTCAACACCTTGCTTGTTATTTCATCATCCAAATCGTTGATGTATATTAAGAATAATATAGGACCTAATACTGATCCCTGTGGTACCCCACTCAATACCGATTTCCAGTTTGAAGCCTCTCCATCAACTACTACACGTTGTCTTCTGTCAATCAGCCATTGTTCTATCCAGTTTATTATACCATTTCCTATGCCATGGGCCTTTAGTTTAAGCAGTAATCTTTGATGTGGTACTTTGTCAAAAGCTTTTTGAAAATCTAAGTAGACGATATCTACTGGTGTTCCCTCATCTACCCACTTAGTGATGTCTTCCAAAAAACATAACATATTTGTTAAGCATGACCTCGCTTTAAAAAAACCATGTTGAGATGGGTTTATCAAGTTTTGTTTAACAAGAAAATCCACCATGTGATCTTTAATTAGTCTTTCTAATAATTTACAAATCACTGATGTTAAACTCACTGGTCTATAGTTCTCTGACTTGTTTCTCGAACCTTTTTTGAATAACGGTATAATGTTTGCTTCTTTCCATTCTAAAGGAACCACTCCCTCTTCTAATGACAAGTTGAAAACTGTTGCAAGTGGTATGCTAATTTGTTCTACAATTTCCAATAGTAGTTTGGGTGGAATACCATCCACTCCAGGTGATTTATTTTCCTTCATAGCCCTTATTTTCTTAGCTACCATTTCCGGGGTTACAATTAATTGTCCTAAATAGTCTGAATCTGCCCCCTTGAACTTAGCCTCTGGTATTGGCACATATTTACACAATATGTTGTAATACTATAATACTTATTACGAATATGATAGTTTTCATTTGCGCAGCCGCAGTAGGCGTTTTGTTCAAAGTACTCAATCGCCTGAATAGGATTGCAAACACTGGAACAACGTGGCGAAGCCCACATCTCGCAAAACGTGTTTGTGAGACGGAGTCGCGCCATCTAGTGACGGTGGAATACATAGTCACGATGATTTTAAGAATAATGCCACTCTCATTGACTATGTCAGAGGCTGTCTAAAGAGGGACGTCGTCACTTGTCCGTTGCATTAACTGTGTTATTAAAACAACACCAGCGACCGCTTTGTAGGTCATTTTACCGTTTTGCAACGGCAACTTAGAGTTCAAAAGCCGCTATCTAAGCAACAAGATTTCCCACAGAGTTTGTCACACATGGCATACTTGTCATAGTTTGCATGTCCATACATTCATGTAAATTAATAAATTTGGTGTATCATGTCATGCGTGGAATGAAGGAGACTGATTAGGCGTATGTATGTATCTATGTATGTATGTATGTATGTATGTATGTATGCATGAATGTATGTATGTATGTATGTATGTATGTATGTATGTATGTATGTATGTATGTATGTATGTATGGTTATACGTATGTATGTATGGCTGTAAAAGCCATTTTAAAGCTCTGGTATTTGGCAATTACGAGGACACATTTTGGTGTTTGTGGCCTGTAAATATCCTGGTAAATGTGGCGAACTATAAACTTGTACAACAAATTAGGACGCTCCACGTCAGTGGTGCTATTCACCATATAACTTTTGCTAGAACGAGATTAAAATGGACGGAGTAGGCGCAGTGACATAAACGATTGATAGGCTTGACGACGCCGCTGTTTTTAATGTGTGTTTTTTATAAAACTTACTGTGTTTTTCATAAACAATTGCCATCATTTTTATGCAATTGTAAAGAGCAGATATGTACATTAGTGTAAATTATGGCAGCCCTGGTGATATGATGTATATGTTCACGCAAGTACATAGGTTGGAAAGCAGCGCGCATTGTGTATTGCATCAGCATCATTTATTGTCTGTAATCACAATGAGGTTGACTCCATTTTCTATATCATTGTCTTATTCAGCTACTACAGCAACATATGTTACCAGTGTTACACAGTTTGACAAGTCAACGTTTTGTGAACCCGATTATGAATTTCACATCAATTAAACTAACCCTGCGTCTGCAACCACTTTTGGTATTGAGCAAGTATGTAGAGACAATAGCTCCGATTTCAAGTTACGCTAGCACGATTTGCTATTCCATGTAAACTTATCAGTATTGAGACCGGTGATATACTGGTGTAAACAAAAGCTAATGCACAGATTATTATGTTTCACAATCATTGCAGATGGACGTAGTACTGAAACAAGGGTACATGCAATACACCCGAGGTATTAGTGTGTACATTACTACTGTGGATTGCTGAGTCGTACGATCATTGACGCTAGCGACTTTCTTCTTGGACAAAGTTTTTGTGGTTATAATTTGCCATGCAACTCGCCAATCGTTGTGTCACCTCAATGGCATTGACCACCCAACATGTCTACTAGTCAAGTGTGCTGGACGGGTAGCCTAACTCAGGATATTGTAACTAAATGTCATTATAGCAGAATATTAGTACCATATCTTCGTATAAGACAGTACTGTGTCGTTGCAACTAACGACGCTTGGTTTTAGGACTAAGTCAACGAGCGCTGGTACTACCCATACAATACTCTCCGGACGTCTACCTAGTTTACATATTTCAGAAATGGCTCGGTGACGCGATCGTTAGCCGGAACTACTTATCGCCAAAACCCCTTTTACGCGAGTGCTGGTTGCTCAACACGAAGTCTCTGTCGAAGCTGTGATGCAGCAGTTTGCCAATCAACGCGTAGTCAGCCAACCTACTGTAATCGCCGGAGTAGTACGGAACGAAGCCGAGATTGCGTTTGGAGCTTGCCAATCTGTTTCCGCCATCAAATTCCTGTTTATCGCTCAGCTGTGCTGGCGTCCATGGCGCCGGACGCTCTATGTACGGTGGCGCTACACCTGAACGTAAGGCTTCGTTTATTCCCCTCTTATCCCCAAATCCGCGCTTATCGCCAAAACCCCGTTTATCGCCAAATCCGCGTTTGTCACCAAATCCACGTTTGTCGACGTAGCTACGGTCTTCGTCGGTTCCGCTCATGTACGATAATCTCAGTTTATCTGCTGGACTCGAGTTCTCATATAGCCCCCGTTCTCGCGAAACCTCATCTCGCTGAGGAAGTTGTTGTGATGCGCATGCGCCAAATAGGAGCACGAGCGCCGCGACCAGGATGTTCCGGTTGGTTGTCTTAGTAACCATGTCATGTAGCGCCATCTTGCATGCGTGTATGTCTCTTGGGGACTTTGTTGTAGGCAGCGGATAAACTGTAAAATGAAACCGGATATTATTAAATGTTGACGTAAATAACCGCCGAATTTGCTTTGTTACTGTAACCCGTAAACATTTGATGTCAGCACTAGGCACGGTATGGCATTATAATAGTTGTGTATGCATGTAGAAGTGAATCTGAGTTTCTGAATCGAAGGGAATACGAGAAACCAATAAATGAGCTGGCGTTTTCGTATATACGTACAATAAAGCTCGGCGTTTATTGTCCAAGCCTCAGGGCCGTGAGCAATATGTCAACCTCAAGGATACCATACATTATTATCTACATTTTCCATTTTAGGGTTGTGTTCAATGTGGGGAAACAAAGACAAAGGATCTATCTTGATTGAGAGTAGGATGCCCTAACACTATGCTACCGCACCTCATATAGACGTACTTTGTATTCAATAAGATACAATAATCGAGAAACCTCAGTTATACAAAACACCTCTTTTTGCTATCTGTGTGAATATTATAACGAAAATCACCGTACTTTTACATTACACTGAGCTTATTCATCATAACAAGATAGGCTTTTTGCATGGTAGGTTTTATACTGATCCATTCTCAGTTCGATTCTTTTATTCTTAAGCTATCCTCGGATGATATTCAAGCACACGACGAATATTACTGTTTCACTGTTTGCTGACATACTAGCATACTTGTAAACAAACATTACGCCACCTGTATTTTGAGCTGCACAGACAACTAAACGAACACGTTGACAACTACTAATTGAAAATAACTTGTAAACATCAACCAGCTACATGCAAACAAATTCGAAAATGTTCCTGTTGTCTTTTATTGGCCGATTCTACAATCTCAACCTGCGTCTTTGTTGTCTTCTACTGGTGTAGTCTACAACCCCGGCCAGTCGGTGTCAACGTTGTCTTCTACTGATGTAATCTACAACCCCGACCAGTCGGTGTCAACGTTGTCTTCTACTGGTGTAGTCTACAACCCCGACCAGTCGGTGTCAACGTAGTTTTCTACTGGTGTAGTCTACAACCCCGACCAGTCGGTGTCAACGTAGTCTTCTACTGGTGTAGTCTACAACCCCGTCCAGTCGGTGTCAACGTTGTCTTCTACTGGTGTAGTCTACAACCCCGACCAGTCGGTGTCAACGTTGTCTTCTACTGGTGTAGTCTACAACCCCGACCAGTCGGTGTCAACGTTGTCTTCTACTGGTGTAGTCTACAACCCCGGCCAGTTGATGTCAACGTTGTATTCTACTGCTGTAGTCTACGACCCCGGCCAGTTGGTGTCAACGTTGTGTTCTACTTGTGTAGTCTACATCCACGGCCAGTTGGTGTCAACATTGTATTCTGTTGGTGTAGTCTACAACCCCAGCTAGTTGGTGTCAACGTTGTATTCTACTGGTGTAATCTACAACCCCGGCCAGTTGGTATCAACGTTGTATTCTACTGGTGTCGTCTACAATCCCGGCTAGTCGGTGTCTACGTTGTCTTCTACTGGTGTAGTCTACAACCTCGGCCAGTTGATGTCTACGTTGTCTTCTACTGGTGTAGTCTACAACCCCGGCCAGTCGGTGTCTACGTTGTCTTCTACTGATGCTGTCTACAACCCCGGCCAGTCGGTGCCAACGTTTTCTTCTATTGGTGTAGTCTACAACCTCGGCCAGTTGGTGTCAACGTTGTCTTCTATTGGTGTAATCTACAACCCCAGCCAGTCGGTGTCTACGTTGTCTTCTACTGGTGTAGTCTACAACCTCGGCCAGTTGGTGTCTACGTTGTCTTCTACTGGTGTAGTCTACAACCCCGGCCAGTTGGTGTCAACTTTGTATTCTATTGGTGTAGTCTACAACCCCGGCCAGTTGGTGTCAACATTGTATTCTACTGATGTAGTCTACAATCCCGGCCAGTCGGTGTCTACTTTGTCTTCTACTGGTTTAGTCTACAACCCCGGCCTGTTGGTGTCAACGTTGTATTCTATTGGTGTAGCCTACAACCCCAGCCAATTGATGTCAACGTTGTATTCTACTGGTGTAGTCTACAACCCAAGCCAGTTGGTGTCAACGTTGTATTCTACTGGTGTAGTCTACAACCCAAGCCAGTTGGTGTCAACGTTGTATTCTACTGTTGTAGTCTACAACCCAAGCCAGTTGGTGTCAACGTTGTATTCTATTGGTGTAGTCTACAACCCCGGCCAGTTGATATCAACGTTGTCGTCTACTGGTGTAGTCTACAACTCCGGCCAGTCGGTATCAACGTTGTCTTCTACTGGTGTAGTCTACAACCCCGGCCAGTCGGTGTCAACGTTGTCTTTTATTGGTGTACTCTACAAACCAAGCCAGTCGGTGTCTACGTTGTCTTCTATTGCAGTAGTCTACAACCGCAGCCAGTCGGTGTCTACGTTGTCTTCTTTTGGAGTAGTCTAAAACCCCAGCCAGTCGGTGTCTACGTTGTCTTCTACTGGTGTAGTCTACAACCCCGGCCAGCTGATGTCAACGTTGTATTCTACTGGTGAAGTATACAACCCCAGCCAGTTGGTGTCAACGTTGTATTCTACTGATGTAGTCTACAACCCCGGCCAGTTGGTGTCAACGTTGTTTACTATTGGGGTAGTCTACAACCCCAGCCAATTGATGTCAACATTGTATTCTACTGGTGTAGTCTACAACCCAAGCCAGTTGGTGTCAACGTTGTATTCTATTGGTGTAGTCTACAACCCCGGCCATTTGGTGTCAGCGTTGTATTCTACTGATGTCGTCTACAATCCCGGCCAGTCGGTCTCTACGTTGTCTTCTACTGGTGTAGTCTACAACCCCGGCCAGTCGGTGTCAACGTTGTCTTCTACTGGTGTAATCTACAACCCCAGTCAGTCGGTGTCTACGTTGTCTTCTATTGGAGTAGTCTAGAACCCCAACCAGTCGGTGTCCACGTTGTCTTCTATTGGTGTAATCTACAACCCCAGCCAGTCGGTGTCTACGTTGTCTTCTACTGGTGTAGTCTACAACCTCGGCCAGTTGGTGTCAACGTTCTATTCTACTGGTGTCGTCTACAATCCCGGCTAGTCGGTGTCTACGTTGTCTTCTACTGGTGTAGTCTACAACCTCGGCCAGTTGGTGTCTACGTTGTCTTCTACTGGTGTAGTCTACAACCCCGACCAGTCGGTGTCTACGTTGTCTTCTACTGGTGTAGTCTACAACCTCGGCCAGTTGGTGTCTACGTTGTCTTCTACTGGTGTAGTCTACAACCCCAGCCAGTTGGTGTCAACTTTGTATTCTATTGGTGTAGTCTACAAACCCGGCCAGTTGGTGTCAACATTGTATTCTACAGATGTAGTCTACACTCCAGGCCAGTCGGTGTCTACGTTGTCTTCTACTGGTTTAGTCTACAACCCCGGCCTGTTGGTGTCAACGTTGTATACTACTGGTGTAGCCTACAACCCCAGCCAATTGATGTCAACGTTGTATTCTACTGGTGTAGTCTACAACCCAAGCCAGTTGGTGTCAACGTTGTATTTTACTGGTGTAGTCTACAACCCAAGCCAGTTGGTGTCAACGTTGTATTCTACTGTTGTAGTCTACAACCCAAGCCAGTTGGTGTCAACGTTGTATTCTATTGGTGTAGTCTACAACCCGGCCAGTTGGTATCAACGTTGTCGTCTACTGGTGTAGTCTACAACTCCGGCCAGTCGGTATCAACGTTGTCTTCTAGTGGTGTAGTCTACAACCCCGGCCAGTCGGTGTCAACGTTGTCTTTTATTGGTGTACTCTACAAACCAGGCCAGTCGATGTCTACGTTGTCTTCTATTGGAGTAGTCTACAACCTCAGCCAGTCGGTGGCTACGTTGTCTTCTATTGGTGTAGTCTACAACCGCATCCAGTCGGTGTCTACGTTGTCTTCTTTTGGAGTAGTCTAAAACCCCAGCCAGTCGGTGTCTACGTTGTCTTCTACTGGTGTAGTCTACAACCACGGCCAGCTGATGTCAACGTTGTATTCTACTGGTGAAGTATACAACCCCAGCCAGTTGGTGTCAACGTTGTATTCTATTGGTGTAGTCTACAACCCCGGCCAGTTGGTGTCATCGTTGTATTCTACTGATATCGTATACAATCCCGGCCAGTCGGTGTCTATGTTGTCTTCTACTGGTGTAGTCTACAACCCCGGCCAGTCGGTGTCAACGTTGTCTTCTGCTGGTGTAGTCTACAACCCCGGCCAGTCGGTGTCTACGTTGTCTTCTACTGATGTTTTCTACAACCCCGGCCAGTCGGTGTCTACGTTGTCTTCTACTGATGTAGTCTACAACCCCGGCCAGTTGGTGTCAACGTTGTATTCTATTAGGGTAGTCTACAACCCCAGCCAATTGATGTCAACATTGTATTCTACTGGTGTAGTCTACAACCCAAGCCAGTTGGTGTCAACGTTGTATTCTATTGGTGTAGTCTACAACCCCGGCCATTTGGTGTCAGCGTTGTATTCTACTGATGTCGTCTACAATCCCGGCCAGTCGCTGTCTACATTGTCTTCTACTGGTGTAGTCTACAACCCCGGCCAGTCGGTGTCAACGTTGTCTTCTACTGGTGTAGTCTACAACCCCGGCCAGTCGGTGTCTACGTTGTCTTCTACTGATGTAGTCTACAACCCCGGCCAGTCGGTGCCAACGTTGTCTTCTACCGATGTAGTCTACAACCCCGGCCAGTCGGTGTCTACCTTGTCTTCTACTGGTGTAATCTACAACCCTGGCCAGTCGATGTCAACGTTGTCTTCTACTGATGCTGTCTACCACCCCGGCCCGTCGGTGTCAACGTTATCTTCTACTGATGTAGGTTACAACCCCGGCCAATCGGTGTCTACGTTGTCTTCTATTGATGTAGTCTACAACCCCGGCCAATCGGTGTCTACGTTGTCTTCTACTGGTGTAGTCTATAACCCCGTCCAGTCGGTGTCAACGTTGTCTTCTACTGGTGTAGTCTACAACCCCGGCCAGTCGGTGTCAACGTTGTATTCTACTGGTGTAGTCTACATCCCCTGCCAGTTGGTGTCAACGTTGTATTCTATTGGTGTAGTCTACAACCCCTGCCAGTTGGTGTCAACGTTGTATTCTACTGGTGTAATCTACAACCCCGGCAAGTTGGTGTCAACATTGTATTCTACTGGTGTAGTCTACAACCCCGGCTAGTCGGTGTCAACGTTGTATTCTACTGGTGTAGTCTACAACCCCGGACAGTCGGTTTCAACATTTTCTTTTATTGGTGTAGTCTACAAACCAGGCCAGTCGGTGTCTACTTTGTCTTCTATTGGAGTAGTCTACAACCTCAGCCAGTTGATGTCAACTTTGTGTTCTACTGGTGTACTATACAACCCCAGCCAGTTGGTGTCAACGTTGTATTCTATTGGTGTAGTCTACAACCCCGGCCAGTTGGTGTCAACGTTGTATTCTATTGGTGTAGTCTACAACCCCGGCCAGTTGGTGTCAACATTGTATTCTACTGATGTAGTCTACAATCCTGGCCAGTCGGTGTCTACGTTGTCTTCTACTGGTTTAGTCTACAACCCCGGACAGTTGGTGTCAACATTGTATTCTACTGATGTAGTCTACAACCCCGGCCAGTCGGTGTCAACGTTGTCTTTTATTGGTGTACTCTACAAACCAGGCCAGTCGGTGTCTACGTTGTCTTCTATTGGAGTAGTCTACAACCTCAGCCAGTCGGTGGCTACGTTGTCTTCTATTGGTGTAGTCTACAACCGCAGCCAGTCGGTGTCTACGTTGTCTTCTTTTGGAGTAGTCTAAAACCCCAGCCAGTCGGTGTCTACGTTGTCTTCTACTGGTGTAGTCTACAACCCCGGCCAGATGATGTCAACGTTGTATTCTACTGGTGAAGTATACAACCCCAGCCAGTTGGTGTCAACGTTATATTCTATTGGTGTAGTCTACAACCCCGGCCAGTTGGTGTCAGCGTTGTATTCTACTGATGTTGTCTACAATCCCGGCCAGTCGGTGTCTACGTTGTCTTCTACTGGTGTAGTCTACAATCCCGGCCAGTCGGTGTCTACGTTGTCTTCTACTGGTGTAGTCTACAACCCCGGCCATTCGGTGTCTACGTTGTCTTCTACTGATGTAGTCTACAACCCCGGCCAGTTGGTGTCAACGTTGTATTCTATTGGGGTAGTCTACAACCCCAGCCAATTGATGTCAATATTGTATTCTACTGGTGTAGTCTACAACCCAAGCCAGTTGGTGTCAACGTTGTATTCTATTGGTGTAGTCTACAACCCCGGCCATTTGGTGTCAGCGTTGTATTCTACTGATGTCGTCTACAATCCCGGCCAGTCGGTGTCTACATTGTCTTCTACTGGTGTAGTCTACAACCCCGGCCAGTCGGTGTCAACGTTGTCTTCTACTGGTGTAGTCTACAACCCCGGCCAGTCGGTGTCTACGTTGTCTTCTACTGATGTTGTCTACAACCCCGGCCAGTCGGTGCCAACGTTGTCTTCTACCGATGTAGTCTACAATCCTGGCCAGTCGGTGTCTACGTTGTCTTCTACTGGTTTAGTCTACAACCCCGGACAGTTGGTGTCAACATTGTATTCTACTGATGTAGTCTACAACCCCGGCCAGTCGGTGTCAACGTTGTCTTTTATTGGTGTACTCTACAAACCAGGCCAGTCGGTGTCTACGTTGTCTTCTATTGGAGTAGTCTACAACCTCAGCCAGTCGGTGGCTACGTTGTCTTCTATTGGTGTAGTCTACAACCGCAGCCAGTCGGTGTCTACGTTGTCTTCTTTTGGAGTAGTCTAAAACCCCAGCCAGTCGGTGTCTACGTTGTCTTCTACTGGTGTAGTCTACAACCCCGGCCAGATGATGTCAACGTTGTATTCTACTGGTGAAGTATACAACCCCAGCCAGTTGGTGTCAACGTTATATTCTATTGGTGTAGTCTACAACCCCGGCCAGTTGGTGTCAGCGTTGTATTCTACTGATGTTGTCTACAATCCCGGCCAGTCGGTGTCTACGTTGTCTTCTTCTGGTGTAGTCTACAATCCCGGCCAGTCGGTGTCTACGTTGTCTTCTACTGGTGTAGTCTACAACCCCGGCCATTCGGTGTCTACGTTGTCTTCTACTGATGTAGTCTACAACCCCGGCCAGTTGGTGTCAACGTTGTATTCTATTGGGGTAGTCTACAACCCCAGCCAATTGATGTCAATATTGTATTCTACTGGTGTAGTCTACAACCCAAGCCAGTTGGTGTCAACGTTGTATTCTATTGGTGTAGTCTACAACCCCGGCCATTTGGTGTCAGCGTTGTATTCTACTGATGTCGTCTACAATCCCGGCCAGTCGGTGTCTACATTGTCTTCTACTGGTGTAGTCTACAACCCCGGCCAGTCGGTGTCAACGTTGTCTTCTACTGGTGTAGTCTACAACCCCGGCCAGTCGGTGTCTACGTTGTCTTCTACTGATGTTGTCTACAACCCCGGCCAGTCGGTGCCAACGTTGTCTTCTACCGATGTAGTCTACAACCCCGGCCAGTCGGTGTCTACCTTGTCTTCTACTGGTGTAATCTACAACCCCGGCCCGTCGGTGTCAACGTTATCTTCTA
Organism: Escarpia spicata; assembly: GCA_963995525.1. Classification (NCBI taxonomy): domain Eukaryota; kingdom Metazoa; phylum Annelida; class Polychaeta; order Sabellida; family Siboglinidae; genus Escarpia; species Escarpia spicata. Next base: position 56,582,731 of record OZ023209.1, read on the forward strand.
CTGATGTAGGTTAAAACCCCGGCCAATCGGTGTCTACGTTGTCTTCTATTGATGTAGTCTACAACCCCGGCCAATCGGTGTCTACGTTGTCTTCTACTGGTGTAGTCTATAACCCCGGCCAGTCGGTGTCAACGTTGTTTTCTACTGGTGTAGTCTACAACCCCGGCCAGTCGGTGTCAACGTTGTATTCTACTGGTGTAGTCTACATCCCCTGCCAGTTGGTGTCAACGTTGTATTCTATTGGTGTAGTCTACAACCCCTGCCAGTTAGTGTCAACGTTGTATTCTACTGGTGTAATCTACAACCCCGGCAAGTTGGTGTCAACGTTGTATTATACTGGTGTAGTCTACAACCCCGGCTAGTCGGTGTCAACGTAGTATTCTACTGGTGTAGTCTACAACCCCGGCCAGTCTGTTTCAACATTGTATTTTATTGGTGTAGTCTACAAACCAGGCCAGTCGATGTCTACGTTGTCTTCTATTGGAGTAGTCTACAACCTCAGCCAGTCGGTGGTTAAGTTGTCTTCTATTGGTGTAGGCTACAACCGCGGCCAGTCGGTGTCTACGTTGTCTTCTATTGGAGTAGTCTACAACCCCAACCAGTCGGTGTCTACGTTGTCTTCTATTGGTGTAATCTACAACCCCAACCAGTCGGTGTCCACGTTGTCTTCTATTGGTGTAATCTACAACCCCAGCCAGTCGGTGTCTACGTTGTCTTCTATTGGTGTAGTCTACAACCCCGGCCAGTTGATGTCAACTTTGTGTTCTACTGGTGTACTATACAACCCCAGCCAGTTGGTGTCAACGTTATATTCTATTGGTGTAGTCTACAACCCCGGCCAGTTGGTGTCAACGTTCTATTCTACTGGTGTCATCTACAATCCCGGCTAGTCGGTGTCTACGTTGTCTTCTACTGGTGTAGTCTACAACCCCGGCCAGTCGGTGTCTACGTTGTCTTCTACTGGTGTAGTCTAAAACCCCGGCCAGTCGGTGTCTACGTTGTCTTTTACTGATGCTGTCTACAACCCCGGCCAGTCGGTGCCAACGTTGTCTTCTACTGATGTTGTCTACCACCCCGGCCCGTCGGTGTCAACGTTATATTCTACTGATGTAGGTTACAACCCCGGCCAGTCGGTGTCTATGTTGTCTTCTATTAATGTAGTCTACAACCCCGGCCAGTTGATGTCAACTTTGTGTTCTACTGGTGTACTATACAACCCCAGCCAGTTGGTGTCAACGTTGTATTCTATTGGTGTAGTCTACAACCCCGGCCAGTTGGCGTCAACGTTGTATTCTATTGGTGTAGTCTACAACCCCGGCCAGTTGGTGTCAACATTGTATTCTACTGATGTAGTCTACAATCCCGGCCAGTCGGTGTCTACGTTGTCTTCTACTGGTTTAGTCTACAACCCCGGCTAGTTGGTATCAACGTTGTCGTCTACTGGTGTAGTCTACAACCCCGGCCAGTCGGTGTCAACGTTGTCTTCTACTGGTGTAGTCTACAACCCCGGCCAGTCGGTGTCAACGTTGTCTTTTATTGGTGTACTCTACAAACAGGCCAGTCGGTGTCTACGTTGTCTTCTATTGGAGTAGTCTACAACCTCAGCCATTCGGTGGCTACGTTGTCTTCTATTGGAGTAGTCTAAAACCGCATCCAGTCGGTGTCTACGTTGTCTTCTTTTGGAGTAGTCTAAAACCCCAGCCAGTCGGTGTCTACGTTGTCTTCTACTGGTGTAGTCTACAACCCCGGCCAGCTGATGTCAACGTTGTATTCTACTGGTGTAGTATACAACCCCAGCCAGTTGGTGTCAACGTTGTATTCTATTGGTGTAGTCTACAACCCCGGCCAGTTGGTGTCAGCGTTGTATTCTACTGATGTCGTCTACAATCCCCGCCAGTTGGTGTCTACGTTGTCTTCTACTGTTGTAGTCTACAACCCCGGACAGTCGGTGTCAACGTTGTCTTCTACTGGTGTAGTCTACAACCCCGGCCAGTCGGTGTCTACGTTGTCTTCTACTGATGTTGTCTACAACCCCGGCCAGTCGGTGTCTACGTTGTCTTCTACTGATGTAGTCTACAACCCCGGCCAGTTGGTGTCAACGTTGTATTCTATTGGAGTAGTCTACAACCCCAGCCAATTTATGTCAACATTGTATTCTACTGGTGTAGTCTACAACCCAAGCCAGTTGGTGTCAACGTTGTATTCTATTGGTGTAGTCTTCAACCCCGGCCATTTGGTGTCAGCGTTGTATTCTACTGATGTCGTCTACAATCCCGGCCAGTCGGTGTCTACGTTGTCTTCTACTGGTGTAGTCTACAACCCCGGCCAGTCGGTGTCAACGTTGTCTTCTACTGGTGTAGTCTACAACCCCGTCCAGTCGGTGTCTACGTTGTCTTCTACTGATGTTGTCTACAACCCCGGCCAGTCGGTGCCAACGTTGTCTTCTACCGATGTAGTCTACAACCCCGGCCAGTCGGTGTCTACCTTGTCTTCTACTTGTGTAATCTACAACCCCGGCCAGTCGGTGTCAACGTTGTCTTCTACTGATGCTGTCTACCACCCCGGGCCGTCGGTGTCAACGTTATCTTCTACTGATGTAGGTTACAACCCCGGCCAATCGGTGTCTACGTTGTCTTCTATTGATGTAGTCTACAACCCCGGCCAATCGGTGTCTACGTTGTCTTCTACTGGTGTAGTCTATAACCCCGGCCAGTCGGTGTCAACGTTGTTTTCTACTGGTGTAGTCTACAACCCCGGCCAGTCGGTGTCAACGTTGTATTCTACTGGTGTAGTCTACAACCCCGGCCAGTCGGTGTCAACGTTGTATTCTACTGGTGTAATCTACAACCCCGGCAAGTTGGTGTCAACGTTGTATTCTACTGGTGTAGTCTACAACCCCGGCTAGTCGGTGTCAACGTTGTATTCTACTGGTGTAGTCTACAACCCCGGCTAGTCGGTGTCAACGTTGTATTCTACTGGTGTAGTCTACAACCCCGGCCAGTCGGTTTCAACATTGTCTTTTATTGGTGTAGTCTACAAACCAGGCCAGTCGGTGTCTACGTTGTCTTCTATTGGAGTAGTCTACAACCTCAGCCAGTCGGTGGTTAAGTTGTCTTCTATTGGTGTAGGCTACAACCGCGGCCAGTCGGTGTCTACGTTTTCGTCTACTGGTGTAGTCTGCGATAACAATCTTATAATTGTACTTATGTATACAGGAATGTTAACGTTTTCCTTTTAGACGGCTTGAATCTCGAGCCGCCAGCCTTTCAGGGATTTTCAGTGATTAATCTACGACCCCAGGGGTTAAACGTGTGACCTAAATGTATTTCAATATACCCCATATCTATCAAGATTCTCATTTCAATGGGGTAAATCAGTTGTTTTGAAGGTAAAACGTAATATGCGCGTAAAACGTAACTTAACAATCTCAGGAACCACGAGCGCGTTGCACTACAAGGAAACGGCCGCTGCGTTATAGACTTGACAACATGGAGTAGACCCTGGCACATTATGACTATGCCCATCCTCACACCAGTATCATAGCAGTACATAATTCCCTTTCTCATAATGTTGTCTTGTTAATATCACAAGATTACAACATGTACTAAATAATTTGTTTAGCAAAGATAGTGACATTGACTCCATATTTTCTCACGTAATGTCTCCGTTGCCTTCCTTGCCATTATTGTTTTGAAAATCTGTATGACTACCTATCAGGCTGTTTCAGTTAAGAAACCATCACATTAACAGTCACTGCTTACTCCCGTAAGTAACATTGTGATCATCTAGTTCTAATTTACATGCTTGTTCCTTGCTTTAATATCAACATTGGAGTTAAGTTTGTCTATGTTTATGCGTCGACTCGTTGGATTATCAGTTACAAAGACTACACAATTCCTAAGCCATTGAAAGACGTATATATATATATTATAACACTGCTTACCCAACATAGCTCCCTGGCGGATCCATTCATGTGTTGTTATCTTTATATTTGTTTATACATTTTGAGACTGACCAACCCTTTCGCGTGATAATTACCTTTGTTATTGCTATATTTATTATTATCGAATTAATCCATGGTTTAATGTCGTCCGCAGTCATTATAGTTATAAAGTGTTCCGTCTTCCCATTCGAATATTATCAAAGATATACCGTCATTACGGCAAAGAACGTCTTCAGTGCAATCAAGTAGAGGTTGAGAAGCAACAAAAACTACCCACCTGACAGACCATCTATACCGCGACGAGGTCTTCGTTCTGTCCCCGCATTCGTTCAGCGCTGCACTGGAGGAAACGCCCGTCTCGGGGCCAATTTATGTCGTCTGCGACAGCGGCATGCTCGAGCGAGAAGCCGTGTTTCCTCAGTGTTAATTACGGCTCTACCCCCACGTTGAGTATCGTCTTAAGCGGCGAAATATCCACTTAGCTTAGAGTTGATATCATCCGACGTCGTTCTGCCGACATCAGGGATTCGGCTTGTTACAGGTGGTCGTCACACAGGCCCATTTGTGTATTTTGCTTACATTGGCGACAGAATGAAGTCCGCCGACATGTCTTAATCTTACAGTGATTAAACTTTAGGCCACCAATTTGTGTGCAGAGGTTCGCGGGGCGTGGGTGGGTTTGTGCACGTCATCTTCCGTCTTCTTCATAACTTATACTTTCAATACCTTAGCAAAAATATTACATAATTCTATAGTCTTATTTCATGTAGAATATGTTATATATAATGCTGTTGGTTTTGCTCAGGGGGAAGTATCTTCCAAAATACTAACGTTGCTACGGGCTTACTAAACACAATTTGATGGACATTACACCTTCAGCGTGCATAGTTATTATAGATTTAACAATATTATATTAATTAATTAATGGCAGACGAGAAACAGACTGCTTCCTTTTACTGAAAAAAATTGAACAGACTGTGACATAAGACTATTCACACGTGACCCGATCTAACGTTGAAAGTCAGTTATGTCGATGGTTTAACAAAACAACACACTGTTATATTAAGCCTAATGCGCAAACAATATAAATATTGGCTAAATGCTTCCCAGAGAAGTCGAGATGGTGTTCGATTGAACAGGTCTGCCAGGGAGTAAAATGTTGAGCACTTTGAACTGTCCTAAGGACTGGATACAGCGCTATACAAGAACTTACCTTTAATGTAGGGGGAGCGGGTAACAATTATATATATATATATATATATATATATATATATATATATATACAAGGGGTATATATATATATACATGGGTATATATATATAAATATACAAGGGGTATATATATATACAAGGGGTATATATATATATGTAATATAATATATACCACATACACGTCGTAAACCAACTGAAAGGGAAGTGTCGAGAATATAATATCTCAGCATAGCTTTCGTCGACTACGAGAAGGCTTTCGACTAGGTGCAAACTCAAGCAATACTGACCTCCCTTCAAGAACAGGAGATGGAAGATGTGTACATCGAACTCCTGAAAGACATTTACACTAACAGCTCGGTGACAGTCCACCTACACAAAAAGAGCAACAAGATCAACATCAAGAGAGGAGTACGACAGGGTGACACCTTATCGCCCAAGCTCTTCACGGCAACACTCGAAAGCATATTCCGAAGACTGACCTGGGAACCCAGAGGCTTGATGATAGACGGAGAATATCTCAGCCATCTTCGCTTCGCCGACGACATACTCATATGCGCTACCACACCGCAAGAACTACAAAACATGCTGCAGGAGCTAGCTGGTGAAAATGAAAAACAAGGTATCAAGATAAAACAAGACAAAAGTGATGCTAGAAAATGACACACCAATATATATCAACACGACGCAGATAGAGAACGTTGAAAGCTACGTCTATCTGGGACAGCGATACAGTATCAGAGACAAAAACCAAAAGACAAGGAGATTCAAAGAAGGATCACTGCCGGCTGGACAGTATTCGCCAAACACCGCGACATCTTCAAGGGTAACTTTGGAACCTGCTTGAAGAGACAAGTCTTCAACTCATGCATACTTCCAGCGATGACATACGGCGTGGAAACATGGGCACTCACCATCTAGGCAAAGAACAAGCTAGCAGCCGCACAAACAAAGATGGAAAGAAGTATGTTAAACATCACATATCGGGAGAGAAAAACAAAACATCTGGGTAAGGCAGAAGACAAAGGTTAAAGACGTGTTAGAACAAATCAGAAGACAGAAGTGTGTGTGTGTGTGTGTGTGTGTGTGTGTGTGTGTGTGTGTGTGTGTGTGTGTGTGTGTGTGTGTGTGTGTGTGTGTGTGTGTGTGTGTGTGTGTGTGTGTGTGTGTGTGTGTGTGTGTGTGTGTGTGTGTGTGTGTGTGTGTGTGTGTGTGTGTGTGTGTGTGTGTGTGTGTGTGTGTGTGTGTGTGTGTGTGTGTGTGTGTGTGTGTGTGTGTGTGTGTGTGTGTGTGTGTGTGTGTGTGTGTGTGTGTGTGTGTGTGTGTGTGTGTGTTCGTTCGTTCTAGTCTAAGTGTTGCCCTTTGAAAATTACATCAAACCGCTTGTTGGCTACTAATTTGACTAGGTTTGGCGTTCAACAATCATTTTTATGGAATTGAAGATATACTGAAGCAAGTCGGCTGTTATAATCGATCCCATGGTATTGCGTAGATACAGTCGAGGGTCAATTGTAACAGTTGTCTGTTAGCGTCTCACTCTAATGAGCCAGTTGTTGTGTGTTGTCTCTAATGAATAGACAACACTGTCATCCCCACATGTAGTTAAACTCTGTCCATTGCTGGAAAGGATTGTGTATTTACTATAAATACGCAGGCGTGTTGTTAATACAAATAAAATAATTAATTACAGCAAAATTCCATTTTTATAATGATTCGTACATGTTATGTTGTCATTATTGTATCCAAATTAACACTATGTGATCCATTGTGATCCCTGTGTCTACCTTATATATATATTTACTATTTATTTTATTTTAAAACATATTTGACAAACATTCAGTATTCAGTTCTAACAGTTGTAACAATCGTACCCGACCCTATATAATTACAGGTCAACGATTCTATTGTAATGCTAACGATGTGATTGTACGAATTTGGCAAATATGTACGCACGGTGGTATAACAAAATATAGTCCAGATTCTACAAATGTATTACTGCAATCATAAAACATTCACTATGTGCGACGCTTTTAAGAGTGATTTTTTTAAATAAGATTTGTTTGTGTTGGTCGAACTTGACAGATCTTAAATGAGGTTATGCATTACTGAATTCTGCAAGCACAGTGCAAACACGGTTATAGTCCGATGATATAGACGACGTGGAGAACCTGTGGTACCATTTACCAGTGTTATACACATGTATCCGGTCTCCTCTACCAAAATCAGTGGGCGTATGTTCAGGCGTCGTAAAGTTGTCACAGAGGCAATCCGCAAATACGTCAATACTACAAATGGAGTGTCAGCAAATTAAGCGACGACAAACGTGTACTTGTCATAATGACGCTTTGACATCTGACATTTATGCCGACTGGAGGCACGTTGAAGACATCTCGGCATCGTTTCGTACTGGCGATAGGTTAAGTTCGTTCACAACTCACCCAACCTTGGCAGGAGATAGGAGTCTGTGTCACATTAAATGTAGAACATATCTGGGCCAGTTGGCTATAAGTATAAGACATACGCTGTGTTTTCACAGAGAACCGAGACTTAGCCTTAAACCGGTTTATGACGTACATTTGTTCGCCACCCCACGCGTTCTTTCTACAATTGTTATAACTTACGTAATTGTCATACACGTGATGCTAAACCGCTTCGCAATACATTATCTTACTATAATCGTGCAAACGTATGTATGTATGATAATGTTTTCCTCTTCGATGGCTTGGACTTCAGTCGCCATACTTTCAGGGATTAATCTACGACACCTCGAATTTAACGTACGAACTTTATTATTTCGAAATTCTCCATATATGTCAAGTTCCCCACCTTTTATAGGGTAAATCCTTTGTTCGGAACGTATATTGTAATGCGCGCGCGCCGAAGTCCGAACTCGGCTAAAGTTTGTGTCATTACAAACAGACGAGCGGCCAAGGAGATGTAATGTGACTTTCGTGGACATTTTTAGTCACAAGCAGCCAGCCATTGTATACGTTACTGATTATGGTATGGGTTGTTGGACTTTCTGACTTTGGATTTTTACGTAAACAAAATGGTTTATATGTCAAATTTGACATACACTTGATGAAAACCGTATTATGGCTCTATAAGACATAATAAAAATAATATTATATGTTTTAAAATCTCTCTACGTAGGCCACACATTACACAAATGGAGTATTTAGAGGTCAGATTTGGGATTTTTGGCCAATTTAACTAAAATGAAGTTAAGCAACTATGTTAACCATTATTTTTCAGGATGTAATCAGTGGGTTACAACTGTCCAACCATTTTAGATGTTGTCGACATATATTATTGATTATTGGTACACGGCGCTTACAAGACACGTTTTGGATTTGTTGGGTAATTATGGGTCATTTTTTGCTTAATATCAAATTTGACAAACAATTGGTCAAGAACCTGTTTATCCCACATGAGGCCTACTATTTATGTTACAAGTCGTCAATCAGGTACTGGTTCTGTACATACTGGTTACACAGTAGGGTTTTGCCGGTCACGTTTTTGATTTTTTGTTTAATATGGGTTATTTAACCAAATAAACAAAATGTGATTAAATTACTATTTCTGCCTTATATTTCCGGACGCAATCGTTATTGTTAACTTGTCAATCAATTCATAACATTGGCCACGTGTTTCAATGTTTATGATTTTGGAAGAAAAAAATTGCTTCAGCGGTGGTGGGGTGCGTACGCACCCGTCGCACCATCCCCAGCCTACAGGCCTGCCTTTGGCTACTCAGACCGCATGAGACAGAGCTGTGTTTTGACTTGTATCCGTATGTTACTAGATCAATACAGATGATACTAGATCAATTAAGATGTTACTAGATCAATGAAGGCATCTGAAATTGCAGAACGTTTTGAACAAACTTCCGTTATCCCCATGGTTACGTTGTTACGCTAACCTGACGGTTACGTTGTTACGCCAACCTGACGGTGCGGCTGTTTGCATTGTTGCTACTGCCATTAGTCACACTTTCGCCTGGAAATATGAACGATTTATCAACACCTCCAAATAGACACGGGGTACCCACTACACAACTTGTAGATTAACGTTTCTATGTGATGTTTGTGCACTAAGGGTCATTTTTCCACTTAAAATCAAATTTGACACACAATTGGTCAAAAAGCTATTTTGTTTATACGAGGCCTACTATGTGTATTACAAGTCGCCAGCTTTATTACGAAATGAGATTTTAGCCTTCAATTTGTTTTAATTTTTGGTCCAACGTGGGCCATTTTGGTCTTACAAATTGCAACTTTGGAGCAAAACAACATCTCTAACATTTGATTTTGCGCTTTTGTTGTCTTGAAATCCCCCACCCACGACGAGTTCACATCCGCCGGGCAGGTGCTTACCGTGCTCCATCATGTGATGGACGAGAACGTGAGTCAGGTCAGGCTTGTTTTCATCTTGAGACGTGAGTGGACTCCACACTTTAGACAACGGGACATCGACCTTGTTGAATTAACTTACGCATTGGCCTGTTCTTGATCCACGTATAGAAATGTTAGAGGTTGGTAACATACGCGGTAGGCCACACGTAAACTTTTCCTTAATTATGTGTCAAATTTGATATTCCACAAAAAGGGCTCATAATGGGCACAAAATCACACAGAGGAGTTCATCTGCAGGTTGTTTGGTGTTGTCCATATCCACATGGAGGTGTCAATCAAGCCGGACATGATAATGTTTGAAAGGGGCACCAGAAGCTGGAAAGACGACCTCCAACAAAACGTGTATTGGAATTACACTTAGCTCGTCCATATTTCCAGGCGGAGGTGTGGCTACAATAGTGTTTGAACTACACGCTGACCCACTGACCACCTATGTTCCCGCCGGGTCAGTAATTTTTTTGAATTACTGTCTATATTTTGGGGAACTAACACATTTCCAGCAGTATTCATATCAGCTAATCGTAAAAATTGGCCGTTGTAAAAATCAAACTCTTGACATAAATTAATTACCCTGAAATGTTATCGCAAAACGCGGCGCTCGTGCGCACGTTTTCTGAATAATATCGTTTATAAATCACCCAGGACGTACCTAAAGGTGGTGTAATGTTATTTTTTGTAAAAACGAGACGCCATCAGTAGTGCAGACATTGTATCTACACAAACTACGCTGATTGGATTTTGGGGAAAGGGAGAAATGTGTTGCGTAAAAACTTGTTGAAAGATGTGAGACGTGAGTGCGGCTATCCAGAACGCCGGGCTGAGGCAGATATAACTATGTCACAGTTGAACCATCAAATACATGGGGCGAACGGGTGGCTGGTAAACATGTCTTGCAATTCCAGATATGTTTTATTGAGTCTGTAACTTGGGGATGCGAGTCCAATCTCCTGCGGCTACAGTCGAAGTAGCCCAATTCAGGCCCGTATGATATGAGAGGGTGCAATGAGTGCGTACGCGCCCCTCCGCTGAGGCAATTTTGCTTCCCGCATCGTAAACATTGAAACATGTGGCGAACCATATGATATTATTGGCAGGTTGCACCACACCGATTACACACTGAAATATGATGGGTAATATAACCACAATTGTGGTTAATTGGTTGAATAACCCATTTTTAACCAAACATCCAAAACCTGACCGCCTACTGTGTAACTTATGTACATAATGTATGTATCTATATACGTAATCAATGCCCAGTTGACGATTTTTAACATAGGTAGTAGACTTCATATAAACAAAATAATTGTTATACTTATTTTATGTGAAATTTTACGTTAAGCAAAAAATGACCCATAATGAACCACACAATCCAAATTATGTCTAGCAAACGCCGCTACGAAAGTTGTAAACCACTGATTACATTATGAAAAATAATAGTTTACATAGTTGCTTAACTACATTTTGGTCAATTTTTTTTCTTTCGGGACACAAATGACCAATATCTGACTAAAACCCCAAATTACACCGGCTAAAGCTCAGATTGTGTAATATGAGGCATATGTAGAGAAACTATACGCTGATTTGGAAACAGGTAACATTGTTATTAGAGCCATAATATGGTTTTTATTAAATTTATGTCAAATTTTACATAAAAACCCGTTTTCTGGCTTTAAAAAAAAAAATCTGAAAGTTCAACAATCCATACTATAATAATGAACGTATACAAAGAACATATAAAATGGTTGGCTGCTTATAAAAAAAAATGCCTTCAAAACGTTTTGTGAGCACTTTTCTCGTCTTTGGCCGCCTGTCTAAAACATTCATACGAATACAGCGGGAGATCGTCTTCATATGTACAAACAGATTATGAGTCTGTACGTAGCAACGAGTTCTTCTACCTGCTAGTCCTGTTGTCTTTTTATATTCGTACGTTCGCACGTATGTATGTATGAACGTATGTGCGTATTTGCATATGTCCGAGTGTGGGTGTGTCCGTTTGTGCGCATGTGCAGGTGTGTGTGTGTGTGTGTGTGTGTGTGTGTGTGTGTGTGTGTGTGTGTGTGTGTGTGTGTGTGTGTGTGTGTGTGTGTGTGTGTGTGTGTGTGTGTGTGTGTGTGTGTGTGTGTGTGTGTGTGTGTGTGTGTGTGTGTGTGTGTGTGTGTGTGTGTGTGTGTGTGTGTGTGTTTGGGGATTGCTTACGTGTCTACATGCATGTGTTTGTGTTTGTGCGTGTGTGTGTGTGTGTTTCAGTGTGCGTTTCATTGTGTGTATGTGTGCACGTGCGTACGCGTGTGCATATAGGTGTTTGTTTGTTTGTGTGCGTGAGTATATGGGTGTGTGTGAGCGTGTTTGTGTGTGTGTGTGTGTGTGTGTGTATACGCGTGTGCGTGTGTTTATATGCGTGTGCGTGTGTGTGTGTGTGCGTGCGTGCATGCGTGTGTGTGTGCGTGTGTGCATGCGTGCGTGCGTGTGTGCGTGTGTGCGTGTGTGCGTGTGTGCGTGTGTGCGTGTGTGCGTGTGTGCGTGTGTGCGTGTGTGCGTGTGTGCGTGTGTGCGTGTGTGCGTGTGTGCGTGTGTGTGCGGCACAACTGATAGAAGAAGACAGCACGACCAAGAGAGCCGAACAGAGAATGGGACCTGACCCCGGGAGAACGACTGAGGAATGACGTATATTCACAGTGGGTAATGGTAATATGTCAGAAGTTAGTTTTCATATATGCAAATAGTATATATATACATATATATATATATATGTATATATGTATAACACATTTTGAAGAAGAAGAACGAAAGGAATATGATTAAGAATCAAAACGAAACATCGTCATTAATAAGTATCTGAAATGCAAAATCACTGCATCCCGCGAGAGTTATTAAGCACGCGATGACAGTTAACGGAAGTCGCACAAATCTCTCTGACTTGGGCAGCTTCGGAACCAGCTTACCGGACGTCGGTTCCAGCGCCTAAAATAGGCTCATAATCACCCGCTGTAAACCCTAATTAGTATTCCTCGAAGCGTGTGACAAATCCGTTCTCAAGTCTGTCTCTTTCTACGCCTGACAGACGTGACGCGGCGTCCTCGTTTATCGGTTTCTGATCGGCTTTGGGGAGTTTTGATGAACTGTGCATGTTATTTTGAAACACGCGGCGTTGGAAGATTTCCGGAAGCGTGGCATCGCCAAGTTATCTTAATGTTGATCTTCATCCATTGCACAAAACATTGAGACATATAGCCGAAACAGGTTCAAGAGTGTTACATAAGGAAACCGTTATTTGATTTACATAGCAGGGTCGGATGATTTTCTTTCTTTCTCTATGCTCCTTCCCATCCTCTCTCTCTAGTTCTTTCTCTCTCTCTTTTCCATACAACAATCATTTTTAGATCGGCATTAACGCAGGTATCAGTGAAGGTAGACTGGCTGTATTTACCGCTTACGCGAAGCATATTTGTTTCAAAACAAGCTTGCATGCAATTAACGTCTAAACGCTTAGTTTTTTTATAAACCCGCGTTACCTATAAATAATACCTGTCAAAATTACAAATTCATCTAAGCACAAAAGTTATCAGAAAATTATAAAAACTGACTTCGTACTGGTCGATTTCGTTCGATTCGCAGAGCGTCTCTAACCACTCTACCAGTGTAGTACAAGTCAACAACACCACATGACATCACTATTCCTCATTCCCATTTTAACACCGTGCATGTTGTATGGATACTATTCGTATGGATATGGGAACACTTTCGAATGGTTGTACATCGACCGAATACCAAGAAAAACAATACATGTCCATCTACCTTAGACCTTATACTATATGTCTACTGAATATGTTTCTTTAATCTACGAAACTGTTGACAGTTTTGACGTTTTAAAAGTAGTCGTATGGATACGCATTTTTTATCACTTTATAAAAAATTGAATATGTTTTCCATTGGCGGAGTTATCGTCCCAACAATAATGTTTTCCGTTGTCAATAGTCTTTCATAAGATCAAGTGGAATGTGTCAGGTGTAATCAAGTCTACTTATAAATTTATGTACTGTATGAAATCCTAGCTTACAAACTGCATGCTTTATGGATGTGTTTAATTTTACATTACAAAAAAACAAATACGTACACATTGCTTCTGAGCCTAGCCAAACAACGTTTACGGTCGTTGTAGCTAAACATATCGTACTTCATAATCAATTTTGAGAAGGTTTGCCAGTCTACTAATAAACATACTTTTCAAGTTTTTAAAAATAATACCAAAATGCCGACCTTTCGTGAGAATCGGACCATATATATATATATATATATATATATATACATATTATATATATATATATCCATCCATCCATCTCTGCCCACCCCTTTCCCCTCTCTTTCTCCCCTTCTCTCTCTCTCTCCTCTCTCTCTCTCTCTCTCTCTCTCTCTCTCTCTCTCCTCTCTCTCTCTCTCTCTCTCTCTCTCTCTCTCTCTCTCTCTCTCTCTCTCTCTCTCTCTCTCTCTCTCTCTCTCTCTCTCTCTCTCTCTCTCTCTCTCTCTCTCTCTCTCTCTCTCTCTCTCTCTCTCTCTCTCTCTCTCTCTCTCTCTCTCTCTCTCTCTCTCTCTCTCTCTCTCTCTCTCTCTCTCTCTCTCTCTCTCTCTCTCTCTCTCTCTCTCTCTCTCTCTCTCTCTCTCTCTCTCTCTCTCTCTCTCTTCTCTCTCTCTCTCTCTCTCTCTCTCTCTCTCTCTCTCTCTCTCTCTCTCTCTCTCTCTCTCTCTCTCTCTCTCTCTCTCTCTCTCTCTCTCTCTCTCTCTCTCTCTCTCTCTGTATGTCTCTCTTTCTCGTTCCTTGGCTTCATTTTCGTTCTCTTACTGCGTGCGTCTCCTTCCAACGTGAAAACCGCTGCTGTGGCGGGTAGATAACATTATATTTTCAGGTTTGTTCACTAGAGGGCAGTATAATCTGTCGCCGCTGTTTTCACTGTTATTATAATTATGTTAGGCACTGTATTCACTGCGTGGAGTTAGGGAGCAGAATATTGTAGCACTTCCGGGTTCATGTCATTGAACTGAAAAGCCAGTTATGTTTATTTTTTCTATAAAAAATGATAAAGTGTATACGTAATATTTTGTTAATTGATATTTATAGTATAACTATTATCAGGTGGTTATGAAATTATTAATCGCCATGGGATATCCTCACCTATTGTCACCGCCACCAATACCACTGTATATGATGAAGAGCGAATGAATATGTGCATGCAGATGGTTGTGTGTATCCTTGCGTGCGTGCGTGCATGCGTGTGTGCGTATACGTGTATGTTTGTTTGTTTGTGTTTCACAACAAAATTGTCGAAACAATGTTAATAACCGTAAAATTTACTGAAATGGTCATTGTTTATTTATACCAGAGAGGTATGGATACGGTTTTGAACAGTTCTGTTTTTTTATTACAGCACGTACACCAACTGACCACTTCTAAGTCACTCAACACAATAAAAATACACTTTTATACAGGGGTCCATTTCCAAACTCGGAGTAAATGAACCCCCGCCCCGTCTAAATACAACGGGACCCATCTACAACATGACACCGACGACAACTGTGCAGCGTGTGGTATGTTTTCTACACGTGTGATCATCTTCGCCCACGCCTGTTGTACTGAATCGAGTTTATTGGATGTATCCATCACGTGACCATTTGTCCAGCAACAAAGTTCGCCAAGCTTACCAAATGGCTGATGTATGTGGAAATCTGTAGAACTTGCTGTCGTTTATATTTTGTTGAAATTCTGGCCCCAAGAGGTTTTTCTGTGCCACTAAAACATAGGGCAAAGTGGTTTGCACGCCAACTGTGTGCGGGTGAAAATGATCTGGCAGATATCATGCTTCCCTTGTGACGTAATCCATATAAACCTTGTTGGCAAGGCAAAGCTTTTTAAGGCATCAGTTTCTGGATTCGTTGCCGTTTGCCTGCGTTAAAACCACAATTATGTATGTACTCCCGTCAAGCGTGCCTTGCCAGTGCGTTTTTTACTTGTGTGCATTGCACTACAAAGGGGCACGACTGTTTCCAGATCTTTCCCGCATGCAGTTTCATTTACACAACTTTGCCAGGAAAACTATTTGGGCAAGAGTTTCAAAAAAATATACGAAGAAATGTCCGATATATACACATGCGCGTTACATATTTTGTATGCCCGACGGACCTTGTTGCCAAGCATTGGGTCACATGGTTAAATCAATTCCTTTCTGGCGACACGGCTTTACTTTACGGTGGACCTAACATACATTTAACATGCATAACGAACGCGTTTTATGTATTTCAATAATACAGTCAGTGGTTAGGTCTACTGTGTGACTGTTCGCCCACCACTGAACGCAACTTAAGAAAACGGTGGTTCCTAAAACGACACTTTTATTAAACCAAATGTAGGAACGGTGATACAACGGTAACTCAGGCGGCAACAATAATGTATATGCAACAGCGGAACGTCATTTTGTTCTGACATGTTTGAACTCACTGTGTATGGTCGGATTAAGCACACAATAGGACATAACAATGATAATAATAACAACAACAACAAGTAACTTCTTTTGCAAATATTATTTACTATTTCCGCGTCACACACGGTGCAATATTTTGACGGGATCGTCGTTGTTTACATTTTCAGTTTGCAAGAGCGCAAAGAGCGCCAACAAGTTAAACCGAAATTGAGTCGTCGAATATAGTAATATGAAGGGCAGTTAGTGCGCAGGTTAAGTCAGGCACAGTTTAAACGTCGCTCAAAATTGATGAACAAATGTCACAACAATCTTGACCTTCGCGAAGCCGTAAACCGCTACGCACACGTCAAAGGTTTACGACGGTAAAGTCGTGTAAACAAATCATGCTTTATCAAACTTTTAATCGCAAACATTTGGAAGACTTATATTTGGCTGGGAACATCTAAATCTGTGTGAAAGAAGACACAAAATAAAACGCAGTTAATAAAATCTGGCTGTTTATGATAACCAAAGAATGGTGTAACGTCGTCTTAGAAATTGACATTTCTGGAGCGTTTTTATGGACTGTATCCAAGATGGTTTGTTAATGAAACGCAGTTTGAATTTTCGATCATAAATAAGAATTAAAATCGATTTTTTTTCTGGTGAAAAATCGGCCTTGTGAGCTTTTAAGCATGTTAGTTAAACGAGCCCCTGGTTCCAATATTGATATTAACTCTAGGAACAAAAAGTTAATCTAAACTAAATGATCGCTGCTGGATATGCTGTCTTATCGAAATAAGGAATGGATATATAAATGTTTGTTGCCTACATATAAGTGCCTGACAATAAAAAGTATACCCTCTATGAATCTTAAAATTGACACAATATCGGACAGGAAGCCAATGCAGAGAACTAAGAAGCGGATTTGGTTGAGAAAACCGCGGTGATCGAGTCACAACGCTGGCCAAACAGTGTTGCCCACGCTGTAGAGAGCAGTATTACGAAAAGGAAAATTACAACATTGGAGTCTGTTAGTGTGACAGCGCAGTTGTTGTTGCTACAGAAAGAAGCAAATAACGACGACTGCGGCATAATGGCTAAAGATAACGAGGTGTCTAGATTATTGGTGTCTGGATTAAGAGGTTTCGCTCTAAATACGTGCGAACACTTGTGCATTTATGTTCATTTTGTTGGAAGCCTCTAAATTGCAACACAAAACCAATACTTGACACCGTACACGATCAGCGTGTGCAGTTAATCGTAACAAAATCCTATCTCATGAAAGGTCATTATTTGGGGATCACTGAACCGTGAAAGTAGGCAATCATGCGACGTGGTTTCGGAATTAATTAAACGCGTGCTTTGATGTCAGACTCGCAGGCCTTAAATTGTTAATCACACACTGAGATAATAGATATTGACTACCTGATGGCAAAGGCTTCGGAAAACTCGTGCCTAATCAAAGCACCTTTACGTTCTACAGAGTCACTGTGTTAGGGGTTAGCACATCAGTTTTCCCATTGGCGACCATGTTAATGTTTTGTGTGATTATAAGAAAAGGTGACCTATAAAGTTTCTTAAACTTCTCACCTGCTGTTATTATCATCTCATTGACATGCTGGTCGAGTTTAGTCAAAATCTAATATCTACAGCTCTTGCAAAATGCCTGTATGTATGACACCCGTCAATATTTACAAATGGATGCAGGCAGTAATCCGGCTAAAGTGTCAACTAGCCAAATTGCTGCCAGATACCCTTCCGCTTAGTAAAATCAGCTAAAAAGACACAAATTTACTGTCAACCGCTTTTACAATCACATCTAGAAATCTGACTACTCAAATGCACTTATGTCAGAGCAAGTGAATATTGTAAAAAGTCATTTCTCAAAAATATACTCCACTTTTTTTCGTCTGTAACCAAGCAGGAAGTCTAACAGTGTCCTAACCCCGTTAGTGGCAGCTCATTGCCGTAACCTGATATTCAGATTAGTGTACAGTCCCAGCTGGCGTCCACTAGAGGCGCTATGTACATCCGGATATCTGAAAACGGAGAGTAAAAAGTAAATTCTTATAATGCGCGGTATCCAGTCATTATAGAACTGCTCAAAGCGCTTTACACTTAATTCCCTGGCAAACCTGTTCATTGGAATACATCCACATCACTTGGAAACATTTGTCATGGCGCATTTACTGCGAGAAGACTTCATTCACGTTATATTACACTCACCCATGAAGCCCATAAAGCAGATGTTTTCAATGGCTACGTTTCCCAAATACTAATCCACAGACGAAATTCCCCTTCCAATGAGGTACACAACTGCACTTTTATGAACACTAGCAAAATCCATTCTCCGGTGGCGCTACACACACACGCACTCGCACGTACACGCACACGCACACGCACACGCACACGCACACGCACACGCACACGCACACGCACACACAGGAACACGCACAGGCAATCACACACTCACACACACACACACACACGCACACACACACACACAGACACACACACACACACATACACACACACACACACACACACACACACACAGACAGACACAAACACACACACACTGATACACTCACACACGCAGGCGCAAACGCGCACACACGCGCACACGTGCACACATGCGCACACGCGCACACGCACACACGCACACACGCACACACGCACACACGCACACACGCACACACGCACACACGCACACACGCACACACGCACACACGCACACACGCACACACGCACACACGCACACACGCACACACGCACACACGCACACACGCACACACGCACACACGCACACACGCACACACGCACACACGCACACACGCACACACGCACACACGCACACACGCACACACGCACACACGCACACACGCACACACGCACACACGCACACACGCACACACGCACACAGAAGACGGTTTTTCGGACTGGTCAGAAATGACGTTTGTTATGACGAAAATGAGAACGTTTCTGCGTTAATGCAAGTTGCGTAAAGCCTCCTCACACATACACGACCGCTCGCACGCTCGCACGCTCGCACGCTCGCACGCTCGCACTCACACGCACACGCACACGCACACGCACACGCACACGCACACGCACACGCACACGCACACGCACACGCACACGCACACGCACACGCACACGCACACGCACACGCACACGCACACGCACACGCACACGCACACGCACACGCACACGCACACGCACACGCACACGCACACGCACACGCACACGCACACGCACACGCACACGCACACGCACACGCACACGCACACGCACACGCACACGCACACGCACACGCACACGCACACGCACACAGACGTTAACTCGATTATAGTAGTTTCGCTTAATAGGCTCTTGCCCGACTGCGTGACTTAGCCAAGAAGAAACATGAGGTGCGCAAAACGTGCCACAACCTCACGGCATCTAGGTAACCCACATTAACATAAATGTATTACTTTTACAAGCACACGTAGGTATGCATCTGACAAACAGTGTAGACCATTAGTATCTGTAATTATGCCCGTATACGCCGACGAAATAGTCGAACTCTGTCGTCAGATTAAGTCCCTTATAGGTAAAAGTTGGTGTGTTTATGATATGTATAACATTCACGACTAACAAAGAAATACACAAACCTAAGACTAACATAACTAGCCTTGGCACATCGTCTCGTTGCATAACTGCAGTTGTTAACAAGCAACTGGTTAGTCTTTAACAAAAACTCGTCAAACGTGCTGATAAGTATTTCGAACTCAATTTTCTGTACATGCATAGACGCGGGAAAAGGGGGTCACGGGGTCAGCTGCCTCCTGTGATTTCGCTGTGTGGCAGACATAGTTCTGCCGCCAGTAAACGTGAGCTTGAATGTGGGTTTTTTGGCGTGCCACAAATCGAATGTTTCTGAGAACCTTAAGGTGGTTTTTTTTGGCGCGCGTCAAGGGGGATGCAGTTAGAGTTTTCTGGTGAGCTTCACAAAATTGTGAACGTCCCCGTGAAATAATTCAACGGCACCCTCTCCCATCTTCGGATGTCATGATCCGACACCGGACCGGTGTTGAAGCTCCGGTTCTCAGCTCCTCGAATATTAATTTCGTTCCCGTGCCAGTTCTATACGTTTGTGTTCATAAGAATTCAGACTGTTACACAGCGTAGTTACTTTTCAAGTAGTATAACTAATTTATATTTTAAATAATGCGGCGGTTGTGAAAAAGCCGAATATAAATTTATCGCGTACGTAACATTTGATTGGACCGCAAAAGCTGTGTCGTTGCATTAACTTGAGATGACACTCAGTGTTCGCATCGACGTACGTCATTAACTGGGTTAGCTACTCTTGCTGTTATCGAGCTAAATTATTGTCTTTATGCTACTCCGTCATGTACTATTATTTACACATACAACTCAATATGTCATTTGATATAATTTCACTAACATCTAATTAAATTAATGTGTTACGTCTCTTGACGGCTTGTCCGTGGCTCAGTGGCAACACATTAAAAAAGGAGCTTTTCGTATTTTATTGATCATTTTGATTTTTCAATGTTTACAAATGTTCAAAGTGTATCGTCTCGCTGTCAACAGATTTGGACTCAGCGCCTAAAAGTTATTCAGTGAAAAAAATATCTTCACATCACAAAAGCAAGGTATACGTCTACCTCCGCCAGTCCCTGACTATCAAAAGTATCGTAGTCTACTATTGCTGTGCTATGTACAATCTGAGGAAAGTTCGCGGTCAAGCATAGTCGTGACGCGCTGAAACATGTTGTCCGTACCACCGAAACAACGCAAGCAAACACGGGTTAGCGTTCACGACTTATACGTGCTGCCGTGCCCGTGCATGTGCATTTAGCAGCTAATCTATTGCAAGCGTTGTGATTAAATACGCATGGAGAAACAACAATGTGTCAGTAACATCAGCAGCAACATCCTTCAGCCAAACTGTGCTTAATATGCCGATGTAAAGGTATAATATTGCCCCCAGTATGATTTTGCTCCAAGCAATATTATGCCTGTATAAAACTGCCGGGAGGGCAATCTTATACCGGTATAATGCTGCCTCCCCGGTATAATATTGCCATCTATAAATCACATGCTAAATTACGGCACAATGTGTTAATTTTACTTTTTTTTATCAATGGAAAGACTAATAGATATCACCACATATTTTAGACGTCAACGGAATGACGTTTGATAGATGTCAATTTTCCCACACGATTTAGACGTCATCGGAAAGACGTCTAATTGGCGTCATTTTTATGTCATTCTGAGAAGTCATTTTCATCACCAAGAATCGACCACTAAAAGACGTATGCAAGACTTTGTGCCCACTGGGATAACGTTGATTCCCTTTTAATCTTCCTGTACATCTATGCTTTTTGTAATCTCTCCTTTTTGAAGGCCAAATATAATAAATAAATAATTAAATCAGATAACTTCTCGAAATACACAAACAATCTTTAACAATATATTATATTTGTCAAAAACCGATTGATTATGTCATTATTCATATTTCATTACCATGTGCATACATCATGTGCATAGGCCTATATAATAATTAGTCTTCAATCGTCATATAATGTTAAACATAGGGGGGGGGCTGTTTTATACTGGAGGGGGCAGTATGATACCGGTATATTATTGCCCCATGGGGCAGTTTTATACCAGTATATTATCCCCCCGGCAGTTTGTCCGATATAATATTGCGGGGTGGGGCAGAAATCAGAGGGGGCAATTTTATGCCGGTACACCGGGCAAATGGCAAACCTGGTTACACGTTAATATAGCAAAACACCTATGCCTGGCTCATCAGCTAAATCCATTGAAACCACAATTAATCGTAATAACAAATATGTTACCTGTCTTCTGGGCGTTGTCTTAAAATTCGTTAATGGTTGTTACGAAAACAAATCTCGCCAAAATAACAAGAGCAAACAGCGTAAGAAAAAGGACATATTTCGTGGGAATGCAAGTTAATGTTCCTTCGCATATACCGCTGGTCTGCGGGTAGTTTTGACCCCTAGATGCGTGGATAAAACCTTTTACTTAAAAAATATTCGAACTGTTAGAATACGTAGTATAACCAGACATATAATGATATCAATAACTATTTGCACCAAAACTATTTTTCTTGTGATTTTGAAAACATTGTCCTCGAAGGTTGTATATATCATAATATAGCGGTCTGCGTATGCTGCCTTTATTATTATTATTATTATTATTATATATATATATATATATATATATATATATATATATATATATATATATATATCCAACAGACGTTGCTTAACGCAACGTGTCGTTGTTAGACCAACAACGTTGCCCTCCACGCATAGACAGTGATACCCAACACCTTTATTGTTCGGTTAAAGCACCCTCTAACATAACTATTTCGACGAAAGGTGCTTTGAAAGTAAGCAGTTCTTCGTACACCAGGCATTGCTAATTCGTCCTTTCAATCGTCGGCAACTCGGTGTTGGATTTCTGACGAACCTCCCCATCAAGTGACCGTCCATGGCGGAACACGAGGGGTCGAATTCTAACGCAGGACATTCGTCACGCCGTAACCGATACAATTAACCAGGAGTCGGCGCTAATTAAATAGCGGCCAAGTGAATCGATGAATCGCGAATCGCCGTAACACGATCCACTGTCGCTACGCCGAAGGTAGTATTGTTGTCTGTGACGTCACGTTGATACGCTCTCCGTCTGAAGTGACGGGGCAGCGAGAAAATTGGGGTGAGTCAGAATCTACTCGTGAGTGCAGAGAGGCGGGCGCGGGACGTCGTGCTGCGTCGTCAGGCGAGCGAGACCGACGTGTGCCTTTCGCCGCGTGGCGGCCTGACGGGGCGCTCGTAGAACTCGGCCGAGGGTGAGTGTTTCGGCGTGTAGTCACTTCCGGAAGAGCGCTTTGTCTTTGTATGCACTGGTTGTATGTGCGGGTGTGTCAGTTGTTTCACATGTAATGTTTATCTGTGCCTGTCTATCTCTCTGTCTGTCTCACTGTATGTCTGTGTGGCTGGCTGTCTGCCTTTCTTTTTTTCGAACTGCTTGTCTGTCTGACAGTATAATATGGATACAGATTTGTGTGTTTGTATATATGTCGGTTCATGAGTCATTATGTAAATGTTTATCAGTCTAGATATGTGTCTAATTGTATGTATTTCTGCCTGCCGGACTGTCTGTCTGTCTGTCTGTCGATCTGTCTGTCTGTCTGTCTGTCTGGCTGTATGTATCTGTGCCTGCCTGCCTGCCTGCCTGCCTGCCTGCCTGCCTGCCTGCCTGCCTGCCTGCCTGCCTGCCTGCCTGCCTGCCTGCCTGCCTGCTTGCCTGCCTGCCTGCATGCCTGCATGCCTGCCTGCCTGCATGCCTGCATACCTATGTATCACTTCCTGCCTATCTGTCCGTGAGTTAGTTTTGTACGGCTCTTTGGCCACTCACCTGTTTGTTATGTTAAGCTGTTGCTACATATTTTTGTTCTGACGCAACGTCGAACCGCCCATATGCCTGAGTATGCACAACTACAGTAGTAAATGTGCTGTCTAAATTCGACGTAGTCACCGCGGGATATGCATCTGACTCGTCACAAGAGGTCGCTCTCTGTCAAAAATTCCAAAGAGACATTTAACAGTTAGCAGACACTACCATTGCCCATCTGAACGTGTTAGGTGGGACAACTGAGCCAGTGTGAGGGATAGATGGTGAAAGGAAGGGAAGAATAAAAACTATTAGTGACGTGAATGCCGACTCATGTGTCTGCAGAAATGAGCATGTATTGGTGACAGGTCCAACTACCTGTCGAGAACAGCAGTTGTGACCGGTAAAACCTTAGAATAACTTTCAAACAAGCTCTTCGGTTTAAAAAAAACATATTTATTTGATTGTGTCAATGGTCTTATGGGGACCGATTGCTCAAACGGTGCCCTAAATATTGTTTGCAAATAATATTATAAATGTGTACACGCTGCTTGAACTTTTTTGTTTTGTCTATGCATATGTAATTTACATTTACGTAAAGCTGAAAGGTTTGTGTAGTGTTACGTACGACTGAGCAAGTATGACATACAATACAAGACATACAATACAAGACATACAATACAAGACATACAATACAAGACATACAATACAAGACATACAACACAAGACATACAATACAAGACATACTATGCAAGGCATACAATACAAGACATACAACACAAGACATACAATACAATACATACAATAAAAGACATACAATACAAGACGTACAATACAAGACATACAATACACGACATACAATACAAGACATACACGTTAAATCTAGTTAATCTTATCAAATAATAACAAATTACGTTTGTTGTTGATTTATTCAATGCACAAATGTAAAATAATAAAAACACAGATTATTCAATATAATAGGATTGAAACAAGAAAGTGCAAAGCCATGTTTCCATTGTGGACAATGCTGATATACAAATAATATATTAATAGTAGGCTTAGGTTTGGCAATGTGAATTAAATAATATAGGCAAACGTTATATGCATATAGGAAGCTAACAAAACAGTCAACGATATACTGCTAGTTATACACACTCGACATGTCGACATACATGCCAAATTCGCACTTATTTCAAACATCATAAAATAGTCGATTTGTTAATGTTCTGCATTGTCCGTTTTGAATAATGGTAACTATTCTTACTGTAAGTGTTACCTTGAGTAAACACTGATTTACACTATTGGGAGAAAGGATGTTGGAAGTTAGTCGTATATATCGAACCTAAACGCAAGGTGGTCATTTCGCGGGTCGCACCAGCCTATACGCTTACCGCGTAGACAGTTTCTACTAGACACCACGGCGATAACGAAAACCAACACCAGGAAGTCTAAATACACGGAACAATAACTGGGTGAGAAGACTTGCCGGAGTTAAAAGTGTACACAAACGAAGGTTGGAGAAGCTGAGCGAGGAGGTTGGTGTGAAAGAGAGTTTCAGGAGTAAGCTAATGGGGAGTTGGTTAAAGTTGTCAGGACGCATGAAAGAAACGGAACGCGAATGGTCAAGAGAAGAGAAGAGAAGAGAAGAGAAGAGAAGAGAAGAGAAGAGAAGAGAAGAGAAGAGAAGAGAAGAGAAGAGAAGAGAAGAGAAGAGAAGAGAAGAGAACAGAACAGAACAGAACAGAACAGAACAGAACAGAACAGAACAGAACAGAACAGAACAGAAATAACAGAAGAGAGCATGTGAGTTCAGATTGGAGGGCAAGAGGGGATAAGGAAGACTGCGATTGGACGTGAAGGGAGATTGGAAAGTGAGTTCGGAAAAAACATGGCGGGTGGTAATGATGGGGGGGGGGCTGGGAGAAGGGGTGGGGGGAGTAATGCGGGATAAGGGAAGAAAACCGCTACCAGTCTTACCGGGACTAAGAGGAGCGCAAGTACAATTCAGCCCACCACGAAGTATGTCCTTTGATGTCCAATATTTATAGAGTATCTGATTAGTCTAAGTAATATCCGCAGTCGATTTAATACAAAATGCCTTCATTCGTTTATTTGTCGAAATAAACAAATTTGGACGTCATATCTGATAACATGATAAAATAAACTGCTGGGCATGCAATTAGTCTTCAAACCACTGATGTTATCAGCCACGGAGTTTTCGAGAGAGCAAGGAAAGTTAACAACATCAACACAGACACATGCAATCTTATCGCGAATCGACGTAAAGATTCGCGTATAGAGAATCCCTTGAATTAATGTTTGGACAAGCGATTAGATAATAATTTATCTTCTGATTTCACCAAAGTTACACAAATCGCTTGCACAAATAAACTTGCGTATTGTAGTGGATATTAGGCAGGTTTTTTATTAATTTTAATTTTAAATGAGATTAGCAAAAAAATCGAGTTGGGAAAGCACCTTTAAATGCACTTCTCATTTGTGTCAGTGTTTGGTTGTACGGATGCAGCCACGCCGTCTCGTCGAATTCACGTATGTCATGTTGTTGTTGCAAATATAGTGTTTCGTTCATATCGTCTCATCGCCAATTCTACTCAACTGCGGATTTCAAATTTTCTCGCCCGACTGAATGGGGTGTGATCCCCACGGAAACTCGTTGTTATGCATAACACACGTAAGGCGCATAAGTGCCGTTTTGTGCTCGGTGAAACAAAATCTTGTCGCCGTTCCACAGAGTCGCTGATGCGTGGCATAAAGAGAGAGAGAGACAGGATCACGTGCGGAATCTCTCGTATTCTCTACTGCGTGACAAGATCCGGGTATGATCTAGAAAAGACTCAAGAAAATGCGGCGAACATATGGAAGCTATGGGCGAGTGTGCGTATATTTATGTCACGTATATAAATCACTAATAATAATAATAATAATAGCATCATTACACGACGTCCCAAGTGGGGTCGTAGTCTTAATACGCTGCCAAATAAACCGCATTGCCCTGACATTACGGTACACGGTTGAGATATTCCATAATTTGTCTGCGCGAGGCTGTCTTTCGCTATCCGTCGTAACATACATTCGTAAGATTGCAAAAGAACCATTGTTATCTACGATGGTGTGTTAGCACAGCGAACGATCAAATGAAGCTCGCCGTGGAAAATGTGATCTCATGAGACTATGCAGTTTAGTTTACACACACCTAAAAGGTTCGCGATTGTTGTTCGCCAGTTTAGAATTGAAATCTGTTATTTACATCCGATATGAAACGAGTGTCGGACCACGTATACAAAAATGTCTTGTTCGAAACACAGAAACTCCCAAGGAATATTTCTTTCGCCCTTGAGACGGCAAACTTTAAGAAAATCCGCAAGGCAAAGGGGTAGAATGTAAGCGTTGGAACCTACGCTTGAGAAACGCACAGTTGGCGGGTTGTGGAGATCGTAACAAGCTGACCGATTCAGTAATAACACCCTATCAGCTGACCGATTCAGTAATAACACCCCTATCACTGCCACCTTCTTCGTAGAATTTATTTGTTATAATCGACGTCATCATCAACATCATCGTCGTCATCGTTATGATCATCATCGTCGTTGTCATCATCGCTGTTATCATTTTCGTTGTCGTCATCATCATCGTTACTGTTATCGTCGTTGCCTGTTAACCGTCCCGTAGTCAATTGTTTAGACAAGCTCAAGCGAAGCTCAAACGTTCGCCGAACGAGTCCCGGGGGCAGGCATTATGCATTCCGAACCTGTCAGTCGTTTCACCCTGTCGGCCCGGTGCAAGTAATGGTTGCGGGGATCGCTTACACCCGTCAACCCGACCCGTGTCGCTAATGATGGCGGCGGTGTACAACAGCACGTCTCGACCCGCGGTGTTGCGCCGCGCATTATGCATGTATTCCCGGGCCTGCGCGGGCATGCGTGCCCCACACACCGACAGGCCTCATAATAATTGGAACCGAGTTTAAATATCAACGAATGTGTTACTCATGCAGTACAATGTCTGAGTTTTGCGCAAATGCGGTTGAGTAATTTCAAGACACGTCGCGATGGTTGTGGGATGAACAATTATGTGTTGGCCAATGGTGCGAGTCCTTTATCGTGATATTGAAGCGTGGATACAGTACTATGCACAACTTGTATCTATAGCTGAGGTACCAGTAGCGGTAGCGGATGGTGTTGGTATTGTTGTTTCGTAGTTTTTCTTTCACTAGCACTCGGAAAGTTCTGTTAATTGGAAAGTCATTACCATATATTGTCATTAGTAGACTCT
>OZ023209.1:56610678-56613178 GCA_963995525.1 Escarpia spicata
CGTTGTTTGATCACTGTCATGGAGTTGCTCTCTTTACCGCATCGACTTAAATCCTCACCGACCTCCGATGCTTGTAGCTATCATTGTCACACTCCGCCAAGTGGGTTTCCGTCACTCATGCAGTGGCTAATGTACAACATTTTATTGTTTCTTCTACAAATGATATCTTAACACTCCACGACATTCAAACATATGTTCACTGGCTTTGTGGGGCGGATCCAGAGAGGATAGTCTCTGGATTCTTGTGAGTGGCCCAAAGCCCCCTCAGGCTCGCAAAACACTAGAAATCAAATTAAATTCATATTGGGTGGGCTGAGCCGGAGCTTCAGCACGACTCCACTGTCGAGTTTTGACATCAGAAGACGGGATGCGGGATGCTGTTGGTAATTTTTCGTGGCGACGTTCGTAATTTTTCAGGAGGTCTAGGGGGATCATGTAACGGGGGCACATTCAAAAGGTGCAAGGGACATGCCCCCAGGCTCATCTAGATTCGCCAATGTTTCATGTAATGTTGTAGGGACTCCGACAGTGTTTTACATGAAGGCACAGTGTAGGCCTACTCTGAAAGTTCATGGCCATCCGGTGCTGCCGTCTACTGATGTCAAAGATATGTTTGTTGGTAGATTCACCGGGCGCTACGTGTCGCCGCTGTGCTCGTTTCTGGCTGAACGTTGCATAGGTCTCCGACTTTACGTCTACATTGATTGTTTCGACCACTATTGTGTATTAACTCTTTTACTCCGACATTTTCACGACCACTATTGTGTATTAACTCTTTTACTCCGACATTTTCACGACCACTATTGTGTATTAACTCTTTTACTCCGACATTTTCACGACCACTATTGTGTATTAACTCTTTTACTCCGACATTTTCACGTTAGCTGTTTGCTTCGATTTTCGTTAAAGTTATTTGTTCTGTTATATATAAGTCAGCAGACATATTCCACCATAACAAGGAAACGCAACAGTTCAAATTGTCATCTAAATGCCCTGTATGAATGAGTACCTGCCTATAGACAGTGGTGGATATATGTGTACAAATAGTCTTCGCGCATTAATTAGAGCGTGGCTGAATGCTTCCAAGAGAAGTCGAGATGGTGTTTGGTCTGCCAGGGAGTAAAGTGTGTCAGAGCTTTGAGCAGTCCTGAGGACTGTATACTGCGCTATATGAGAACTTACCTTTTAGTTGTCCGTAACACACATTAGCCGATATTTCATCGGGATGATTAGACATTACTACTGTAGACATTGTTGATTGTTTTTTTATTAAATAAAACACCTGTCTCGATAATATGAATTTGTCTTGATTTCGTACTGTCTTGCCGACCTTTTTGGCACTATGTAATATTATACCTGCCAACTTTTTGATGAAATCCGGGCGATTCATCAGCGGTTCAGCACGCTTCCCGTGTCGCGCTGTCTCGTTGCGCTGTCTGGGATCTTGACATCGAAAGGGATGCTGTTGGAGATTTTTCGCTGGAATTTCAGCGGTTCAGCACGTCTCAGCATGTCTCCCGTGGTGTCGCGATGTCTAGAAGACGGCGGGGAGGTGCTGTTAGAGATTTTCAGAGAACATCAGAGAAAATCCAGGAGATTTGCCTATATTCCGGGAGACCGGAACATACCCCCAAATACCGGATTTTACGGAAGAGTTGGCATGTATATAATATGTTAGGTAGGCATGGGCAAACAAGTAGGCCCGTCGCCTCGAGAGTCGACTAACCCTTCTGTCTGATCTCTGACTCCGAGGCGAACTGTCATTGGCTTGTGATCATCCATATTTGAGCCGGTGTCAATTTACCAAAATGCCACAAACAAATCAATAAACGCAATAGGGCCTACATGAGTAAAACGTTACATTTTAAATGATAATAGGAGACCGTCCATTCCCAGTTTTTAATGTATTGTTTAACATAATGTTCTTAAGATTACAATAACTATGTTTGAAGGTATATTGCCCGCCAAATTGTGTTTAGTAAGCCCGTAACACCATTAGCAATTTGGACGATACGACCACTGAGCATGTTCAAATTGTAAACAACATATTCAGTTTCAAAACTAGCTTTAATGGCAATACCACTGAGGCGAGTTGAATTTACCGCAATATCCTTCGATTTTCAATGATTTTCCATTTTTCCACGGCCAGCACAGCAGACTTCCTGTTAAAAATTACTATTCCCGCTAATTTCGGGTTAGCCTCGATTATCCAGGCGCCGTGAGGTGGCAGCATTGTCCCACCACAACGGCATGGATTATTAAGCTCCTGCCAATGTTACCGGTAGAGGGCTTTACCCCAGATTCGGGTAGAGACGATGATTGGCTCTCAGGCCAACTATGAAATAACAAATTAAATAAGGATACACTGTTATCAGATTATACTATAACAACTTCTTCTTCATTCTTCAGTTCAGCATATCTCTGCGAGACGTAGCTGCCCAGATGATCCCACAATACGCTGCTCTGTCTGCCGTTCGTCTCCCTGCTCTCACGATGTCGT
>OZ023209.1:56615678-56668178 GCA_963995525.1 Escarpia spicata
CCTGAAAATAACAAATGTTGTTACGTTCACTGAAACGTGTCGTACTGTTGCATTACGTGCGGGGCCGTTTGTTAGCTAGTATCTCGGGGGGGGGGTATTTATTGCTATAGTGGCACCTTCTAGCGAATGATACGTATGTTAACGCAACTTATACGCGATTAAAATACCCATTTTGGATCGTAACAATCGCTCGACCCGCATAACGTATTGATGGAAGCGAGTGAAGTTTGAACCAATACAGTTGTGAACTGGTGAGAAAATCACCAAGCATCCAATTTATTTATTATAAGTAAGATTTAGATTATTCCGGTTGGTGAGTATCAATTTTTACAACACAAAATTCCGAAACACTACCCCAGTAATATGTGATTTTACACTTCGTCCTTTTTAGCCCTTCCCAAGCGTCTCACATATATCGTGTCTATATTGGACAATAAGTATATACCATAAACCTCCTCCACTGCAACTCCTGCGGTTGTATAACTAGACTAGAATTTATGGTTCGACCATACATTAATGTATGGTGATACATAAACATATATTTATGTATGTCTGTCTCTCTGCCCGCCCGCCCGCCCGCCCGCCCGCCCGCCCGCCCGCCTCTATCGCATCATAATAGTTAGCGTTCCTTCCTACCTTCTACAATCGAGACTTCATAGCAAAAACCAAACAAAATTTATCATGTCGAAGCATCCAAGTTACGTCTAAAACGTTTGGATCCCAAAGAAATTACTTTAAAAGGATTTTGTGGAGGCCCCCATAAAATTATATTGTTGGGGCCCCTGGTAAACGGCCCAGTCTGCCCTGCCGTAAATGCAACAATTTCTAGGCACTACGTTCAAGAATCGAGGGTATTCTTTGCAGAAATAAATTGGCGTCAATATGCAACACAAAGTGAACAATCATACAGCTGACGTTACCTCTTCGGGGGTAAGGCCCAGGGCGATATCGAAGCGACATACTCTGACGCTCGTCGGTACAATCGCGGCCTTCAGCTCGTCGCCCGCCACTACAAATCTGATACCGAGCATTGTGTCAAATAAGTTATGATCACATCTGATTTCCTAACGTATATCGTGCGTGTGTCTGTTTGTTTATGTACTTGCGTGTGCATGCATGTTTGTGTGCGTGCGTGGGTGAGTGTGTGGGTGCGTGCTTGTGCGTGCATGCATGCGTGCGTGCGTGTGCGTGTGAGTGTCAACAGATCGTATAAAAGCGTTGAATATTCTCATATCGAAATTCAAGAGAAAAGTTGCATTTTCACTTAAATCGCCGTCGACACGACTTTAAAACGTTCCCGTGCGACAATAGCAGATGATCATTGACAGTCCTTATGACATAGCAACAATCGAGGTATTTGTAATTGTACTAATCATATTGTCCAATGAAACAACATAAAAATATGTAAGCAAAGCGGATAATAATAGGATATCATTTAGACTGATAATGCACCTGAAGGATGTGAAGTTATAATGTAATCCAATAAGTCACATATTATTGGTGGTGGTTATTCATAAACAAATGACCACCACTGTCTATAGCTAGTTACTCATTCATACAGCTGAGTGAACTGAGTAGACGTCTATGAATAAACCGACTAACCGATCGTAGGCGCAGTTGCTTCTGCCCACCGTGGTATCAATGTCGTCTCCTAGCAACCACTGGAATCTCGAGTCAGTACGCAGGCGCACCCCAGCCCACTCTCTGTTTGTGACGTACGAGCAGTCGGCGTTGAAGTCACCCGTGATAAGTACATTCTGTAGGTAATGGAAACAAAGCAATACACTAGAAACTATGTACATCTAAATGGATGAAGGTAACTATTACCATTACAATAGTTACGCTACCAAAAAGCTCCACAATTCATGTTTCTAAATGCCATCACCGTCGTCGTCATCGTCGTTGTCACTATCATAATTAATTCTCACTATCACCATCAATAACAACACTACACTTATCACGAGTACAATATCTGCCACCATCATCACAGTTGTTGTCGTCGCCATCATTATCGTAACAATAGTAATCATTATTGCAGCCAACAATCATATCATCATAGTTACACCTCATTATCATAAAACGTTAATATTTACTGCTGTTATTGTCACAAATCGGGCACTAGTTCTGACACAATAACCATTACATTAACGCAAAAATAGATAAACTAGCGAAAAATGAACAACTCGAAACACATCCAAAATATCAAATTCTAGCACCCTCTCGGCTTGTCTGATCCCGACGACATTGGTAATATTGAAAGGGTGCACTTTCTGTTATTCTAGCGTCATCTAGATTTCCAGTTAACCATTCATACAACACATATAAACGGACCTATAATCGTGCCGTTTTCGGCGTTCTGTACGGTTCCGAACGATGTTGGCAGCGGGTACTCGGTACACTAATCTTCCGATTGCGGCGCTGTTTTCCTCACTTGAATAGGTTAAGACATGCGCACTTCACCATTTCTTGATTCCATGTAATAAGCTCAACCAACTTTTAAACGGGGACGAAACTGACGCGCTTTGATGGCAACGAGACCGATATATCTCTACGTCGGCGTGACGTCACAATAACGTACGCCAACCAACAGAGACTAAGTCTAAGGGTCAAAATTCGTTGCGTCGGTCGATTGACATACGTGATCGAGTATGTAAGTTTAGCGGCCATTTAAAAATGAATGGAGCTTATAGCCAAAGCATTTAAATTACCAAGCAGAGTCACTCAGCGATACGCTATTTTGAATTTGAACTGGTAGCGTATACAATAGCATTACATTCACACCTGAATAACAGATGGCGCTGCGCGAGTGACTATGCTTGGTTATTTAAATGCTTTGTTATAGCATGAAATCAGATACTGGTGCCTCAACCGGTAAATTGGTTGAGGCACCAATTATCACCATAATACACTGCCTAAATCCTTCAAACACTATATACCAAAAAAGAATCTAGCCACTAACACCAGAATTACTAGACAACGTAACCTCCTATATAGAGAGAAGCCCAGAACACATTTTTCATCTAAATTACCTAAACACCATTTTATAAAACTATGGAATAATCTCGATTATAAGTTACAAAACGTCAAATCCAGACAACAAATGAAATTTGTATTATCCAATCAATATCTAGACAACTATCTTAGCCACGTGCACTGCCTAAATCCCAGATGTGCGGAGTGCAATTAAATATTTGTTTACTTTATATATTAATGTTTGGATCGGCACAAATTTCTTATAATTGTTTTCTAACAGTAATTTCCTACAATAATTCGTTTCTCTCTCCATCGCATCCCCAGTCCGTTGTCAGTCCGTTGTCATACAAAAGATATCATACACTCGTGATAATCATCGTATACGTATGCGTAAATATAATTCGAAATATATGTTTATGGGGTCACAGGAAGACGGCATATTACATGCCATGTGACCACCATGCAACACAACTTTATTTTTAAACGGTTGTTTTGTGCATGTATACTGCTATGTTGTTGTTGTTGCAAAATAAATTCATTTGATTTGATTTGATTGGTGAACCGTGTCGACGAACCAACATCGTTCGCAGTGTCTAGGACACCAACAAGTTTGATGATTTCCTATAACAAAGGCGGTATATGCACACAATATTATTTATCTACTTAAGCTTAGACATGTGGCATATGGCTATTGGGTGTTGTGTCCTTGACACTCTTAAGTGAAAGTAACTGTTCAGTTACGTTCATCTCACCGTCGACACCACGCACAAATATCGCAAGTTCAATCACATCCATCTCCAAAGTCGCCACCAAGCTACAGTCGACAACGCGCCTCAGCTTATTATTTCACACCACACGTCGACTGCATAAAGTCAAGTTAAGTCTCGGCGATGCATGTATATCCCCCGTCGCGACTTACTTGGACGTTGAGTGCTTCGGCGGTCACCTCGTAAGCCTCGACGAGAGCATCGAGCTCCTTCTCGGCGGCCCTCGGGGAAGTGTGGATCCCCATCACCGCAAACGTACCGACCTCTGCGACAAGAAGTAACTTTAATGATAAAGTAAGAACCCGTTGCTTGCTGCAAGAGAACCAGTTTGTTCCTTTGCTGCAAGGGAGATAGTATGTTCCTTTGCTGCAAGGGAGCCAGTCTGTTCTTTTGCCGCAAGGGAGACAGCATGTTCCTTTGCTGCAAGGGAGCCAGTCTGTTCTTTTGCCGCAAGGGAGATAGCATGTTCCTTTGCTACAAGGGAGCCAGCCTGTTCCTTTGCTACAAGGGAACCAGTCTGTCACTTTGCTACAAGGGAACCAGTCTGTCACTTTGCTACAAGGGAACCAGTCTGTCACTTTGCTACAAGGGAGCCAGTCTGTTCCTTTACCAGACATTAGCCAGCATAGTAATTTGTAACAGGCTGTCTGGTGTGATGAACGTAAGAAATGGGACATCGTTGCCTCACGATGGTGTAGGTCCGTGGAGGGCAGCCATACAGCTCCTGGTTGGTGATGTGATGGCGCCAGCATATATTGAAGCCTTTACGTAGTAATCTTGTGTATGCGCCGTCAAGTTTTTCTCTCGAGTGCTTGTGTCAGTGATCGTGATTCACAACCATATATGAGGAGCGGTTCAACCGTGGTTCTAAAGATTTTTAGTTTAGTGTGTCTGCATACTGGCGATTCTGTTCTATCCATACAAAATATGACGACCGAACAATTGTATGAATAACTACGTGTGACAGGGGTGATCATTGAGATAAATGCCCAGGCAAGCACAATGTTTGATGCGATTTGAGCCGACATGTTGCCGCGAAGACGTGATGTTTACGTAATAAGACCATCATAACCCAAGTGATACTATTGATTGTCATATTACGTCATCGTGTTGCTGGTGTGAGAAACAACATAGAATAGCCTTCTGTTGGAACTGCTACAGGACGAATGACCTTAAACAGAGAACGGCAACAAGATGGATCTGGCGCGTAATGATTCCGTGGGCACAGCGGCAGGACGTATAGAATGTATATCGTTATTGGTACTAACATTTTGATTGGATTAAGTTGTCCGATGTAAAAGTCCGATTGCAAAGTCTGTGTTAACATAATATCGATTATAAAACAATATGGATATCGGTCTGTTTGTCTGTTTGTTTGTGGACTCGCGTTTTTGCATGTATGTAGTTGATATTTTCTATGCGATCTAGGTTCCCATTTGGTGGTTAGTATATGTTTTTGATGTTCGTCCATTCGGTGGGAATCTTGTTGAGTCACATACATACCTATAACATTGTTTTCTTTTCCTCCGGACAACTCTGGTTAAATTGGCTAGTACAACCTACAGTAATAGCCTATGCTGTCTTGGTTACCTGGAGGCCGTCTGTTCCTAGTTATTCATTTATATATTATTAACATAATGTTCCTAAGACTGTACTAACTATGTTGAAGGTACACTGCCCCCCTAAACTGACTTTATTAAGCCTGCAACAACGTTCGCAATTTGGAAGGTACGTCCCCGGAGCATGTTCAAATAGTAAACCAAACATTCAATTTCAAAACAAGCAATACGGCCGAGTCGGACTGAGTTAACTGCAACACCCTTTAATGTTCAACGATGTCCCGTTTTCTTACGTTCAACACAGCAGACTTCCTATTACAAATTAATACACCCGCTAATCCCCGGTAGAGGATCCGACTGTCTCCCTTTAAAACTGTGTTGATACATATGTATGCCTCCCACTTTCACGTGGCTTCATGCTGACACACCTCTTGGAAGAGAATACCGAATTATGACAATTGGCAATGTCGATTACAGTAACAATTCATGCAGCAAGACAATCGGCTTTTCATTGTTTTCGCATAACCATCTGTGTTGCACAAATGTATGCCCCTATTTTAAAACGCGTTCTCCTAAGTAACACATGCTATCTTCCGATGCGATAACAAAGAGGGGTAATACGACCTCTGCGAGCTACTACTCTTTCCAAAAGTTACCCTTCTTGACAACTCAAGATAACCCACTCCTATTTGGAATTTGATATCATTAGTCAAGAAAGTATCTTCGACCACCTATATATGTATGCCGTGTACAACGTGTCACAGTGGGGTGGTTCATGACTAGCTAGACACGATGTTTACAGCCCAGAATCGTTTAACTGTATGATGAAGGATCACGATATGTAAGCGTCGTACATATAGACAATTATACTTATGCGTCACCTACCTGTGGTGTTGGATTGGAAACGAACAGCGAATGGTTCTCGTTCGAACTCGTCCTGGGGATCCGTATACTGGAAGACACCGGTCGGTAGGACCTTCGAATACCTTCAACACACATGGTTATCAACGGTGTTGAAAATCTGGGGCCGCACCAAATTGATTCACCAATATTCTTACTATATAGTTATTATTGTATGTTTGTCCTGCAATATAATATAATTATTAATACCAGGCCCTTGTAATTTCATGTTTAACAAGACAAGATTTAACAAGATTGCCACCCAGAGAATTAACTCTAGGTAGCAGGTGGACAAGGAAGCCCTTGGCTTTTCGAGAGTCCGACCTTTTTATTTATGTGTATCCCGCCCGTCTGAGGTATGTGTATGTTAAATGCCTATGATGCGTGATAAGACATTTGCATGGGCGATAAATACAAATAAAATATATTTGTACACAATGAATATTAAACAAAATAAATGTTAACCACTTGTCGAATATGCATGCGTTTTATTACACCAGGAACTAGTTACTAGTCAAACTGTTTTTTATCTCCAAAGTTTAAGTGATTTCATGTAGGAACGTCATCCCAATAGAGCCATAAGTGTCTTGAAATACATGCGAACATTTAATGCGACGGTTGACTTTGCTTCGCATTCACCAGTGCATCGAAATCGATGGCGATATTTGTGGTGGAGATGCGCAATATTTCCTGCAAATGCTCATCGGTGACTGCAGATCGTGCAGAAGACTTCGTATACTTCATACGACTGAACAGTAGCTCGCACAGATACGAGATGGCAAAGAGTGTCGTCATCTTAACGGCATGACGTTGTAGACGCGGATACTCATTACGTGGCACATTGCGGTAAAATGATTCGATTGACGTTTTCTTGAAGGCTGATTGAAGATTCGACGACGATTACAGTTCGATCAGTTCGAGCTGGATGTCCCCGGGTACTGTTTCTATCTCTAAGTAGGTTTTAGCAAAGATGGAGTAAGGTGCACTGTGCAGCTTGAAGTCGGATTTGACGGTGTCAAAATAAAGTTTTATATATATATTTATATAAACTCATTTTGTAGCTTCTACACGAGCGATGTAGTCAGGGGTGTCGCGCAACGAAAGCAACTCAAAATGGCAACGTTAGCTTTCACTCGCGAAGGGCGGCCATTAATCCGTTGCGAATATTTGTAATATTCCAATGTTTTATTCTTCGGTGAAAATGTGGTGCGTAGGCGAAACATGCCCCCTGGCGAGTTTTACAAATTGACGTCAGTTGCGAAATTCCCTTTCTATGCCGTATGAATAGATTGAATCGGCGAATGTTCGCCCAAGCGAGATGTCGGGCGGTGCGGCTTTCTGGGTGCACCAGCAACAGGTACGGTCCTCGCAGACTTCCCAAACTGGGTCAAGCGCCCACATAGTCACATTGATAACGCAATAGAGTCCATAATAGGTAGTTCAAAGTTCATTTCATATCAAACTATAATCGAGCTTGCGTACGTATGCGGGTACGTTAATGTTTTCCTCTTAGACGGCTTGAACCTCGAGCGCAAGACTGTCTGGAATTAATTAATCTACAACCCTACGAATAGGACGCAAGACCTATATCTTTTCAAAATACACCATATATGTCAAGATTATCCCCTTTCAGAGAGTAAACCAGTTGTTAGGAACGTAAAACGTAATATGCGCGTAATACGTAAAACGTCACTTAACAATCTGCGAGGGCGTTATGGTGTTTACGTAACGATGCTGTGTGTTTTCTAACATTTGGTAAATATTACAATCACGACTTTCAACTACCAAAGCATCCCGTCAGGTGACGAACATTTGTTCTAGTGTATCTATTTGAAACATATTTCATGTAGATATATACTGAATTGGTATGTCTTAAAAGTGCACAATGACGGCGTTGACTGATGGTTTCGTTACATATGAGACAAAGCACCACATCTTTGTGCTCAGTGACAAAATGCTGGTTTGTCCAGGGCTTATGAAACACTCTATGTTCGTCGGCTATTGTTCGTTTCGTACCCTTTGGCTTTGCAGTCTGTTGGGACGCCATTTGTACGATGCTATTAAAAAGTCGCCAAATGGCAGCTCTATATTATAGTCTGGGGACTTTTTAATAACTTGCTTAATGCAGTCTTCCGCTTTTGCCAAGACCGTAAAGTCTATTGACGATCATCCAGTAAGGCAGTATGCCACAGAAATCACCAATCGGCAAAATAACATGAACCAAATCAATCAGGTAATTGTCTCCTTATTTAATGTTTTATGTGAAG
Organism: Escarpia spicata; assembly: GCA_963995525.1. Classification (NCBI taxonomy): domain Eukaryota; kingdom Metazoa; phylum Annelida; class Polychaeta; order Sabellida; family Siboglinidae; genus Escarpia; species Escarpia spicata. The sequence continues at coordinate 56,624,145 of OZ023209.1, forward strand.
TATTAATGAAAGTACTTTTTATTTTAGAGATAACTCGGCGGGCCGCACGAATAGGGCTGGGGGGCCACAGGTTGCACGGGCCTGTTCTAGTGTAATGTGTGTACATTCATATAGGACCCGGTGAGTCCAATAATGCAATGTATTACACTGTCTACACGGCCTGCTTGGCGTATCCAACAGGTCCGGCCGCGCAGCAACTCCGGCCGCTAGGTACAAGATCTAGTGGGTTGTGGATAGAGACCATAACTCCACGACAGGTTACACATTTACCCCCTGCGTGGAATGTGGAATGTCTTAGTTCCCTTGTCACAGATAGAAGAGACCAACGACTTTTTGTGACCCTTCCGAAAGACACAGGCAACGTGAGGTGAACGTTTCGAAACGCAGCAGGTGAAATCGAACCACCGTCCCCGTGATCGACACTGCTCTACCTCGCGACAACCGCTCCCCACTTCTAGTGCAATAATAATACATGCAATACAACGTCTCGTAACCACGGGCATTTCATTCGTATGGCATGAACCGGAAGGAGAGGGGAGACATGCCTCCTACTACAGGATGTGAAGGTCGACACACAGAGGGTCCCGGCGAGACTTACTTGTAGAAGAATGCATACTGTTCCTTGCTGGCTGTTCTCCCCAGTCGCTCACTGATCACGTAGCGGAACTGATCAGTCGATATTCTGCAAAACAAGCGCATCGTTGTTGTTATTTATTTAGTTTCAAACTACGATTCCGCGACATGTGCATTGGTGTATTTAGGGTGCATTTCTGCACATTAAAAAAGTAGTTTTAATTTTCTTGTCAAAATAGCATGTGCAATTAACAGATTACATTTTTTTTAAGTCCGAGAAGCGACCGATTGCATACGCCTTGACCGGTTACGCTCGTCTCGATTGCGCACGTATCGTTCGGTTATATCCGTCTCGGTTACCGACGTCTGGCCCGGGTACGCCTGTCTCGGTTGTGCATCTCGCCCGGATGCTCTCACGGTTTAGTGCGCCTTTGCCCGGCCACGCTATCGCTTGTACGCTTTAGAACAGCGTATCAACAAAATTATGGATGTAACTGTCATTCATGTTCCGTCCCGAACGGATACATGCCTCAGCCATGCATAGCAGCATACGACCAAAGTCTTTACTGTGCCCTCTCTAGCATAGGATATCAACTTGGACAACTCACGCCCCGCCAAGTTTACGATATATTTCTATACTGGCTCCGTCCGAGAGCGATAATTCTCTGTTACGTTCTTTTAAATAGCTCTCTTAACATAGAGCATGTTTCTGTATATATGTACAATCGCGTAATCCCGGACCGTGCCCACTTAAAGTAACCCCAACATTGTCACCCTGGCTACATCTGAAACACCCCTATTTTACACAATGAGCTGATTTTAACTACAGTATAATTATAATGCAAGACAACCTAGACAAACCAATAAGTATTTGCATAATACCCATGTGGACAAACTACCTATGTATCATCATTTAATTACCTCAGATTATAATGCTTCAAAACAAAACGAGAGAAATTTATTCTGACATGTAAACAAGTTGCATAATTCTACAAATGGCGATTGTGCTTTGAGCACAAGCGAATTTCGGCCATTAATTAGTTGCAAGTATTTGTAATATTCCAATGTTTTAATTGTCGGTAAAAATGTGGTGCGTAGGCGAAATATGCCCCCTGGCGAGTTTGACACATTGACCAACTATTATCTCGGTCGCGAAATTCCCTTTCTATGCCGCATAAATAGATTGAACCGGTTAATGTTCGCCCAAGCGAGATGTCGATCGGTGCGGCTTTGTGGGTGCACCTGCACCAGCAACTAATACGGTCCTCGCAGACTTCCCAAACTGGGTCAAGCGCCCACATAGTCACACGGGTATTATTGATAACGCAATAGAGTCCATAATACGTAGTTCAAAGTTCATTTCATATTTCATATCTAACTATAATCGAGCTTGCGTACGTATGCGGGTACGTTAACATTTTCCTCTTAGACGGATTGAACCTCGAGCGCAAAACTGTCAGGGATTAATTAATCTACAACCCTACGAATAGGACGCAAGACCTATATTTTTTCAAAATACCCCATATATGTCAAGATTATCACCTTTCAGTGAGTAAACCAGTTGTTAGGAACGTAACACGTAATGTGCGCGTAATACGTAAAACGTCACTTAACAATCTGCGAGGGCGGTGCTTATGTAACGATGCTGTTTTTTTTAACATTTGGTAAATATTACTATTACGACTGTCAACTACCAAAGCATCCCGTCAGGTGACGGAATTGTTTTCTACTGTATCTATTTGAAACATATTTCACATAGATATATACTGAATTGGTATGTCTTAAAAGTGCATAATGCGTTATAATGTCTTTTTACAGTCCCCATGGCACGTCCACATTTCTATTTGCTGACCTATATTGTATTGTGCTCTTTTGAGTTCACAAAAGGTAGCGATTTCACACTGAGTATTTGTTTACTTCTAGCAAAACATACGGGTTTCCTCTCTAAACTCTCCTTACTGGTTTAGGTGACGTAGCAAGTGGTCAACAGCCATCGATTCGCGTTCTCGGATCTCTTGCAGCAGCACAATGTCGTAGCGCGATATGATCTGAAGCAATAACGCATGGGTCAAAGATCACATGACGGATACGGCTGTTATAAATTACAGTAAACATGGTGGGGAAACATTCGATTAACGTGTTAACAGTGGTTTATTTCTACATTAACCCCTAGTAGATACATCAAATCAACTGCCTATGTATACCATGTTTGCTGAATGTCAAACTTAAAACATACATTCACATTCACGCACGCAACCGCATGCACGTAGGCATGCACACACACGCACACCACACACACACACACACACACACACACACACACACACACACACACACCTGTCCCAGATTCCGCAGCACAGCCGGCTTTGCGATCTTGCGAGCACCTAAGATCTGCACGTTGAATGCTCCTAGGAGAAGCGACGGTTCCCGCTGGTCCCGCGTCACTTCCCCGTCGACGGCTCCCCAAACCGCTGTCAGTATCAACACCAGCGTGCCGAGTAGTCCTGGTGCCGCCATTGCAACTGGCTAAATGATGCTAGTAATCCGTTTTCTGCGCCGTCGTCTAAATACTCCGTGCTCAAAGCTGAGTTCGTCTCGGTGCTGCTATTTCACCGGAACCGCTTGTTGCCGATTACGTCACGGGGACAAAGAGACCGCGGCGCCGCAGAGGAACTGATCACAATAGGAGTGATTAATCTTACCAAGTTCGTGACGTTACTAAACTAGCCTATAGATGACAACACCAAGCCTTAGGCTCAATGTCGCAAACTAATTTAGAAGTATGCCAAGTAGGTCCTCGCACTCAACGCATGGTCATATTCGTAAATTGGTTACTTGAACTTGTTGATTGGACAAGACGCTATTTCTGTTGGCGCAGCCTTTCAAGCGGTTGCGTGTGAATGCCGAATGCCTCTAAGGTCAACAAATTAGCCACGCCCACGGCCGTTCTGTGGGAGCCAAGCAAACTCTACATACATTAGGCCTGAATGCTAATCAGACGCGACGTAAACACGTTCCTAGCTACTTTCACCAACACCCTTGTTTGAGTTAGCGATCCTGTATAGAATCACCACTCCGGTAGCGCATTCTATGTATTCACTGACACCAGTCGTCTACGGTTGTAGTTCTAGCAACAATGACCCGCAACTTAAAATCCACTCAATTACTCCAATCAAGACGCCAATGTGAGTAGTTAATTTCCTAAATTTAGCACGCTACGGGTCCCGGGACGTGTCATTTCAAAGGTGGCAATACACTAATTGAAGCGTTTGTGTACAAACAAACATATTTATTTGTTTACTGAATGTCAGACATAATCAATATGTTCATCTAAAAATGATACTTGAATATCCGTAAAGCTAAAACAAGGACGCTGTCTAAACTGCTGCGCGCAATTCATTAACTGCGTGTGCGCCTACATGGCGGCCTATTAGACAGTCTCGGATATTAGGCATGTGATTTGATGTTTTAATTAAGGCTATTAAAACTTGCCATTTTTGCACCCCGCATTATGAAAGTACAGTGAACGAGGTGGGAAGTTCATTATGAGGAATAGTATTTATTTTTTTAGATTTTTAAACACATTTATCAAAGAGCAGGCAACACAAGAATAGTAGGTGACCAGTCAACCATGACGTCTGCCTTTCACTATTCAGCTAAGACCTCCACCAGCGGGCTGGAAGTGTAGTGAGAAGGCCAGTCAGCAGACCAATGTGGCAAGCATTGACTACCAATTGCATTTCTAGGGTGCAGCCTACAAGAAAGGGCCAGCGTGGTGTAATGTATCTGCCTTGACCGATTGCTGTGTCTGTATTCAGACGCAACCTTTGTGCCCGCACAAGGACTTGTTGCACCATACAGCTTCATTGATGCACCGTGATGACGCAATGGCAGTATCAACAACAACAACAGTGATGGCGGTAGCAGCAGCAACAGCAACAACACTGATGGCGGTAGCAGCAGCAGCAACAACAACAGTGATGGCGGTAGCAGCATCACCAACAACAACAGTGATGGCGGTAGCAGAAGCAACAATAACAACAGCGATGGCGGTAGCAGCAGCAACAACAACAACACTGAGGCGGTAGCAGCAGCAACAACAACAACACTGATGGCGGTAGCAGCAGCAGCAACAACAACACTGATGGCGGTAGCAGGATCAACAACAACAACAGTGATGGAGGTAGCAGCATCATCAACAACAACACTGATGGCGGTAGCAGAAGCAACAACAACAGTGATGGTGGTAGCAGCAGCAACAACAACAACAGTGATGGCGGTAGCAGCGGCAACAACAACATCAGTGATGGCGGTATCAGCAGCAGCAACAACAACAGAAAACAATGATGTGTTTGACATTCGTTGTACCAGGACAAGCATAAATCGACACAACACTAGTATTAATCTGATACGTGTTAACCAGGCAATGTTCAACAACAGCGGTGTGAAATCTATCACCACCAGTGATGTGACTTGTGTGCTGCTCAACGCGCGATCTGTGTGTAACAAATCCGTAACATTTAAAGAACATATGCTTGATCATAAAGCCGATTTAATGTTTTTGACAGAAACATGGTGCAAATTAACCAAACAAAAGTGCTGTTCTCAACGAATTAACCCCGCCATGTTACAGACAAGTCGGCATACACATTCCGTAAGACTAACCAAACGATATGACACGTGACATTTGAACATTTAGGTGTTAAATCAACAACAACATTGAGACATGTACGTGTTGTTATCATCTACCACCGACCACCTCTATCCAACGGTTCCTTGATGAATTCGAAGCATACATAAATGAAATAGTAGTTACACGAGAAGACATTCTAATTGTCGGGGATTTCAATCTCCACTGCGAACTGAATAGTGCGCCTGGTGTAAAGGTGTTGAAATACATTTTAGCGGAAAACAGCTTAAAACAACATGTCACTGAACCCACGCATATGAGGGACACATGTTGGACTTGGCATCGGTGGACACTGAAGTAGATGTGAATACAATGGTTGACCAGTACGAACATGCGGTCGTATCAACCATTAACCTTGCATGCCCCCGTCACGTCGAGAATGAAAGCTTGTCGACGCAAGGAGCCCTGGTATAATTATGACATTCATCAAGCCAGGGCATTGAGACGAGCAAACGAGAAGAGATGGAGAACAACGAAGCTCGAGGTGCATCGCCAGATTTTGTTGAGTACCGAACAGCGGTCAACAAGATGATCAAGCGAGCTAAGCTTGCTCACTATGAGTCTGTATTGGCATCAATTGACCAGCGGACATGTTTTCGTGTAGTTCACACCCTGCTGAAGCCACCGGGTATGACTCCACTACAATCCGCTAACACTGAAACAGTGTGCAGTGACTTCGCTACCTACTTTGCTGAGAAAACACAAGGCATTAGAATACAGATCCACGAATAGCTGGTCAGTAACGAAGAATACTATGGTCACGTTATCGATGGTGGCAGCCAACGTGTGTTAAATGAACTCAATCGACTGCTACCTACCTGTGAAGATGAAATGAAGAATATGCAATCTGGATTACTGCTCAACTAATCTTCTGAAGAAAACACAACGTATCCACATTCCCTATCTCGTAGCAATAGCGAACAACAACTTTAAGCAAGGACTATTTCCGATCACTTTGAGAACAGCAATTGTAAAACCACTTCTAAAAACCGACACAGAGACCTGCTGAAGAATTACAGACCGGTCTCCAACATAGCATTCCTCCGCAAAGTCCTAGAGAAAGTTGCAGTTCGTCGTCTGACTGGCCATCTCGCTGTGAACGGGCTGCATAAAAATACCAATCAGCATATAAGATGCTTCACAGTATATATACTGACTGCCCTATTGCGTGTCCAGCATGATATTGCTGGTGCGCTTGACAAGAATCGTGCAATGCTGTTTGTCATGCTGGATTTATCAGCCGCATTTGACACGATTGACCATAAACACTTGCTGACACTACTGCATGACGAGTACGGTGAGCGCGAAACGGCGTTATCATGGTTCTGGACGTACTTGGGAGATCACACCTATCGTGTCCAGATTGACTCAATAACATCCGAGTCTATTCCGCTACAGAGTGATGTACAACAGGGCTCGGTTCTTGGGCCAGTTATCTTCACCCCATACACCACACCGTTGCAGCGCATATCCAAAATATATGAAATAAAGTACCATAACTATGCTGATGACATTCAACTATATACAATCCAGCTATACCAGGCGACCAAGCGGAAACAGTTAGGCGACCCACATACTACAATGGGAAAGTCAGGCGATGGATGGCGCAGCGCATGCTGAAACTAAATGATGAAAAAACTAAGATGACCATCTTGACATCAAAATATCATCTAAAGATATACGGAGGTTGTTCTATGACCATTGGAGACCATACGATTTCACCAGTAGACTGCATACGGAATTTGGGAAATCTCATAGACTAACATCTGACTGCTGTGTGTGCTGCATGTAGCTACTATTTGTACAGACTGTCATCAGTACGGCACTATCTTACAGCTGAAGCCGCACTCGTCACCTCTCGCTTGGACTATCGCAGCGCACTCTTGCACAACTTACCGTTATCCCAGACAGCTCGGTTGCAGCGAGTACGGAACAATGCAGTCAGACTAGTAACACGCACCAGTGTTAACGGACCTGCATTGGCTGTCGGTTGCGAGTCGAATTGTGTTCAAGGTGTTGGTGGTGACTTACAAATGTATTCATGGTTTGCTGAAGTGAAATGACAAAAGGAATCAAGTCCAACTTTTATCAAAATTGAATTAAGTGTATTTTGGAATCAGGGAAGTAAGTCTCAACTACCAATGGGTTCTTTTCTGCTAAACATGCTTTGGTAAAGCCATGATTCACATGGCAGAAGGAAGCATGTCCAGCAACATGCCACGTTTACCATGACAGAAGGAAGCAAGTCCAAATCCAATTAAACCGAAGGCTTACTGAGATATAGGTATACATGTATAATACATGTATACATGTATAATACATGTATACCTATTTGAAAATGGAGTCAGCCCTGGCAAGTTAACTGAAAAACCACTGCTCAACACTGTGTGTTCTTGCATGTTCAGGAGGGGGTCTTCACAAATATTTTGGAAGACCTCATTCGATGACCCAGTATATCAGTCTGGGGAGTTTCTGGAGAAAAAGGTTGCCACAAATCTTCTGCGTGGGTCGACTATACCTGTGAAGGGGGCTCCACGGGGCATTTCATCGAAGAAGAAACAGGATATTATTGAGAAATTATGTCCACTAATGCCCTCAAACATATCCACGTTCTGGAAAAACTTGCCCACCAATGAAAATGTGACATACTTAATTGATGTTCAATAATGACCAACCAAACAAGCTGACCCTCTTCTTCATATGACTTGGTAGTTGTAGATTAGAAACTGGTTACATACTTAATTAATGTAAGAAAAAAATATGTATTTCTAATTTTGCATATCATTCTTTGATTCGAGACAATAAACTGTGAAGGACACATTAAATTGATGCAAAAATCAAGCATACTGTGACTATTTCACCTGTTTGAGTGGGGCAGATACTAAGAATAAATGTTATTGATGTTTCCAGAAAAAAAGGAAACACTGAAAGATCTGAATCACTCAATCTATTAGCAGTTCTGAAAGGTACCTATCCGTGAAAAGGCCACTACCCCCACCCCTAAAAGGTACGCACCCTCCCGGATCCCCTGCACTAATAGTCCCTGTACAAACAACAGAACAATCAATGTTTCCTCTTTTTATGATACCATTGAATGATTAGTGAGTACATTGACTTCTTTCTCATTTTGAATAAAGGTTAATATTTGCAGTAAATGGACTTGCTTCCATATCGCAAACATTGCATGGGTTGTGAAATAATCGTTCTGCCATAACAAAAGGAACCAAGTCACCCTAATCACGCCCAGGATAACCCGAATGATTTATAAAATAGTGGCATACATGAAGTATGTGATGACCCAAATACTAAACTTCTACAGGTTTAAGAGAGCTATAAAGAAAACTTGTTTTTGTCAATTTATCCAAATTTGACCTTTTGGACTTACATCCTTTAGTCATTTCACGGCAGTTTAGCGCCGTCTTATTTGGCAGAACTTGTACAGCCACGAGAGCGTGATGGACGCCTACGCCAGGACCTTGCGCCAACACTGCACCAAGGCATCACGAAGAAATGCATCGGCGAGTCGGCATTTGGCGCAGCAGCATCGCGACTGTGGAACGAACTACCTGTGGACATTCGTGCATCAGGGACACTGAATAGGTTTAGGAAGTCTTTAAAGACTCATCTTTTTATTATACATTTTAATTAATTTAACTTGATTCGTCATGACGGACATTATTTTATCATTTTAGTATTATTTGTCTTAAAATTACTGTTACTATTTTAATAGTTAGTAATATATGTCTTATGACCAGTGTTTACTTTTTAATATATTAATATACATATATTTTATTTCTTGTACAGTGCATCGATCCGCGATGCGGGAATTAGCGCTAAAGAAATACCGTATTATTATTATTAACTTGGAGGCCCGTTACGGTCACAGTGAAACAACACATTTTCTTGGTCGCTCTCCATCGAACCCATGGACACGCCCGATATATAGAACAGTTTTATCATTCCACACAATTGTCCACAAAGCGAGAGTGTGTCTACACTGTAGAGTTATAACCGAAGCGAAAAGGAGCCCGGTGCGATTTTCATCGCCGTACGAGTTGTCACGGGCCATATAACGGCTCGGTTATGTGACGTGAAGTGAGAGGCAACAAACATAATTGTTTTTATAAGCCTACGTCTCTGCAAGCTTCACAACAAAAGGCAGCATTACTTCAAACTGGTCAACTCGCATCAGGGGTCTTGCCTGACTTAAGTGCATAGGTCATCTTGACCCATTGCTCCACCTCTTCGTTCTATCTTCTGTTAATAGTGCGAGGCTAATGTAATGTTAATTGTCATCCTCTGTTTGTCACTTGAAAGCTATATGTTAACAACGTTTTTGCTTGGTAAAGCCAGTAAAGCCAGCTTCCTTTTCAACGACAGTCTTTATTGTTTAGACTACTCTTTGACACGGCGTCTACATAGAAGTTCGTCCATCTCTCTCAATGAGCACGTTTGCATATCGCACTACATTTTGGGATAACCAATGGAACAAAAGTTGATTGCTTTCATCGTAAAAGCATACGATGTAGGGGGTCAATGTGTAACCTGTCGTGGGCTCACAGAATGGTGGTCTCTATGTCTAACTCACTTGGTCTTGCTTCCAACGGCAGGAGTTGCAACCCGGTGGGGCGTGTGAGAGAAGCCTAGCAGGCAGTATAGGCAGTGTAATACAGTGTACATTTGGTTCCATATGAATAAATACATACATGTACATACTTTCCGAACGATAATTTTATGCATCGGATGTGTGGAAAATGAAAACGTTATACACTGGCTTCAGAACATCGTGAATATTTGGGGGCAGCGGCTCTCTGAACACCCCAAACTGTACCCCCTTGAAGATCGTAAAAAACACATCGAAGCTCTCTAAAAATCTTGATTTGCACCCCGTTGAGCCTCACAAAAAACTCGATTTGCACTCCCCCAGAAGCTTGCTGAAACACCCACCTTGAGGATCTACAAAACCCTCTATTTACATCTGCTCCCTCGAATTGCACCCCAAGATCCACCCACATTCCTCTGTATTGGGGAGCTAATCCCCAACCATCTATCCCTCCCTTTAGAGTCAAGTAATAATTCAGCACTGTGCGGACCTCCCAATGTGAGACAGTCTATCTACGCGCTGTAGTGTCAACAAAGGCTAGGGTAATAGCTGGAACGAATCAGATGACAGGAATAATTAGTTAGTGTGAAATGTCATTATTAATTAGTGTTAAGCTTATTATTATAATTAGTTGTGGTTGGAGTCAGCTATGGTTGAGGTTGGTAATAGCTCGGTTTGTTTATAGTTAGGGTTATGCTCTCAACGATTACACCGACGACCTCACTGTGTGTATATATTTACGAACTAACACATCAACATATCTGCTTCATTTTACTAACCTAGATCTATCCAGCCAGTAATTACACTGACATGATTATGTGGTTAATCCTACATTGTAGGTGTATTTAGGATCTCTGGGGAACGAAGCCATACATGAGCCTCAAGTACATCCTCTGGGGAACGAAGCCATACATGAGCCTCAAGTACATCCTCTGGGGAACGAAGCCATACATGAGCCTCAAGTACATCCTCTGGGGAACGAAGCCATACATGAGCCTCAAGTACATCCTCTGGGGAACGAAGCCATACATGAGCCTCAAGTACATCCTCTGGGGAACGAAGCCATACATGAGCCTCAAGTACATCCTCTGGGGAACGAAGCCATACATGAGCCTCAAGTACATCCTCTGGGGAACGAAGCCATACATGAGCCTCAAGTACATCCTCTGGGGAACGAAGCCATACATGAGCCTCAAGTACATCTCCACAGCTATTAAAGGGAATAAAAACATTTATTGCTTGAATTTATGTTAAATTAGATCCTGCTATATATTTCCATGTCCACCAACCAAAACAAATCCCCCAAAATCAAAGAATTAGTTTTATTTAAGAAATGGATCGCAAAAATCAAGCGAGCTAACATCAAGCCGACGAAACACAGCCGGCTTTGCTCCGGTCATTTTGAGAAAAACTGTTTTGATCGCGATCCGGAGATGTTGGCAACCCTTGGATATCCTGGTGCTCGAATATCGTTGAAAAGCGATGCAGTCCCAACAATATTCCCGGCAGTAGAAGCCGTCAATCCGCCGAAGACAGGCGTCGGCACGGGCAGGATCGACGGCCGCTTTGCACGAGTCGAAGGCAAGCGTGTCTCGCAAGCGTAGTTCCAGTGCCGCAGTCGCCGCTGCAGGCTCCGCTGCCACTACAGCCGGCTCCGCAACTACACCCATGGCTTCTTCGGAGTACCAGGTTCCTTCTACGAGTGATGAATTTACGAGGTCTGCTTACCGAAAGCGGCAACGAATCAAGGTAATTCTTATATGTGATTTCTGCTATTATTATTACTCTGTAGGTCTAGTATAATGCCTGGACTGGACGGTCTCGTGTGTGTCAAAATAAGTTATTCAACTTATTGTCATTGTACCCCATTGGTTCCAATCATATCACGGAACTCTTCCTAAGTATCTTATATTCTAAATGTTGTAGTTATGCACGATACTACTATGATAAATCTACATATACTCAGTTTTGTGGAAAATTTGATAGTGTAATCAAATCGATTCAGGCGACTGTTTTTATCATTATCATGGTTACAGGAATGTAAGGCAATAAAACAAAAACGTCAACAAATTAATTAATGCTAGTTTGTTAGTTATGCATTTAATTAATCTATGTACTTTTACATGCAAATAAGAAATAATTATTTTAATTATACTCATTGCCGAGTCAGGTTAGTCTGTTATCATAAGTTTTTTAAACAGTAAGAAGCAATACTTAAATATGTTCACATTTGGATGTGGGTCGTTGCCCAGCTACCAAGTGTGAAAATGGTAATTTGCCAAGTTGTGAAACAATAACAATAAATGCAATGCAAGTTGCAAACCTATCTATTGTATATTTAGTAGATGATTAGTTATAACCAAAAATAAAATGTTCACAAGTAATATATCGTCACATTTTCCAGGTAATTGTTTGCATAAAAGTGTAACATAACAAAAGTAACTATGTCTCTGTGTAGATTCTGTAAGCGTGATATCAATTATTTATGATGTTTTTATCATAGAATAAACAATACATACCTTGCAACTTGAAATAAATTTATTAATTTGTATTTTTCACAGCTAGGCAGTCTGTTCACAGATGGTAAAAGACAGGATTTTGTTTGCTTTTGTCAGAAACCTACAACAATTTATTTTTTTGCAAATTCTATAAGGGTAATTTGTTATTTCAGTTATTTGCTGACATTCTGGCAGCAGCTCGAGATAGTCCACCGTCGACCAAGAATGGGTCATCTGAAGATACAGCAACTGAATATGACAGCTCTCGTACGGATTCCTGTGATACAGAGGATTCCACACCCGAATCAGTCACAGCTTCCACTCCAAAAAGGAGGAGCAAATGCTTTCAGGTTGACATCAGGCCATCAACTCGCACGAGAAGAGTGCAATCAGTCTGTGCAACAGAGCAGGTTGCTGTGCAGGTGACATCAGCAGTGAGGTCAACGAGTGTGCAGTGCAGTTTGTTGACTGGTCCGATTAGTGACTCGAGTGACTCAAATGGGGAGGAAGTGACATCTGCTGCAGATCCAGAGTATGTTTGCTCTGACAATGAGTCGACTAGTCGTGACAGCAGCAACAGTGACAGCGATGACCACGTCGACCAGTACACTGACACAGAGGAGGGTGTTACAAACAAGACTCCCTTGAGGAAAGATTGCTGCCCTTCCAAGGAGAGGTACTTCTTGGTGGCAGAGTCTTCACTTCGTCATCTTTTCACACGTTGCCGAAACTGCACTGGCCAAACCAATGTCGTAGTGCAGCAGTTTCTCGGCTCAATGGGAAGTTGCCCTGTAAAGATAATAATTGGTCTGTAGATGTGAAGCTATGCTATTTATTAGCATGCCATAGGTAAAGTGATCAACAAAATTGACTAGATAACTTGTTTATCAATGGGTATTTGCTGAAGCCATATTCTCATCTGCCTGCAGGGGAAGTATTCCCATGGGTGTTGTTTGGTTTATAACCATTGTCTGTGGACCGTGTGGTGATTCACATTGTGTTACCAGGTCGACACAGTTACCAACATTTGGAATGATTCATCCCAGTAACACTGTGTTATGAAACTTGCTTGATGAATTTGTAATGATTCAACCCAGTAAAACTGTGGTCTGAAACTTGCTTGATGGATTTGTAATAAATATGTCACACAAAAAATGTGATTAAAAATGCTATGTCCTTATGATTTTTATGGACATAGTCGTAGGGCACATATATACCCACTGGTAGCATCTCACATATAAGACCCCTAAGGTTACACTAAACCCCTAGGTCTAGGACATAACCCTTCAGGCTATAACCCATTACCATAATTATTCAATTGTTCTGCATGTTGTTTTAATGTTTATTTTGATTATATAGTAGCTATATTGTTATGTGTCAGACTCAGAGTAATACAAATCATTGTTCCACATAAATGACATAATCTAGAGCTGTCATTATATATGTCATGATATTATGATCATCTCGCGAACAACTGTCCAACTAAAAAAGTGTGGGTTTTGTCCAGAGGGGTGATATCATAAGTAGCTATAACGTCCTAAACTCGATCCGCATAAACCAGACAACCATGCTTACGACGTTCGACGGTTCGTAACTTTGTGAAGTTTGTCTTTGACAAGTCTGTTTACAATTACTTCGTCCGATGACCTACTTAGGTCTTAGCTACAACCTCTAGCTAACTCTCTGTACAGCTTTGACACCGCATTTTATAATATAACGTCGTATTAAAACGATATAATTGTTGTTGTCGACAGTTTTCACACCATATGTATTGTGTCATTATAATGAAGTTGAAGCTTACCAGTCGGTGTTGCATGAGCGAACATTGTCATTGTGACTGTCCGACTCCGCATCATCTTCTTCGCTACCGTCGCTGAAACGCTCGGAAAGAGCGGAATTAGACGAATCATCCGCTGTAACCGTTCCCGCTAGTGGCTCAAAATCGTATGATTTCACTTGAAACTCTGGGAAACTCCCACTAGCCATGATGTTACAAGAGAATGGAGAGAACAACAATGGCGATGCATAGATGTCAACAAAGCCGCGAGTCAGGATTGACGTCACGATACCACGTGATCGCCTAGCTCATTAAATTTCAACTTTCTGCGGGAATCTCTACACAGACGGGTTTAAAATAGAATTTTGTCTACAAACGTATTTTTCTGTATTTTTTAAATGTTGTCAAATGTTACATACAATGTTAATCTTTGTGTACACATGGAAAACGGATTTTAGCTAATGCCTTGTTTTTATTTCCTTTAACTTCGCCCACACAATATTTTGAATACGAACATTCCCCGGACGTTTCCCCCAGACGTCCCCCCGCCGACAATAAGCAATTTAAAATAATAACATGACGCTACTCGAATTCGTGCACTCCATGAACTTGTCGCTGACACGACGACATTTATTGATAACATCAGTATGGAGTCAATACGTTTGTTTTTAACCTTTACGTAACCCTTATTACCAAGATATCCTACCCCATGTAAAGCTTCGTATCGCTTGCCCGGAGACCCCCGACCTCCCACCAAGCGAGACGTACTTTATGAATGGCCCCAAACACGTAGCATTGAAAAATCGAGAAAAATGTAGGGATAGTGTTTTGAACTTAACAGTATATATTCCTACAGTAGTTTTTTTAGGGTATGCTCAAAACACTAAGGTAGTGTTTTGAAAGTACGCTCAAAACACTACGGTAGTGTTTTGAGGGTACGCTCAGAACACTACCGTAGTGTTTTCGAGGGGTAGTGTTTCCAACCTTACTACACCGCCATTGCCATTCGTTGTAAGTTGGTTAAGCCAACCCTCGGACCAACTGCAACTAAAGAGGTACAAGTTGTGTCGTGAGGTGTGCGTACTTTACTTTACCTAAGTTTAAGGAAAGGGGAGAAATAAACTTCCCGCGAGTGCTGCCAATGAGCGTATCTCGAATCATTGTTGCTAGTCCCATAACTGCAATGCTTGTTAACCATGCTGGACAACCAGTGCTATACTTGCGACCTAGAATACATGAATACAATAGCGTTTATCGCCAATGATCCAACGTGTAAACAATGCGTCAATGTTTGCCCGTCTTTTCCGGTTTTTGTTCGCGCACGCGCAAAAGCACCATACTTCATGTACTATATATTTAGCGCTACGTCTCAATGCTGGCGAGTGCTATACAATAGGATGAGTAACAAAACTATTTTCTCGTTAAAGAATACATCAAATATATAATTTGTTTCACCCATAAATGCTTCTCACTTTCAACTTATGGGAATCATAAAGAACTACACGTATGACTTTCAGAACAATGATTACAATGTAAAAGAAAACATAACAACATGCTAACAGATACGACGGGAGACATTTTGTTGGAACCGCTGGGCCGGTTGCTAAGCGGCGTGACGTCGTCACTTCGGTTCTCTACTCAACGTAGATAACAATCGGGTCAACTGCGGTCAGCCATCCTCGCAAGCCAGGGCTGTTTGCCAAGCAAAACTAGCCCTGGCTGATCCCCTACGCGAAGTGCGGAAGTTAGCTGAGTCAAACTAGTAATTGACTTCGCCAGTCGCGACGCGACTGCGTCACCCGTGAGAACAGCGTAAATACCCGCCGCAATTTGAAGACGGGTAAACGACTTCTGGGAATCCCAGTATATAACGACCCGTTCGCCCATTAGCACGAGCAGCTTAGCGGTATTATGTATTCGAATAGTTGCTTCTACTTCCTAAACATTGCATGTAACACGAGCCACGGTTGGTTGAAATTAGTTTTATTATGACCACCTGACCTGAGTAGATCTACCGATCTAGTGAGCGATTTGATAGGCTGAACTTAAATTCAGAGTTTCGCAAAGCGATCAGCCAGGGGTACTGCTGGCTGGGACTGACGTAATCAGCAGCAGCGACACCTGGCGCGCGAGGATGCGGTCAGCTCAAGATAAAGCAAACAGCACACACTGGGTATGTCAAATCGACCAGATCTTACAGATTAGAAAGTGTGCTGTGGTATGGGGAAGGCAAATCATGTAATAACTGTCAATTATTCTAACTGTATCAGGGACACTGCACAAGCTAATGGGCTTGTGTTGGTTGGTTGTCGACCTCCCGTCATCCGTTCTGGCCCCTTTGTGTAACTGTAGGTACTATATTGGATAAGACCACAAGAGATTTTAACAAGGCGGCCATTATAACCTATATTGTGCTGGATGGATAATTTAATGACAGATTTTCTTCAAACTTTCTCAGCACATGAAACTTTAATTAACTGACCTCGTGTGGATATTCTGATACCTCATTTTCCAGAAAAATCCACCTAAACCTGATACCCCTAAATTTCGCCCCAATCTGGTGACTTGATTTTGAAATATTGGTGCGTTCCGCAAAATGTGCGAATTCGCGAACGATTAGTTTTGTATACGTATATTAATTTTACTTACCTCGTGAAACATCTAACGCAGAAGTACATTCTGTATTCACTGGACAAACAGGTCCCATGCAAACGTGTTTGAACCAATTCACACACCATCCCAAAGTGCTATTTTAAAGGGGAATCTTTCAATGGCGGACGGACACTAATTGTGGTCTTACGCCATATCAGATATCATACGTAATGACCCAACAGTACAATCAATGAAATTGGATGTAGCCATTATCATGTCAGTAATATATTTGATTTAAATTCCTATTACATAGGGAAACAATAACACATTAAAACAATACAACACTGAAGGTGTATACAATTATAAATATTATCAGGTAGTCCGAGACACTGAAATAAAAGTGCGATTAGAGGAACCGACAAACGTAACAATAAATAATTAACTTATTTAAATAACACAAAAGTAAACGTCTTAATTACTTACTGATATTACCACACATTTCAGACGTGTGCCTACAATCTTGGTTAAAATAAATGCGTGTTAACAGTTCACGAAAATATGTCCACAAGTACACAAAACACATTCCTGAGTGCTAATGCTGCGTTCTAATGGGCTCGTTTATATTGTAAACACAACATGGCGAACTGGAAAGTTCACGGACTCCTCGAGTATACCACTTGTAAATGTATGCAACTGGGTCAAGTAGGGGTTACGAAGACGTAGTCACGGTATACACGAGCCGACTGGAACGCAGCACAAGACAGCCACTGTCTGTGATGTTCTATCAATGTCTACGACTTGATCCCGCTGACGTCGACACGAGGAATGATCTGATTGCTGAGAGAGACGCCGTGCAGTAGACGTAGATGTCGCCTCAGACTCGTGCTCTGGGTGAAGCGAACTCCACAAATGTTGCAACTGAAGACGAAAACGAGTCAATCAGCACATGTTTTATATACATACATTACATGCACCTGGTGCCTGAGTGTGCAGAGTCCAGTCCTCAGGCGCACCAGGTGATAATGGTGCGCCTGAGGACTGGACACTGCAGACTCAGGCACCATATGCACACTAAACTACATATTGGAGAAACCGACATCCTTGTGGCACAGCTCCAATGACAGTGACACATTTTCTTCAAGATTGCCCAACACCCCAGAATGAGAGGAAGGCAACCTGGCCCATAGAGACATCAGTGAAAGACAAGATCTTTGGCCCTCTGTGAGACCTGCGGCGTACAGCAACCTACATCCGAGAAACAGTCCGAGCAAACGCCGAATATGAAGAATATACTTCCATATACGACAGTCACAACTGCATCGCTGAATAATATATACTTCTAAGAATTAAAAAGTGCTCAAATAACAAATGTTAAATTATTGTCTAATAAACTTGCCGAACAGTGAGGTACGTTGATTGGACGAAATAGTATTTATAATAATATATGTATTGGGATTGTCGAACATAAAACTAGTAACTGATTTGCTTTTCTGAAACGACTATATCAAGTAGAACACCACACGGTTATCCACGATTGTTTTGTCTACTTCCGGACTGCACCCAACGCAAACAAACGGTTATCCACGATTGTTTTGTCTACTTCCGGACTGCACCCAACGCAAACAAATCGCGGTAAGAGGGCGGTCGACTGCGTAATAATCGGATACCCATAACCTTGACTAATCACAACCATAAGCATAACAAACCCACCTATAACTGGCCCTTACTAACTCGGACCCTAACTAATTACGAGATTAACCTTAACTGATAATGACTTTACACCCTAGCCATTTATCACCGACTTCTGAGTGGGTGCCAACGATTGCGCACGCGACGCTAGACGCCAGGCACACGCGAACGCAGCAGTTTTATTATCACGTGTCGCCACCTGTTGGAAACGGATGGGAAAAGACGACGTGCCGCCATCTTGTAGCAGACACAGGTACAAAACAGTAAAATACAGCACCTAGTGCTACTTTACTGCTGAATTGGACGACACTGCGACAAGAATGCGACAAGAATAGTCAACAGTATCGTTTTAGGAAGAGCACGCAATAGATAGGATAAATAATGCACTTCCACACTAATTTTAACATAACTCCAGTGTCACCACGTGGAGCTTAGCCGACTACCAAATTTGTTCACTGAAAAAAAACCTCTAAATAAAAAAATTGTGTCTTTTGAAATACTTAGCCGGCTGATAAGTCACAGACCAATGGCTTCCAGATTTGTAGGCTTCGGTGGAGTTTGTTTAGTTTCGGGAATGCAGTTGTACGTCCAAGGAGGGGGTGCAGTTTGTTGGGGAGTCTCAAGAGGGGTGAAGGTGGTAGGGCTCATTACAATTACAAATCAATTACAATTATTTTTCATTTGTCATTTCAATTATACTTCTAAAAGTTTCAAATTCATTACAACTATACCACTAAATTTTTGTAAGCCTGAAATTCTCCTGGATTTCAAAATTGTACAGCTTATCTCCATTGAACCAATCAGAATGTGCCTTACATAATTATACTGCCTCTCACAGTGTAATGCCAAGTAGCCAGAGAGAACGTACCTAACATAACTGTGATCGTGAGCAACCAATTAGAACTTGTCTTACACACCTGTAAAGCCCTTCTCCATTGAACCAATCAGAAGTGCCCTAACATGATTGCAATAGCGAACAGCCAATAAAAATTAGTCTTACACACCTGTAAGACAACTCTCAGTTGAACTAATCAGAACATGCCTAACATAACTGTAATAGTGAGTGGCCAATAAGAACTAGTCTTACACACCTGTAAGGCCTCTCTCCTGTGTGTACGCGGTGGTGTCGGTGTAGGTCACTCATCTGTCCAAATGAACGTCGACATAAGTCACACGTGAATCGTTTCTCTCGTTTGCGGCTGCGAGGTGTGGTCAAGGCATCTCCTGATGTCGTATTATAACAAGGTCTTTGATTCTCAGCCTCCAAATGACTATCTGAGATTGTGAATCACAAGTCAATTCATCATAATTCGCACAAACTAATTTTAAAAAGTCAAAATCAAAATAATAGTAATCAAACATTATAATTGGTAGGCACTGTGTGTACTGGTAATTTTGGAATTGTACGGTACTTTATACCACCACTGACCAGTTTAACATTTTGTGTCAACATTGTCACAATTTTATCTCTAAACCAAAGTCAACTTTGTGGGAAATGCAGTTTTGAAACCATGGATGTAGTCAAGTGTGTTGGAAGTGTAGTTTCTGAAACAGGACTGGAATCAACTTTGTGACAACAAATGCAGCTATAAAACAACCTGGTCTGAGACAAACCTTGGAATGTAAATTAAAAAAAATATAGGAATAACATTAAATGGAATATTTTTAAAAGACAAACTCTGCATACATTATTTCAGGTTGCACCATCTACTGACTTGAGTAAATTAAGTTAATGCAAATTAACTGCTGCTGGATTTCAACATGTATATATTGGTGATCACTACCCCCAAGACGTTATGAAACTTCACAGATCAGATTAAATTGTTGTATACAATGCATAGCATGACTTGCTTCATAGGCATATCACTAGATCAGATCCCATCCAAATTGATAACATCACAGCAATTTCGTAGTGCAAAATCATAAGAAATCTCCACAATTATTTTGAAAATGTTCATTTAAATAATATAAATTGCAATTAAAATAGATTTATAGGAACCGCCACAGCAAACCCGGTATTTAGTCGTACTCATCTTTCAATGTCTAGTTTATTTACCTCAACAAATATTCTAGAATTAATAAAATTCATACGAACCCACAGATTAAAAACAATAGAAAATGTGAGTCTAAATGACATTGATTTACAAAATGTCACTTTTTTTAAGCTTGCATCAATTTTAGCAATAAATAAAAAACTACTGTTACAAAGATATTCCAACAATTTGAACAAGGTATTATTTTAAAGTTTATATGATGAGGTGTGGATTCAGAAAAGGCATAGAACTCTATTTCACAATCTTGCAACTTAACACCCACTTTGCTCTGGCAGGTCACATATAAGAAAATATAAGAACACTACAAAATTACTTCCTCTCTTTGACTCAAGCACAGTTTGTTTCATAAAGTTAACGCGCCGTGCTTTAAAGTGCCGGTCATCAACTCATATTGCTTAACCATATTCATTCAATCACTGGTAATAAACTTACTTCGGGTAAAGACATCTGTGGATGTCATCAGACCAGATGACACAAACGCTTGGGCAAGGGCATCTGCCTCTTGGGCAGCGCAAACAGTCGAGTCTTCATTGTACCACTCAGACATGCCTGCCTGACTGTCTGTTGGTTCGGTTTTGCATGTCAGTAGGCAACTTCCGTCTTGTGTCTTGTTGAGTTTGTTGTCTGATGATGGGGCAAAAGTGTCAGATGTGTCCCGGTTGTCAAGGTCTACATCATGTTCACTCTTCACGTCTAATGCTACTGAATCTACCAAAGGGGACAAAACAGATGGTGGCTGTAAATTGTGGTCTACATCCTTAGATAAATCAGCAAAGCTGGTGAGATTGGTAAGACAACCTGGTGTACCGTCTGCCCTCTCGAAACACTGCAATGCCTCAACGCGACTATGCATGTCAACAAGTGCATCTGTTTTGGAGCTATTGCTATCAAAGCCCACACCATCCTTGTCAATGATGATGACCTGGTCTTGGCTGTTATCATCATTACTAGCTGATCTGCTGGAATAAGCATCATTCCCATGCTGATTTTCATGCACAGGATCATCATCATTATTTGTGGCAATAAAGCAAAGATTGCGCCGTTTCTTCATGGGCTTCACTGGTACATAAAGGACCTGTACATTCTGGATGTCCAACTCACGCGTGATGTCAAGAAATGTGATGAGATCACACACAGGAAGCTGCACCTCGCCACGGTAAATCAACTCCAACACCCTCTCCCACATGACATTCTCAATCGAGTCAGCTGATATGCGAATATTTGTGCCGTTTGCCTGATGTTTGCTTGCTAGCTGAGACCGTAGTGCAGGACAAACGGCAGCAAGAACGCAGGCGTGTGCATACAATGAATATCCGTTGCTTCCCACAATACAAGTGTCACACAATACTACATTCTTTCGCATCTCGTCTAGTGTTTCCAATATGGCAACATATTGTCTCGCGTTTGCAGCTAGCTGTACAGTGACCTCTTGTGGAATGCGTACGGCCATAGAAGACAAAAGGTTGTACACCTCCATCACAGCAACTGAAAGATGTTAAACATTTATATTCAACCTAACATCACAGATCGACAGTTTTAGATATAAAAAATCTATATTTTAACATAAGCAAAATATACTTGTACTGCAGATCCAATATAATATGGAAATATTCTAAATTTATTGTGGTATGGTTGACTGACACTATTTAGCCTTTTAGGGTTGCATATTACATTTTATAGTTGTATTTAGCAACTATTACACTTACACTTCAGGTTTAATGGATATTTACAAGCTAGGCTTGATTGATTCCATATATGTCCTTTCCTTTGGCTTTCCAATATCTATCCAATCTGGCCTTAAAGGCATTGGTTGTTATGGCAGTTATGACATAATGTTGTAAGTCATTCCAGTGTTTAACTATTCTTTGGCTGAAGAAATGTTGCCTGACTTGTGGCCTAGATCTTGATTCGAAGAGTTTTACTGTGTTTCCCTGAAGTGAAGTAATTTCTACTATCTGGAAGTATTGTCTATATTGAGCCTGTTAGGAGTTTGTAGCATTCAATAAAATCACCTATCAGGCGTCTCTGCTTTAAAGAATACAGCTTAGGCATAAGTCTTTGAAGTCGTTCTTCATATGGCATTATTTAACGTTTGGTACCAGTTTGGTGGTTCGCCTCTGTACTTTTTTCGAGTTGTTGTACGTCTTTAACAAGGTAGGGACTCCAGGCTTGTAGCATACAGCATTTGAGGTGTGGCCGGACATATGTTTAATACAATATATGGACACTTTCAACTCCACCCGTTCAGTCTCGAAAGTAAATATCAGAATACTGCACCATTTCCAAAAGTGATTTATAAACGTGCTTAAATTATAAGCCTTAACGAAAAACGACGAAATGTTTACTGCACAACACTCTCCTACTTCTATTATCGCTCAGAGCTCCTTTCAAACGCAATCAAAGACTATACGAAGTTTTTCGCAAACACTAGAGTGCGTATTTAGGCAACGGTAGCCGATTTTAATTATATGTAATACTGTCTGCCTGATGTCGTTCTTACCTTATAATAGGCTTAACAAAATACAAATTAGAGCGCTAGATTGTCAACGTATCCTCTCCCTTCTTCGTTACAGGATGCGCCATCTGGGTCGGATGCCTTTCAGATGTCTTCGCAGATAATTTCGACCACAACAGGAGGAAGACGAAGATGAGGAAAGGAGGATCTCGTTACACTCGTTCGACATAGTTTTCTCTTACGGATACAATCTTCAATTAGTTTTGAGTAAGACAGTCGGGTACATTTGCATGCAGATAGTTGTCGTCCAAAATCGCTGGAAAGGAGGCAGGTATGAGAGGATTTCAGGGTAAACCACGCCTCCCGAAGCTAGGCCTTCCGGGAGTTTATACATCATCACCGTAAATGCCGTTATGCACGCCTTGCAGAGCTGTTCGGCATAACATCTACATCACGTAACTTGGAATTATCTAGCTTCGCAAAATGTAAAATAAATCATAGGGTTTATTTCAAACAAGTGATTCCAAATGCGAGAACAATTAATAAGCTATTTTATTTTATAGGTAATGCTGTATAACAAGTAACTATACTAAGAAAAAGAAGCTGTATAACATGGCAAACTATGATGCAATGAGAATAAAATGTTCAAATATTAACTGGGAAGAGAAATTTAAAGATTATTTTAAAATTATTAATTAATCTAATTTATATAACTCGGCAAAAGTGAATATGTAATGGCAGTTGATAAATTTTTTATGAGGAAAACTATACAAAAACTCTATTTCACCAACAATGAAATTCACTTCATTGGCATTCATTTCAGTGGTATCGTATGATCTTATCATATATTTGCCATTACACCGAATGAACATGAGTCGTTCACAAGTTGAGTCTTTCAGGCTGCACCGTTCAGGGCAGAATACTTTCTTGGCTATGCTAAATACCCTTTCAACTGGGGCTGATAAGGCTGGAATGCTGAGATGGTGAGAGACCAACTGAGCCACAATTGGAAAACTCAGAACTGCAGTGGGTCACTGTGACAATATGTACATGACTGACTGAGGTATTCGTTCACCTCTACAATCAGCTGCTGATATTATAAGTTTACAATTTATATTTTCTGATCGTAGACTACTAGTTGTTGAGAGGGTTAGCACATGTCCACATAACAGGGTCAATATCCCCTTTGGACTTTTTAGCCATGCTGCTGGCATGGGATTATACAAGTGTAGGAGGCAGTCTGACTTGAGCCACCTTACTTCTACAGAGGAAGACTGGCAGTTCTTGTTCTTAGCAGTTAGCACTGTCAGCCACTGTCAAGTGGCATGGTCTCCAGACTACATCAAAGGCATTTCCTGTCTAACTGGTGGGTTAATTGCTAATTGGCTCTTTATGGACATCCTGGTGGCTTAATTAAACAAACAATTTTAAGGCCTGAACTGATAGCCTACAAATATTGTTTGCTTAACAGGGTGTTTCTGACTGGGAAAATATGCTGTCTGTTGCCATGTTTGGGTATCATAGTCATGGTTATCAGAGAATGAAGATGTACTATGTGTAGGGATGGTAAGGTGGTATTCTATCAGAAATAACAAAGTATTTAAACAATAGTTGAACATTTAAATATTTCAGGAAAGTTTCATTTTATAACCAAATATATTAATTTTCCCCAGTACATATTGAGAAAGTACTCGGTTGTACTCGTAATGTACTAATAAAATCTGAGTACAATGACTATGAGTACGAGTCCATGACCCACAAGTTTTATAAGTACGAGTACCGAGTACTTCGGTCCCCAGGTCTGGTATCAGGAATACCCCAGGGTTCCGTCCTAGGACCCTTACTTTTTGTTGT
This sequence comes from Escarpia spicata, assembly GCA_963995525.1. Taxonomy (NCBI): domain Eukaryota; kingdom Metazoa; phylum Annelida; class Polychaeta; order Sabellida; family Siboglinidae; genus Escarpia; species Escarpia spicata. The sequence goes on from OZ023209.1 coordinate 56,648,930, forward strand.
ATATATTAATGACCTCCCAGATCTAACAAATTCAAATACAATTTCTATTTGCTGATGACATAGAGATATTTAGAACAATAACATATATAGCTGACCGGGATATACTTCAACATGATTTAAGCATACTAGAACAATGGAGCGACAAGTGGTTGTTAAAATTCCATCCCGATAAATGTCTACATATGGAAATTGGAAAAAATAGTATCTGTGAAAGTAAAAGTAATAATTTCACGACAACAAATAATGTTAAACATGCTCTTGTCACCACAGATAAACAAAAAGATTTAGGAGTAATTATTGATTCAAAACTTTCATTTCATAATCACATCAACCAAGTGATTGATAAAGCAACCAGAATGACAAAAATAAAAGAACTTTTCAATCCTTAGATACGTACACTTTCTTGCCACTATACAAGACTATGGTTATAGTAAGACGAAACATAAAATAGCCATAGAAAATGTCAAGAGAAGAGCCACAAAAGAACTACCTGGTATGAGGGACTTATCATGCATTGAAAGACTTAAGTTACCCACATTAGCATATAGAAGATTACCCGGTAAGAGGAAATGTGACTGAAGTCTATAAAATAATGCATACCATATATGATAAAAAATCTGCACCAAACCTGCCTAACTGGGAGTATGTGGCATTATGATCCGGTAACAGAGGACACTCCCTCAAACTATTCACCCAAAGAGCAAAACTAAACATAACAAAATGCATTCCCGCTTAGAGTGGTTGAACCATGAAACAGTTTACCTGATTCAGTAATACAAGCTAAATCAATAAACTCATTTAAAAAAAAGCCTTGATAAATTCTGGTCAACCCAGGAAATATTATACAATTATGAAGCCCCATTAACATTAAACACTGGAACCGGAAACCATAAACTTTTAATATTAGATCCCGAAGAAGAAGATCTGATCATTGGGGAACCGATAGTATCCTGCGATCAGAACAGTCCTAAGGTATCCTAAGGTATAACTAGTATACAATAGCCTATGCTAGGCTATACCCCTATACTACAGGCCAGCTGGCACCTAGAGTTACGGTTACCCCGGCATTTAAAGTTAGTACTATGTCAAAATGTGCATCACATAATAAAACCTGTCTTGTCGTAAAAGGTGGAATAATTGAAACTTCTCAATCAATTATTTGTGTGTCATTCGTCAGCCTTAATTTGCCAAAAAATCAAAGATATGCAGTAAAACTTGGCCCCAGCAGCTCAGATATATGCAATATAACTACATGAAATAACCATAGGAAAATATTTTATAATCAACAATTATCAGACAAGCTATCTATATATGCAGGATAGATTTGATTGATGGTTTTTTGCAGAATAATATCACAGTTTTTGCAATTCAACAATTGTACGTATTTAATTAATAACAACTTTTCTAACAATGTGTTTGCACTCTTGCATAAAACTATGTCCATATTTGTATCACATAGTGTTATAATTTTATTAGTAGGGCAGATCTATAACCAGAAACTTGTCAGTGAAAAGTGTTTCAACATACAATCGACCCCGCTTATTTTTTTATTTATTAATTTATGCAATTAAAACACAAAAATACATGTTGCATAATAATACAGGGCATACATGCCACGTTGCACAAAGAACAAAGCAGCAGAAGCCATGTTATCATGACATAACCATTTATGTATAACATTTTAAAGATTTTCAAAGCAATCATTTGATCATGGCTTTTAGGCAAACCGGGTTTGGTTTTTGAAATGTTATGCATGTAACTGATATATGCAATTATGCGATATGCAATTAAGTGGGATTGGCTGTATCATTACATTTTATGCAAATGATGTAAAGTGTTTGGTTGTAAATGGTAAATAGTCAGGATTGAATGGTTTTAATCGCCTGGTTTTAGCCTGGTTAAAACCAGGCTCGTTTTCTCTGAAAAGTGGTCAAAACCCAATTTTTTGATAATTGTGTGCAATATTTCTGTAATTAATTGTTAATCACTATAAAAACAATGCAAGTGTCAAAATATATGTTCAGTATGAATACTAAACAAGATATCTGGAGGTACTATTGCTCATTGTATTCAAATCAAACTCATGCAAAAAGTAGACCGTAATTTTCAACAATACATGTAAACATGTCAGAGTGGTAATCAATGTAAAGCATATAAACTAAAAAGTATTACATGGTCCATGCTCTGTTGTTGGTCCTGTTTTGTTCTTTAGATTAACCAATTGAATTTGTGTTTTCAAAAGCTAGCCTAGATATGTTCTCATGATTGATGATTACAGATACATGGAACATTTACCCTTACTATATATATAATTTTTAATTAACTAGTTTTAATTTTGGGGGCAATATTGTCAGTGACATATTAGTGCGATGTAGTTGATATTTTATTTGAGGTAAGTGTACTTGTTAAAATCATACAATATTGCACAACAATTTAAAATTTAAATTACGTTGACACTTTCACCATGCTAAGAGGCTAACGCCAATACAATCGCCAGGTGGCGTGCACATAATGTTTGTCATTTTCACTATTAAGCATACATTTACATCCGTTCCCAAATAGTATGTTATATTAGCACAACAAAACCTTATATATATTCAGATCCGAAATCCAATCATTTTCATTAGCATGACACTGCAAAAACGTATTCCATTTCAGCGTAGCCAGGCCGTTTCCATAACATAGATTTAGGGTCAGACTGCAGTCTATGTGAATTATTCAAGAACATGGCAACCTTTTTTCTGCCAAAATAGTTTCTAGAATATATTTATGCATATAAAGAACTTTGTAACTGGTGAATACTTTACAATAATTAATACGTGTTATACACATGCTTTTATTTATTTATTAAGCATGTGTATCAATTCAGTTTCAGTTGTGCAAGAACAAGGACTGCTTCAGAGGAATCGCACAGTGATTCCGCATTGATTTTTCATAATCTCCAGCTATGCTTGTTTTAAGCAAGTAGATATTTACATTCTATCACTAGGTAAAATTAGTATATAAGCTAAATATAAGCTAGGACTAGGAGAAGTTTGGTGTATGTTGGGTTAGTGTTAGGCTTTTCAATAGTATTAATAGGTTTTGGCCTGGTTTTAACCACTAAGCAAAACAGGTTTTGACCGGCTAGAGTGCAGCCCTGTAAATAGTAGAGCAAATTTTTGTTCAGACAAATAGCAAAACTAACAGGAAATAACAAATAAAAGGAAATTTAGCTTTATGCCTTCATGCGCCATTGCAGTGTATGAACTTCACAGAAAATAATATCATACCTTAATAATATGTAATAAATCATGATACATATGACTTGATGCTTTAAACAATAAAATGTAACCATATAAATAAATAAAATCAACACTACTAAAGTTTAACCCATTGCTTAATATTCAAACTGGTTACACACTTTCTCTAAAGACCATACAATTAATTTTGTTTTATTTTTCTAAATCTTCATTCATCTAATATACAGTAAAACTCACCTAAACAGGACTCGTCTAAGTCAGATCTTTGCTAGGGCAACATCGCTTATGCAATGGTTTCAATGTTCAGCTCGTCACTTAGAGTAGCCAAATTTCCTACTGTCTCATCCAAACCAACATAGTCGTCCATCGTTTGTGTGATACTTGTACTCCAAGCAACCAGTTGATTTTGTTGAATACTGCGATCCGACTTAGGCGAGGAAACACGCATTATCTCGGATCAAATGGACTGATTCAGTTCATCCGAGTTAGGTGAAAATCCGACTTACATAATCCGACTTGACATAAGAAGTTTATAGGAAATATGTTGGTGAAAGTCAAAAGTAATATATCTGAAATCGTTGCAGCTGAAAAATTCAATTTTGACATCAACTATGTTGCTCTGGGTTACATAATTCTTAAGATGTGGGAGTAATATGCGTTGACGGGCGCCATATTAAAAAATTGCGGATATATGAATGTTGGCGAAGGTCAAAAATAATATATTGAAACTCACCGTACCTAAAACCTATATTTAGGTGTTAATTATGTGGTTCTAGGTTATGCCGTTCTTAAGATACGGCAATAATAGGTTTTGAACTGCGCCATCTTTAAAAATGACGTATTTATTAAGATATATGGTGACATTTGTATTGATGACCGCCATCTTTAAAATTACGGATGCAAATGTCAGAGAAGGTGAAATGACATTGGATAGAGAATGGATGAAAACCCCACCCTAGATATTGAGTTGCCGCAGTTTCGGACGCCATCTTGAATTCGGAGGTTAGCTCAAGGAGGATTCCTGGGGACTTTTAGTATGTTACTTCAGACTCTTCCAGGGATCTGTGGTACACAAATCAGCTTATTATTATTATCGACTTTTAGGTTCCTAACACTCCTGGACTACTAATCTGAGACTGAAGTGCGTGAGGTTGTGGGATAGAGTGGAGGAAGAGAACCAGGCAGGAAAAAACAGCGGGTAATTTTTAGAATGGGTAGAAAATGGAACACACTTGAACATTGTTTATTCCTTTTTGACATCAAAAGAAATGTTTAGGGAAAATATTATTTGTTGCAATTTAGTGGATTGGTGTTGTCTCTGTCGACCTTCCTCGACCAGTCGTGTTGCTGCTGCTGCTGCTGTTGCAAAGAAATAAAGGAAACTGACCCTAACAGGGTATTATTCTTTTTTGACTATGTTTAGTAACTGCAAGTGTAAGCGCCGTGGTACAGTGGGTAGAGCTTCGGACTCTCAACCGAGAGAACTCGGGTTCGAATCCTGTGCGACGACGTCGAACCTTGGACAAGTTCCTTCACTATACGTTGCTCCAGTTCACTTAGCTCATTCTGAGTCAGTTGTATGAATGAGTAGCTGGCTACAGACAGTGGTGGATATTTGTGTACGAATTGTGTTCGCGCATTAATTGCAGCGTGGCTGGATGCTTCCCAGAGAAGTCGAGATGATGTTGGATTGAATATGTCTGTCAGGGAGTAAAGTGTAAAGCGCTTTGAGCAGTCCCGAGGACTGGATACTGCGCTATATAAGAATTTAATTGTTTTAACCACTGGCGTAAATATCAACCACATGTATTATTACGTGGTTGTTTTCTCGATAACTGAACGATTAGGAAACATGCGCGGCTTAGAAAGCAACATTTCGTTGGCAATATGATTATTTCTAGCATTCCTATGTTTTGCAGAAACACCGCGACATGGCGACAGAGGTGCTCATCCAGACCGAAGACGTCGTTGACTTCGCCAAGGTCAACGGCTTCCGACAGGACGGCCACTTCTGCGACACCGAGATTCGGACTAGTGACGGCGAGCGCCTGGCCGCACACGCATGCGTCGTGGCGGCCGGAAGTCCGGTGCTTCGTCGACTGCTGCTGAAACAGACTAAGCTGCGACGGGCGCTCGTCGTGCGTGGCAAAGACGTGAGCGTGTGTGGTGCAATCTGGCGGGTCGTGCTTCAATTAATGTACACGGGCCGCGCGTTCGTGACGATCGCGCGTCTCGCCGACCTGCTGCTCGCCGCCGAGACACTGCAGATCGACCGTCTGCGGTCGCTGTGCGCCTCGCTCCTCGATGATATCGACCCCGACATTGACGTGGACGTCGGGGAGTTGCCCGAGCTACTCAACGTCGCCAACGGCAAAAGCGGCTTGAGCGTAGACGAGGATGATACGAAGTGTTGGACGTCAGTCGAGGCCAATGTGAATGGAACGTTTCCGCGGTACTCTGACGAGGCAGTGTACGCCGCTCAGTACGGACTTGCGTCGGTGAAGTTAGAACCGCCGTCGGACTTCGACGATGTCGAACTTCCCGCTACACAGAATAACGGGGATGGGTTGTTTAATGTAGAAACGTCCGAGAAGAAATATCCCGCTGACTTCCACTTTACGCACGTCAAGGTGGAGCAGACAGACGCGGACGACAGAAAGCCGATGATTACTGGAAATGTGGCGATCCATGCGGAGCGGAATGGCCACGTTGCACGACGGAAAGGTCTCCATCCGCAACGGAGGTCATCGGTTGACTCAGAGGTGCTCCAGAACACACTGTCGCCGATCCGGATCTGGGATCGGAGTGGCGCCGACATGCCACCGGAAGTCGGACAACAGGCGAGTAAGCGACATCACTGCGGCGTGTGCGGACGTGTCTTCCGGCACGCCTCGAACCTCGATCGTCATCGCCGACGTGACGTCACGTGCAGACGTGTGACACTTGCAACCGGTGTCGTACGGCGACGGCGAGAGAAGCGACCTGGACAGTTTAGGTGTCGTGTTTGTGGCTTTGCCTTCAACAGTCGTGCCTCGCTGCAGAGACATCGACGCACCCATGCTGTGGTTACGTCACCTGTGACATCAGACGTGGCCATCGATGTTCACGATGATGACGTGATGGAAGACAGACGTGAGTCTCCACCGCGGAACGCCGACCAGGAGACGGCTGAGGCCGATACGGACATGTCGTCGTGGTTGTACCCGACCGAGACAGAAAACACCGTCGACGAATCATTCGCCAGCAGCCTATTTTCAACCACCACCAAGCCGGTAGCGCCGCGCTGCGTCGTCCTTGTCAGCGACGACGAGCTGAAGCTTTACGAGTGTACGATCTGCGGCAAGTCGTTCAACAGTAGCAAGAACATCCGACGTCACGAGCGCACGCACCTGCCCAGGGAGGTCCGCTTCGCCAAGCGCATCCAGAACGCGGCGTTGGCGGCCATGCGACGCATGCACCGCGAGTATCACTGCTCGATCTGCGGCAAGCAGTTTCCGAACGGAAAGAACATCAGTCGCCACAAGAAGACACACCACAAGGCGGAGGTCTTGCCGGACCCGACGATCACGCCGTCGGACAATGGCGCCAGTTGCACCTGTCAGACTTGCGGCAAAACGTTCCCGAGTCGGCGTAACTTGCGCTGTCACGAGGCGCGCGCGCACGGCGCGAACGCGCGCACGTCGACGCCGAAGGCGAACCGGAAGTCGTCGCAAGACCGAAAGCCGACCCCAGATCAGAAGCCGCCTGTCAGCAGTCCGGCGTCGGTGAACAAGCAGAGCTGCAACACTCCGGCCGCCGATGACGTGAAGCCGCCGCGCACGTATTCGTGCAGCGTGTGCGCGCGCGTGTTCGCGAGCGGCAAAAACATCCGGCGCCACGAGCGCTCGCATCGGCAAGAGAAGCGCTACAAGTGCGAGACGTGCGGCAAGCACTTCGCGCAAAGCACGACACTCGTGTACCACGAGCGTATCCACACGGGCGAGAAGCCGCACGTGTGTCGCGTGTGCGGCAACGCCTACCGCTTTCCCACCGTGCTCGCCCGCCACGAGCGCACGCACAACGTCGAGCTGACGGCCGCCTACGAGTGTCCGACGTGCGGCCGAGGCTTCAGTCGGCGCAGCGGCCTCGACAGACACCGCTGTAGCAACCAGGCGACGACAGCAGCGAACGAGGAGGACGTGACGTTTGGTGACGTGGCGCCCGCAAAGGACATTACTGATGGTGATGTTTGTCCGGAAGTTGTTGCACTATAAGCGTTCAGACGAATTTCCAGCGCTGTTGCATGGGTGTACTGTCAACATTTCTTACGTTTATACGCAACATGGTGGTTTTTACACATATATGTGTGACCAAGCAGACATATTACATATTGCTATACAAATGGACGGGACAGTGGCAATCTATCTTTTGTATTTCCCAGAAAGATGGGATTATGTATGTATCTACCAACGTACGTACTACACTGTATCCATATTTGTTCTCTATATAAACATTATAACTTGTAAACAATGTCTTACGCATAATAGTCTTTATGATTCTACTGATGTACAAGTGAACAGTTAGTAATGACACCGTCGCATGTATAATTATTAAAGCACCAACGGCAATCGTTCGATATCTCGGCAGTACAAGTATATGTAGGCTGTCGCCCAGTGTATTGATAATAACTGTTCATGGTAACCACTGTACGATACAACTAAAGTGGCCTTTATTTGTGTACACCTGTTACTTCACTTCTTTGGTTTATAAATACTTAAGCTGGTCAGCATTTTTAAGAAGTCATATTCACGCATCCAAATGATGCTGTTTTGGCTACAGTTTGTACTGATTTAATTAATAAAATAGGATTATATTTGCACGCGTGCTTTCGTGCTCACATAATACACGGATCCAGGGTGCATTGGCACGTGCCCCTCTAGACCTTTCGAATTTTGCTGCTTTATGCATGCGTTAATGTCGTTCCCCTAGGGTCCATGACCTTTTGAATGTGCCACTGTTATCCTATAGACGTTCTGACAAATTAGGAACGTTGCCACGGAAAATTATCTACAGCACCTCCCCAGCTTTTTCTGATGTCAGCATCCGATAATGGAGTATAAATATAAATTTGGTTCGGCCGCTAGTGTTCTTGCGACCCTCAACGGAGGGGGGTGAAATTGGAGGTTTTGGGCCCTCCGTTGACTATCTCTCTGGATCCGCCCATGCACATACACACATACGAATGCAAGTATTCAATCAGTTAACCTAGCCATCCTAGCTTGTCTCGTACACATCGTTCAAATGTCTTGGCTGGCAAACGGCACAATAAATATACATACATATTTTTCAGATGGTGTATATTTTGTATCATGCGTTTCGTATTGTCGTTAACACTCTTTGTATACAACATTTGTATATTTTCCTATAGTTTATTTTTTGCAATTCCTATATTTTACTATGATTTATTTTATAGCCCTACTGACTATGGGAGTATGGAAATTAACATCTCACAATATACATAAAACAACATACATAATTGAAAGTGGCATAATCAGCTGAAACATCATTACAAATGCTAACAAACTGTTGATCGCAATATGGGTTTATTGTGCGTCGTAGACTAACTAGTATTCGCAGTTCGGCGACGGACTAACTGGGAAAAAAGTAGAAACTCGCGACGTCAGCTTTTCTATGCAAATGGCGCTGTCCATACAACACAAGTTTTGTGTCTTCAGCAAAACATGTTTATTCGAGTAAACTACTGGTTAAATATTTTTAATTTTAATTGCAAATAGTTAGTTTTATTAACATTAAGAAGCATAGACACAAACACTTCCCTTTTGTTTCCCTTTAATTTGTTTATTTCTACAACATATATATATATAACAATTGTGTGTTAGTTTGATAAAAAAAAACATTAAAAAGGTAGGTTGTTACTAGCTGCAGAAAACCAATTCGTGCTTTTTCACAAACAAACCTTTGAGCGTATGTGCACGTTAGTGTGTGCGATTGCGGCGTGCGCAACTGTTTATCTGCAAGTGTTTCTCACACATATGTACGCGCAAGAAGCACACCAACCCGTGTCTGAATACGACCATGAAAGTGGTGTCTCTTGTTGTACTACGTGACTGAATCACAATCACTCAACTACACAGAAGCAAGGTTAAATATAAGGATAATCATCTAAACGGAGTATTTGTTCAGTGATTATTGTTAGTTTTGCGGTCAATACCTAACTAGACTGTCATCTCCAAAAAGACGTAGTTCGCCGCTCGTCGTACCGGGAATTATAGTCTGAATGAAAAGGCATATATGTCAAAGGCAAATGCTAACACGATAATAAATTTGCATTATATCCTACATCTAATACAGGTATATATAATATATTTGCTAGCCAGTCATACAATTGTTTTTCTTTTAATATACATAATTTCTTTCTTTCTTGAAGAGTAACACAGGCGTTGTGTATCAGAACTTGTGAAATATACACAAAACATAATTGTCGTCTACCCTCTTGTTTTATACGTTTGCCCCTTTATCAATTGTAATATAAATGCCCCTCGGGAATTACAAACTTATCAGAACAAACATCCATGTTGACCATAGAGCGTTGTTGTAACTTGACATACTAGGTTACGCATAGTTTGACCAGCGTAAACACTACACCGAGAACAAAAGAACCATGTCCAGCGCGTAGATTGGCTGACCGTCCTACGGCCGGACAATCCTCACACCACGGACTATGAACGGGTTTCGTGCAGTGGTCACGGTTAGACCCGACGCACGAGGCGTACTCCATCGCATGGGCGATGTAGTTCTGTTCGTGGACCCCGTGGAAGAGGTGTGACATCGGGCCTCGGGCGTAGATCGCCACGTCCTCTCCTCCGTGGCTCACCTCGTACCGCGGCACGCCGGCGTCTTGCACGAAGTCGGGACCAGCTGCAGCAAACAAGTAGCTTCTTGTAGTATGGATGGATGGCTCTTGCAGACAGACGAACATGCATTAAGTTATGTATGATGTACAATATAGTAAATGGCCTAGTGGGAACACCAACGAATCAGTACATTTGTTCTGTAAATGTTATCACTAGACAACAGCGTTCCTTAGCCTTCCTATCAGGAACAGGACCAGGAACAGGAACGGGAACAGGAACAGGAACAGGAACAGGAACAGGAACAGGAACAGGAACAGGAAATGTTTATTTGTCCCAAATATATAAAACAACAAAATAATCGTTATAAAAAACAAAATACCATACAATACGTTGCAGTCGAATCGACATGGGTAAAAAACCAAAGTAGTAAGTATATAATGTATGACAGGGAAATAAAGAATTGTGTCATATGAGGGACGGGAGACTCCTACTAAGACTAGTTATAGTCGCTGTCGTAAGAACCACGCAGATATAAGTGCATTGTTCCTGTTCACCTGCCGGACCACCGCCTGTATCCTCAGCAAATTGAGGAAAAAACCGGAAAGAGAAGAAGAAGATATGTCCAATCACCCTTGAGAGGAGTTTGTAACACTTTTCCCCTCGCCAACCTGTTTATTCGACCATCATCTATTCTTCTCTTAGAATCAGTCAGACCTGCTTATTCGAACTTTGGGAAGTAGTCTGGCAGGTTCTTGTGAACTGGTGCAATGCAGAGTGAACGAAATTTCTCCGATGTTCTAACCGTTACGTTCCTGTGCTCCACGTAGTGGTATATTTATTAAAACTCACTGTTCAACCGTTGAATACAACACTTATATATTACTATTTTTGTACGGCGTTAACGGTTATTATAATAAGCGCACAAGTGTCGTTGCTTAAGGCGATGACGACACTTTTGTTGTTGTTGTTGTTGTTGTTGATGATGATGATAGTTGTGTGTTAATGTTGATAGTGGTTGTGTTGTTGCTGCTGCTATTGTTGGTGCTAATATTGTTGTTGTTGTTGTTGTTGTTGCTGCTGCTGCTGCTGCTGCTGCTGCTGCTGCTGCTGTTGCTGTTTTAGTGACAATGGTATTGGCTGTGGTGTACTTACTGATAGCGTAGTTGTGTTTGGTTGTTGTGTGTGGTGGTTTTATCATTATTAAGGTCTGCCAGGGACTAATGTATAAAGCGCTTTGAGCAGTCCCGAGGACACTGCGCTATATAAGAACGCACCTTTTACACTGGTTGTTGTATTATTGGTAGTCATGGTAATTGTATGGTGGCTGCGTGCGTTTGCTACTACTGGTTGTTGTATTATTGGTAGTTGTGGTAATTGTATGGTGGCTGCGTGCGTTTGCTACTACTGGTTGTTGTATTATTGGTAGTCATGGTAATTGTATGGTGGCTGCGTGCGTTTGCTACTACTGGTTGTTGTATTATTGGTAGTCATGGTAATTGTATGGTGGCTGCGTGCGTTTGCCACTATTGGTTGTTGTATTATTGGTAGTCGTGGTAATTGTATGGTGGTTGCGTGCGTTTGCTACTACTGGTTGTTGTATTATTTGTAGTTGTGGTAGTTTTATGGTGGCTGCGTGCGTTTGCTACTACTGGTTGTTGTATTATTGGTAGTCATGGTAATTGTATGGTGGCTGCGTGCGTTTGCTACTACTGGTTGTTGTATTATTGGTAGTCATGGTAATTGTATGGTGGCTGCGTGCGTTTGCTACTACTGGTTGTTGTATTATTGGTAGTTGTGGTAGTTTTATGGTGGCTGCGTTCGTTTGCTACTGCATTTAGTGTTTGCAATTTGTACACTTTACATTTCATACTGAACAAGTTCAGTTCCGCGCCACTCACTTGTGTCGACTCCGGAGAGATTCATACGCGGGACCTCGACTCCATTCTTCATACGGTGGACATCGTATCCGGGTCCATCCGAGTACGTCAGCGTCAGCATCGGTTTCCCATCGTCCGGTGCTTTCCCTTTTCCACCGAATTCATCCACCAAACCTGTTAAATACGACTGTAAGGTGAGTGTCAATAAAGACAAAGTGAGTGAGGGAGTGAGTGAGTGAGTGAGTGAGTGAGTGAGTGAGTGAGTGAGTGAGTGAGTGAGTGAGTGAGTGAGTGAGTGAGTGAGTGAGTGAGTGAGTGAGTGAGTGAGTGAGTGAGTGAGTGAGTGAGTGAGTGAGTGAGTGAGTGAGTGAGTGAGTGAGTGAGTGAGTGAGTGAGTGAGTGAGTGAGTGAGTGAGTGAGTGAGTGAGTGAGTGAGTGAGTGAGTGAGTGAGTGAGTGAGTGAGTGAGTGAGTGAGTGAGTGAGTGAGTGAGTGAGTGAGTGAGTGAGTGAGTGAGTGAGTGAGTGAGTGAGTGAGTGAGTGAGTGAGTGAGTGAGTGAGTGAGTGAGTGTAAAAGGTATATGTATGTGTGCGTTTATGTGTACGCTTATATGAGTGTATGCGTGGATAGTTGTATGCGGGTATGCGTGAATAGGTGTATGCGTGAATGACTGTGTAAGTGAGTGAATGAGTGAGTGAGTGAGTGAATGTAAAAAGGTATATATGTATGTGCGTGTATGTGTGCATGTGTGTATGTATGTATGTATGTACCGTAATGTACGTATGTACGTATATACATATGTACGTATGTACGTATATACATATGTATGTATGTATGTATATTATTTCCAGAGTTACAACAATTTGAATGTTGAAAATGCGAGCAAAAATTGGTTTCTACAAAAACAGATTCTTAGCAGCCACATTATTGGCGCAACGGAATCCACACGTAATATAATTATTTCATATTTATAAATATTATTATAAAAAAACATAATAAATAGTAACGTTACGTAACATATGATGAACAATAAAGAACAACCTCAAAACCGAAAACGACTTTCTGTTTATTGTGATTATTAATCTTAATTTATATATATATATATATATATATATATACATATATATATACATATATATAACATATGAAAGCGATATATGAAAGCCGCCAAATCGATAATATATCACGAAACCTGGACATATTGTCGATTTGGCGGCTTTCATATAGCGCCTTCATTTTTTAATATGATAAAGTAGACACATTGAAGATTTGAAGACAAAACTTGCGACGCCTTAATAAGGTTATTCCTCCCAGAGAGAGGGGTTTTGAAGTTACATGGCCCATTCGTGTGATACCACAAACACATAGACCGCCCCCGTCTTACAAAATCTCGTGTCTCTATAATATTAAACATGACGTATTTTGTATAGCTTTCTGGTATACGGAATACCAAAACCGTCATGTATAATATAAATTCATCAGGTTTAATAGTTTTTGTTGCATAAGTTGATTGTTTGCACTTCTTCCACGTCATACATCATACCACTTCAAATGTTATAAGTTTACTTGTGTTGTGCGTAGACAACAATGTTGTTATTTATGACGAAATAGAAAAAGATGGCTTTGCAATGGTATCGAGTTCGTTTTTGTGAGATCGTAAATAATATGACAAATGCGGACTTAGAAAATGTGTTTCGCGGATATCGCTTATATCTGCTATATGTAATAGCAGGATCACCAGTAATGGCGCTGTATGTGACATCAGTGGTGGTTATGTCATTAGTGGTGGCTGTGTTGTCAGTTGTGGCTGTGTCAGCAGTGAAGCTGCACCAGCAGTAGCAGTATGAACCTTGAACATGATGATGTGTGTTGCTGTCCTGCCTGGACATATGTGCTGGAACGTATTTGGCGTAGCAACATCCAGACAAGCAAGATTTGTTTCGCATGTACATTTAACGTAAACTTGGGACCATCCCGTGAGCAGTCACGAGACTGTTGAAGTGTGTTGGTGTTTCGTGAATTGATGATGTCACAGCTGGCTTGACTGAGATGGAGGATGCACGGACAACTGACATCTTCGTTTCCTTTGTAATGAAGCGGTTGTAGAAGGTTTTTTGTCCCACAATACGACTCCTTTCTTCACCGCAATTTCCGCTAAATCTTTATAACATTCAGTTTCCGCTAACTCTTTATAGCACGGCACACACCTTCACACGGCCTTTTCCATAGCCCGATTCCAGCCATTACCTTGAGTGTTCACCAAGGTTCGCAGGCGTCGGTGAATTCCTGTTAGAACAATCCATTGCAGAGCTCACATCGATGAGCTTCATGTTCTTTGTGTTTTCTATACTACTGCGCGTTTTCATCGTTGATTAAATTAATAATTGATACCCCGCGAAACGCATAAATACTGCATGAAAGAGAATATAGCATAGCCAATGCATGCTGCTATCAATCTACAATTTATGGTGATATGCATTAATAAGAAGGTCAGTACATTATGTTTTATGAAAAAAAAACATCTTAATGTTTAGTATATACCCGGCAACAAAATCATAATAACTAAACTCACTATTGTGTTAAATGTCAAGATAAAATGAAACAACAACTTTATATGTTGTTTTAGTCAAAACTATATGACTAAAGCACAGTATTGTGTTATCCTTATTATACAAGTACACTTTAGTGCTTAAAGTGTGTTAATAACTGCCAACTGGAATATTATGAGAGACCGGTGATACCACGCAAAACATATTATACGCAACACAACATGAACATGCACTTATATTTAAATCCCAGGGATGTCACAGTTATAATGACCTTACACACTCGTGTCGAATTGAAGCTCAGGGTTTTACTGTTAGATGATATTAGTGTATTATTTCATGTCAAGACAAACTGCGTTTCGCGTGGTATCGTATTCTCGGGTATCGATTAGCAAGTTAAGTCTGTGTATCTAATCCATATTTGCAGTGGAGAGCATTTCTTTTTGATCACGTGTAGACAAACCTAAATGCAATGTGTATCTCAAATATATAGTGTTAATGTATATATGTGATTGAGTTATTTGCAATTAAAAGACTTTCGCGTGGTATAACATTTTCTGAGCATTTTAATGGGTTTTTTCGGAGAAAGATGATCTAGGCTAATTTTACTGGTATTACACATAAAGTATTCATGCATACGTGTTTAATCTATTTTACGGCTTGCATATAATATTTAATATCGGAATAAAGTTTGTTTCTTTTTCCGTTTAATGCACACGGAAAGTTGCGTTTAGCGTGGTATCGGCTAAATAGTATTTAGACAGAATATAATTCTAAAAAATTAGTCATTCACGTTAGCGCAACCATTTGTACACATTGTTTGCCTACATTTATTATACGTCATTCAGGGGTTTACTATACGCACAGGAACTGTACCTGGACACGTGCAAAATAACCGTTGCGTCCCACGGGACGCATGCGTATCAATGACATATAACAAAAATAAATTGAATATGAATGACTTTAACTTGGTAGTTTATTACCGAATCAGTTCTTTTGATATTTCTTTTCACGAGTCTGACCAAATAATCATGCCCGTAGGCGTATGTTTCCAGATTCCGACTAGATTCCGATGGGTGCCTAATCCTGCATGTGGCGCCGCCCTGCGCGTAGTTTTGCGAAGCGCCTCTAGGGACTGATTCGCGAACCAGAATACCATTCCAATCAGTGCGCATGTCCGGCTCCAAGGTTTGAGCGGAGTCGCTGTGCGTTTTAAGACTTCCTAATTTATTAGAGCAATGAAAAACAAAGCGACTTACGAACATTCTTTTGTATAACCAACCGCTTGTTACCATCACCAAACAAATGACGGATCGTACGGCGACAATAGAGAGTGCAAACACTCCGATCCCGACTCCCATCCCGGGGCCGATCGCGCCAGTCATTCGTTCAAAAATCGAACAGATTTGATACTTCAGTGTGTTTATGCCATCATTCCACATTGTTTCAGATATACAGTATATTGTTATAAAATATTTATTTGAGGGCACTTTTGAGGCCCAAATAGACTGTTGAATTTGTTGTGGTGAACTGGCCAGCGGTGTTGTTGTGGTACTCGTTCGCATCTTGACGCTTCTTTTGAGTCAATTTAAAGACTGTTGATTTATTGACATCCAACTGTATTTTGAAGCCCATCTTCCACTTAATAAGATATATCCATCATCTGAACCACAAGTGATGTTATTCGCCGTAGACGTAGCATGGATCCTGTCCTTTACACACAAAATGTTCCATTTTCTGCCGACAAATTGGGTCTTTGGGGAAGATGTGCACCGAATTTCCAGTCAAACCCCGAATTACCACTGTTTCCCACAACACATATCTTCATCAATTATACATGTAAATGATAAAAAACAGCTAAGATATGATTATAATGAAATAACATTTAGCCGCGTAGACAGCGTGACTGTGTAGGCGGTTCCACGAGTGACGTCACGTATCTGCGCCTTAGGACATTTCCGGAAAACAGACATTACCAGGTTTGCACTGTGAACGGTCACTGCTTAAGGCCAATTTTATCAATGCAAAACACGTGGCTTTGGATTTGTGATAACATTGAATAACACACATGCACAAGTATATTGACATAGTAGGGCATAGCAACACATAAGTCTATGACTTCTGCTATGTCCTTTCAGCAGCAGCAGCAGCAGCAGCAGCAGCAGCAGCAGCAGCAGCAGCAGCAAACCATACTGTGCATGTATTATGTTGTTGTTGTTGTTGTTGAATAAACGTTCATTCATTCTCTGGAAAAAACATTTGGATAAGGTATGGCCTTCATAAGATTTAACAAGATTGCCACCCAGAGAATTAACTCTAGGTGGCAGGTGGACAAGGAAGCCTTTTGGCTTATCGAGAGTCCGACCCTTTTATCTATGTGTATCCCCCCTTCTAAGGTATGTGTCGATTTTATTTTTAAACATATTCACGCTACTAGCACCCACACAATCAGCAGATAATCTGTTCCATTCAATTACAGTCCTTTGTGAAAATGATAACTTTCTTATATCTAATCTACACTGCTCCTTTGGTTATGTAACTTCATGTCCTCTAGTCCTTCTATCTTTCTTAACTGAGAAACAAATATTTCTATCAATATTTTCCTTGCTAATTCCCATCTCCATTCCCTTCACAATATCTGTCAACCTAACTATCTCCTTCTGCAGACACTCCATCTTCCAACACCCAATGCACTGAAAGGTGAATCCTTCCTCCATGGTTTCTGCCCATGACTTCCCACAGCCGGACAATGCAAAAAATACCCAGCTGTGGCAGTGATCGCACACGAAGTGTCGCTTTGCTTTGACTTGCCGCTTGCAAGGCGCCATATCCCTATCATAATTTATTTAATAACTTAAGTAACTTAGTCTTTATAAAGTTTCCTGTGTACTACAGCACACTTTATGTTACAGATTTCAATTACACAACCGACTATCTATCCTATCACGAACGCTAACATTACCGGTGGTGACCTAATTTAAATACAATCAATTACGTTACGTTAGGCTGCTTTATTTATTTATGTTACGCCCCGAGCCCTAGCGAATACGCAGGACACTATCTACATAAACAATCGCCGACTATCGCCCTTGCTTAATTTTAACAACAATGCTACCTAATCAAAATATCTAGCAAGTACTAACTTACACAGATATTATCTTATGTAAGTAGTTTGATGGTTGTTACTTTATCTCCTATATATTCTACCACATAATCAGGTTTGTTAAATCTTGTTTACAACTTATCTATGGCTAAGTTACCCTATTATTATCCACTATACTAAAGTGTTCTAAAATACTTTAACTAACTAACTTTAAGCACAACAGCTACTCAATATATGTTTA
Organism: Escarpia spicata; assembly: GCA_963995525.1. Taxonomy (NCBI): domain Eukaryota; kingdom Metazoa; phylum Annelida; class Polychaeta; order Sabellida; family Siboglinidae; genus Escarpia; species Escarpia spicata. The sequence goes on from OZ023209.1 coordinate 56,666,793, forward strand.
CTGCAACTTTAAGGCAAGAATAAAACTTATTAATCATTTCTACGATCTATCTCCGCCAAATATAGCCTCGAAATGCTCATGGTAGATCTGATCCAAAAAGTAATGCGCAGTTACATCTGCTGCCTATTGACTATTCCAATGCTACTGTCATCACCATGGTCAGGTTTCCCGGAACCGAAACAAATTCAGGAGCCTTCAAAAATTACTCGTGGTTTCCTCGATATTCTTATGAGATCTCCCAATGTGACATTTACACGCAAGTCAAGGCATCTAGCAAACTAGCACGCCCTCTCATAAGTGAGGAAGGCTGCTAACTTCCAAAACTACATCAATTTTCAAGGAAAATATCAACGAATAAAACAATATAAATTATTGTAATAAGGCACGTTATTTTGTTTAAGTTCGTATTAGTATCAAACTAATAATAATGATAACCGGGTTTACATGGGTTGTATAAGTTGTGATATTTAGAAAACAATACTTACAATTATAAAAGAGCAATTCCTCGCTACATGTTTGGGACCCCCTTAAAAGAAGGCTGGGGGTCCCGAGGACCATTGAACACAAACATCCAGGTAAACCCCTGCACCGTCATATGGCGTATTAGTTGTGCGTATCATTTGAATTATGTTTGAATGGCGGCCGATGTAATGAAATAAGACAAATGTGTCCATGTTTCGTGAGAATCGACCATATATTAATTTTTGCATCAGCTCTACCGTGAGCCTTACCGAGGATTGGGTTGTTGATAGACGGGTACCCGCCCATGGTGAATGTGAGGGAGTGGTCAGCCGTCACGACGATCAGAGTGTCCTTCTCACTTGTTATGTCCATCGCCTTCTGGACGGCGTCCGAGAAGGCCACAGTGTCGTTGAGGGCTGGGAAAGCTCGACCCTCGTGGTGACCGTGGTCAATGCGCCCACCTGTGCAATCGAAATACACACACGACGGGTTATACGTGTAGTCTTGTGTCCCGTGTGTACAAGCAAATGCATTGACACAATAATACAATTCCTCGCTGCGAAGGCCTCAACATTTGTCTGGCTTTGTACCTAAACAAACCGTAATGTGTATTGAAACAATAAAGGAAGTTGTTTTCAGTCTTAGGCAACACATATATTTTGGTTTTAAATATTTCCTATGTAAACTACTCAATACAGAGCAAGTGCGCCTAAGTTTTCCGTAGGGAGAAAGAGAAAGAAAACAAAACAGACGGTGCATCAACGCAAAAGACAAAGGTGTTCTACTTAATTTCTATTTAGACCATCATCTTCACGAAAACACGTGTGTTTGTGTCAAAATAGACATGTGCAATGTTACCATGTAATTAAAACTGCTGCGTACAAAAACTTCTAAACAGTACTAACACAATGAGAAATCTAAATA
>OZ023209.1:56675678-56737459 GCA_963995525.1 Escarpia spicata
ACACTTCAACAGTCTCTTCACCAGTCTCATGACCACTCACGCAATGGTCCCAAGTTGAGGCCAAATGTACATGCGAAACAGATCTTGCTTGTCTGGATTTTGCGACGCCAAATACATACAAGCATATTTTTCCGAGCAGGACAGCAACATACACCATAATGTTCATGGTTCTTACAGCTACTGCTGGGGCAGCTTCACTGTCACATAAAGCGATAATGCTGATGATCCTGCGACTGTTCACCCCCATATGTGAAAGATCATCAAATGCGCAGAAAACGTCATGTTTATCGACGATGATTTCATTGCAGTAAAGCAGGATAGCAAGTGGTACTTATCTGTCGGCAGTGTGTATGACATTCTAGCAACAACAACAAATATTTGGTGATGATGATATATTTGAACAATAAGTGTTGTTATTCTAGAGGCGCCAGTTGTGTTATATTTATAACGTTTGTGACAAAATGATATGCATAGCATATTGTTATCACTAAATGGTTAATCAGAAGTTAATCAGACGATTGATTACATCCTGGAATTGTGCCAACTCTTCTGCAAGAAATGGATCAATGCTTACGTTTTTTTGTAAATGTTGAGCCAAGACTTATTTCAAAATTGTTATTGTTGTGGTTTCATTGCTAGTATACCAAACACTTACCGTTAAAACAAACTATTTGTTAACCAGCTATTCTACGTATGCTGGTTGGACTGTTAAGAACATGTTATGTTATAATTGTGTTATGGTTAAGTCAGAAACATAATTGTAAATAAAAATGTGTTATTAAATATGTTTGACCATGTGTTCCCTGTCAAGATGTCTTGTGGACGTCCGCGCTGATACAATAAGCGCATGGAAACTGTATGGAATTCGGTTTCATTGAAATCGATTCAAACTGTGATTGCTATTACTGAAGAATAGAATGCTATACTGGTTTATATGACGTTATCCGCATGGTTGGTAAGTTGCCAGTAATTGCCGTGTTATGCGTGTTAAAAACAAATCAGTTTCGTTGTTCTCCACCTGATTACCTGTCGTCAGGGGTGAGACTGGCCTTGATTCCGTTCCTCGATATAAGTTTTCTTTCTTCTTCTTCGTCTTCTTCTTTTCTCTCACTTATCTCGCACTACCCTCTCCACCAACCGTCTCCATTCCTCTCTATTCTTCGCTCTCGTTCTTCAATCCTCTGCCAATCCTTCCAAGTCTCTCTTTACACAGTCCTCCCATCGCAGTCTAGGCCTTCATCGCCTCCTTCCCTTCCTCTCCCACTCCTTCCAAGTCTCTCTTCACACAGTCCTCCTATCGCAGTCTAGGCCTTCATCGCCTCCTTTTTCCATTCACTCTCTGAGTATCTGATTTCTTTGCCAACCGTTCTCATCCAATTATCTCCACATGACCAGCCCACTTTAGTCGACCCCTCACCAGCTTCTTCTTGAGGCTTTCTTTTACTCTAACCTCCTCTCACAATTCCTCTATTCATAATTCTTCTCCCCGAGTTGTTTTCACTGTTCACTCTCTTGTTGTTTCTTTGTCAGTTCCATCGTCTCTAGGCCATACAGGTATGCCGGGGTAACTTTTCTTTGTATTTACATGATATGCGTCTGTCTCCCATCACATCTTCAACTTTCCTCCAAACGTTTGCCCCTGCCTTTATCCTCCTGCGAAGTACGGTGTCTGCGTTACCGTCGCTGCATATCGTTCCACCCAGGTATACAAAACTGTCTCTGTGTTTAAGTTTCTTCCCTTCCAGGTGTATTTCATATATTCGATGACAATATAACAAGATTCAGATTCAACAAGATTGCCACCCAGAGAATTAACTCTAGATGGCAGGTGGACAAGGAAGCTCTTTGGCTTATCGAAAGTCCAACCATTTTATGTACATGTACCCCGCCCTTCTGAGGTATGTGTCGATTTTTTTTTAAAACATATTCACGCTATTAGCACCCACACAATCAGCAGATAATCTGTTCCATTCATTTATTGTCCTTTGTGAAAATGAGAACTTTCTTATATCTAATCTACACTGCTCCTTTAGTAATGTAACTTCATGTCCTCTAGTCTTTCTATCTTTCTTAACTGAAACAAAATAGTCTATCAAAATTGTCATAGCCATTCAATCTTTTAAACACTTCTATCTGATCTCCTTCCAATCTCTTGTTTTTTAGTGTTGTTAAACCACAATCTTTTAGGCGCTTTTCATAACTAAGATCCCTCAATTTTGGCATAGTTTTAGTCGCTCTCCTCTGTATTCTTTCTAGCATATATGTGTCCTTCTTGCGGTATGGCCTCCACGCTTGTATACCATATTCTAAATGAGGCCTAACTAATGTTTTGTACAGCGGTGTTATTAGGTTTTTTATATACGCTATATTTCGCCTAATTAATCCAAGGATTTGATTTTCCTTTGAAGCTGCAATCCCGCACTGCTCACATCAGCACTAATGGTTAACCCTTAGTCCTTTATAGCAGTACTTTGTACAGTACCCTCCCCCCATTGTATATTCTACATCTCTGTTCGCATGTCCTGTGTGGAGGCATTTACATTTCCCCAAATTGAACAACATTTGCCACTTTTCAGACCATTTGATCAACCTGTCAAGATCAGCTAAACATTTCAACACACATTTCAACACCTTGCTTGGTATATCATCGTCCAAATCGTTGATATATATTAATAACAGTATAGGTCCTAGTACTGACCCGTGTGGTACCTCACTCAAAACTGATTGTTTGAAGCCTCCCCAGCAACAACTAACCGTTGTCTTCTGCCAATCAGCCATTTTTCTATCCAGTTAACTATAACATTTCCTATGTCATGGGCCTTTAGTTTAAGCAGTAATTGTTGATGTGGCACACTGTCGAAAGCTTTCTGAAAATCTAAGTAGATGATATCTACTGGTGATCCCTCGTCTACCCACTTAGTGATATCTTCCAAAAAACATAACATATCTGTTAAGCATGATCTCGCTTTTAGAAAACCATGTTGAGATGGGTTTATCAGGTTATGTTTCACGAGAAAATCCACCATGCGATCTGTAAGTAAGTAGACTTCCTAATAATTTGCAAATCATCGATGTTAAACTCACTGGTCTATAGTTCTCTGTTTTGTTTCTCGAACCTTTTTTTAAATAACGGTATATTGTTTGCTTCATTCCATTCCCTCTTCTAATGACAAATAGAAAACTGTTGCAAGCGGTATGCTAATTTGTTCTACAATTTCAAATAGTAGTTTGGGCAGAATCCCATCCACTCCAGGTGATTTATTATCTTTGATAGCCCTTATTTACTTAGCTACCATTTCCGAGGTTACAACTAATTGTCCTAAATAGTCTGAATCTGCCCCCTTGAACTTAGCCTCTGGTACTGGCAGTGAACTAATATCTTCCCTGGTAAACACTGAACTAAAGTTACAATTCACTATCCTAAATAGCATGATTTTGTCCCCTTGAACTTAGTAAACTAATATCTCCTCTGGTCAACGCCAAACTAAAATACTCATACAGGTCATCTGCCATTAAGAATCCATATGATATTATATTTCCAGCACTATCTTCTAGAGGACAGACTTTATCCTGAACTTTCTATTTGCTTCGAACATACGCATAAAACTCTTGCTGTCATGTTTTATATTACAAGCTAATTTTTTGTTCATAGCTTCTGTTTGAATTTCTGATATCAGCTGTAGCTTGGTTTAATGATTCTTTATATCTGTTGTATGCCTCCAGTTTCAGGCTTCTCTGTGATTCCCCCTTGCGAATCTAATTTAAATAGATGCAACCTGTCCCATTGTCAACATATCGCAGCAGATTCTCTGAGAATACTGCTGCCCCCTTTCCACTTAGATGGAGGCCATCTCTCGTGTACACATATTCCCTCTCAACAAAGTACCCCCTATAAATATATGAATCCCACCCCCTCTTCTTCACACATCTGCTCAACTAGTGCGTTGTTTAAAAGTCATTACACCCACATGAAATGTTTACATATTATAAAGATGTCTGTGTTACTGAAATGTCGAAACAAATGATAGATCACCTTACTATTTGTCCTTGTCTAGAAACAATATGAAAGATACACTTTTCTACAATGCAACAAAGAAACTTGTTGCTTAAAATATAATTAAAAAAGATTTCTTTGACGTTTATTGAGTTCATGACATTTATTTAGATTTAAAAAATGTAATACAAATATTTAATAGTTATTACACCGTCGATAAAAGTTGACACACTACAAAAGTGGCTATGTATAACTGGGATGTCAACCAAACATCATAGGTCACTGTGCTAAATATTAGTACATGTGGTATAACGTCAATCGGAGAATGCATATCTGTGTTTCCCTGTCTAGACACATTTCTTTTGCCTGACATCTATCAAATATATGAAAGATACACTTTTCTACAATGCAACAAAGATAACAATTAACATTGGTGTTTAAAATGTAATTAAACAATTTGTTGGACATTTATTTGGTTGTTTACATTTATTTATTATATTCTTTAAAATGGAATGCAGACCTGTATCTAATAGTCATGAGACCGTCATGAAATGTTGACATATTACAAAGATGGCTATGTATCACAGGAATGTCAACAAAACATCACAATTCACCGTACTAAATGTTGATCCATAGGGCATAAAGTGAAACTGGAAAAAGACTCTCTATTTATCCTTGTCTAGACAAATTGTTCATGCCTGACATGTTATATTACACAAGTTCACAGGTGAAATTATGTACATAACATTAACGTTGTCATGCCTACAAACAGATTGTACCATTCCGCCAGCGTTCGCGACACAGTACATTTTGAATTGACAATCAAATTACCTCACTGAGCTAGTTAATGCCACTGTTACTGTGTGTGTGTGTGTGTGTGTGTGTGTGTGTGTGTGTGTGTGTGTGTGTGTGTGTGTGTGTGTGTGTGTGTGTGTGTGTGTGTGTGTGTGTGTGTGTGTGTGTGTGTGTGTGTGTGTGTGTGTGTGTGTGTGTGTGTGTGTGTGTGTGTGTGTGTGTGTGTGTGTGTGTTCATTTTCAAGAGTGTAATACTTCAATGACACGCTTCGCCCACCGATACACATATGTGTCTCTCCTATATAGTACTAATCTGATGAAGACTATACAATTTATAAAGAAGCACTTAACCAAGCTACAGCTGAACTTAGAAATTCAAAGAGAAGCTATGAACAACAATTAGCTAGTAATATAAATAACATGACAGCAAGAGCTTGTATGCGTATGTTCGAAGCAAACAGAAAGTTTAGGATAAGGTCTGTCCTCTAGAAGATAGTGCTGGAAATATAATACCTGAGGGATTCTTAATGGCAGAAGACCTGAATGAGTCTTTAGGTCAGTGTTTACCAGGGAAGATATTAGTTCACTGCCAGTACCAGAGGCTAAGTTCAAGGGGGCAGATTCAGACAATTTAGGACAATTAATTGTAACTCCGGAAATGGTAGCTAAGAAAATAAGGACTATGAAGGATAATAAATCACCTGGAGTGGATGGGATTCTGCCCAAACTACTATTGGAAAATGTAGAACAAATTAGCGTACCGCTTGCAACAGTTTTCAATTTGTCATTAGAAGAGAGAGTGGTTCCTTTAGAATGGATAGAGGCAAACATTATACCGTTATTTAAAAAAGGTTCGAGAAACAAGTCAGAGCACAATAGACCAGTGAGTTTAACATCAGTGATTTGCTAATTATTAGAAAGACTAATTAAAGATCACATGGTGGATTTTTTGGTTAAACATAACTTGATAAAACCCATCTCAACATGGGTTTTTTAAAGCGAGGTCATGCTTAACAAATATGCTATGTTTTTTGGAAGACATCACTAAGTGGGTAGATGAGGGATCACCAGTATATATCGTTTACTTAGATTTTCAAAAAGCTTTCGACAAAGTACCACATCAAAGATTACTGCTTAAACTAAAGGCCCATGGCATAGGAAATGGTATAATAAACTGGATTGAAAAAACGGCTGATTGACAGAAGACAACGTGTAGTAGTAGTTGATGGGGAGGCTTCAAACTGGAAATCAGTTTTGAGTGGGGTACCACAGGGAACAGTACTAGGACCTATATTATTCTTAATATATATCAACGATTTGGATGATGAAATAAAAAGCAAGGTGTTGAAATTTGCGGATGATACAAAAGTGTTTAGAAGGATTAAAAGTGATGGAGATAGACAACATTTACAAGATGATCTTAACAAATTGATCAAATGGTCTGAAAAATGGCAATGCTGTTCAATTTTGGGAAATGTAAATGCCTCCACGCATGATATGGGAACGAAGAGGTAGAATATACAATGGGGGGTACTGTACTAAGTACTACTGTAAAAGAAAAGGACTTAGAGTTAACCATTAGTGCTGATATGAAGGTTTCAGAGCGGTGCGGAATTGCAGCTTCAAAGGGAAATCAAATCCTTCGATTAATTAGGCGAAACATAACGTATAAGAAAAAGAACTAATAATACTGCTGTACAAAACAATAGTTAGGCCTCATTTAGAATATTATATTCAAGCGTGGAGGCCATATCGCAGGAAGGACATAGAAATGCTAGAAAGAGTACAGAGGAGAGCAACCAAAATTATACAAAAACTGAGGAATCTTAGTTACGAAATACGCCTAAAAATGCGGCTTAACAAAAATAAAGACCAGGAGATTGAGGGGAGATCAGAGAGAAGTGTTTAAAATAATGAATGGTTATGAAAATATTGATAGAGATATTTGTTCTCAGTTAAAAGAGATAGAAGGACTAGATGACATGAAGTTACATTATATATAAGAAAGTTCTCATTTTCACAAAGGACTCTAAATGAATGGACCATATTATCTGCTGATTGTGTGGGTGCTAGTAACGTGAATATGTTTAAAAACAAAATCGACACATACCTCAGAAGGACGGAATACACATAGATAAAAGGGTTGGACTCTCGATAAGCCAAAGGGCTTCCTTGTCCACCTGCCACCTAGAGTTAATTCTCTGGGTGGCAATCTTGTAAAATCTTGTTAAACACAGCACATTTTATCCTAGGATATGGCCTTTAATTGTTTAATACAGTTAATGCGGATTGAGAACTATTGACCAGTATTCATATATGATGACTGGTTAACCACTCCTCAGTGGCCTCCATTGTCTTAAATCAGGCATTGAGTGTTAAAGTGTCATCAATGACGTGAACAGTTTTGGAGGATCCAACAAAGAAACTGAGAGAAATCACCCGGACTGTCTAAGACTATCCCTTTTTTAACAACGCAATGATGCGGTGGAGAGACGAACTAGACGAATACTGGAAGGGCACCATCTGGCAGAGGATAGCGCAAGACTGGAAAATCTGGAAACGGCAAGCTGAGGTCTTCGTCCCACAATGGGACGATGATGGTGGTGATGATGATGATGACGATGATGGTGACGATGGTGAACAACGCAATTGCCTCTGAAGTTGCAGGCCGTGTCTGCACAAACCTTTAATTGATTTCCTCAAGATGGAGTCGACCTCGTTTCCGGCGACCTTGCTGCAGTCCCCACGGCGGACGTTCTCGTTGACGCCGACGACGCCGAAGTTGGTCTTGACCCCACACAGGTAGGCTACGGCCGTGCTGCTGCTGTCGGCCGTCATTCGGTCTACGCTGTACGTCTGACCGGACAGTAAGGGATCGTATCAAAACACCGACACTTCGCAACGTTGGTTTCACGTGAGACTAGATCAGCAAATGTTTCTTTATTATATCGTCGAACATCGATGTAAGCAAAGTTGATTTCACGTGGAAAGAGGTCGGCAAATGTATGTTTGTTGTCGTACACCAATGTAATTTTGTTCTCCAGAAATGTATTTTCTTAAATAGTCAATTCATAAAGATGGTGACGTTGACTGTACGCTGGAAGTTTTGTTGTATGAAGGCGGAAATGTCACCGGGGTATCGAGGACTTTCTGAAAGTGCACTTAGATCGATCAAATCTTTTCCACAACAAAGAGATAACCATGCTCGTGTTTGTTTAGTACGTACATTAACACTTCGGAAATTTGGCAATTTTATATATCGACTAAAACTCATTTCTTTAGAACATAACTTAAAATAAACACTAGTAGCTTTTAAGTATGTGACCATGTATGTTATGTATATTGCAATTAAATATGCATTTCAAATAATTTCTGTATTAACACTTTTATTAGTATCGTATTGCACAATCTTTAGTTTATTGCTCATTAAGTATAATGTTTATATTATAAAGAGTCACGAACAATTGTGGATATGGTACTGTAGCAAAGTAATGTTATTATTAGAACAATCCTGGTTGATATAGCGCTTACTTAGAAAAAATTGCATGGCCAATACAATATTTTTACCACTTACCTTTGATAATGCGACATTGGGAAAGCTTTCCCAAGACAAGGTTGTGTCTTAAATCTTCTTTCCCTGCGACTGGGCCATGTAGAACCTGGCAGCGGTCACAGTTGATGGCCCCATTCCGTCTCCCAGAAATATGATCACATTTTTCGCGATATTCAGATTCGGTTTCCATGCGAGTGCGCCTTTCAGCTCTTGCTGCGCTTTCGCGTTCCAATCCGTCTGGTCTTTGCTACCAGCCGCCAATGCTGGTTGCAGATGGGGGAACGGAATATGAAAAACAAGAAATATACCTTTATAGCAGATGTCCGTTTGTCGCCGTTACTGTAAGTAATTTCTTGTCGCAGGATCCAATACACGGTAAGAAGGTAACTTACGTTTATTGCATCCTGCGGGTGACTGTATGGTACGTAGAGTAACATTGGCTGTGCTACACGGACAACTCAGAATTAGGAGAGTCGTGACTTTCGTTCTATCTAAGTCTCAGGAGCGCAGCCTCGCTGTACGCGCGTGTAGAGGCTTTAATAGGGGTGTCATCGCGCATGCCTACACGGACTACAGCTTGGTACAACATGTGAAACTAATGAGGACCTGGCTCCGGCAAACTCTTCCCTCTTGCGTCTTTTTCGAGAGGAGTAACGGATAACCAATAACGTAGAGCCAATAGTTACCAGGACCGGGCCCCGCCACACTCTTCCCTCTTGTGTCTTTTTGAGAGGACTAACTGTTAACCAATACTTACCAGGACCGGGCCCCGCCACACTCTTCCTTCCTTGTGTCTTTTTGAGAGGACTACCGTATAACCAATAGTTACCAGGACCGGGCCCCGCCACACGTTTCCCTCGCTAACTCTTTTTTGAGAGGACTAACATATAACCAATAGTTATCAGGACCGGGCCACGCCACACTCTTCCCTCCTGGTGTCTCTTGGGGAGGACTAACGTATAACCAATTGTTACCAGGACCGGGCCTCGGCACACTCTACCCTCCTTGTGTATTTTGGAGAGGACTAACGGATAACCAATAGTTACCAGGACCGGGCCTCGCCACGCTCTTCCCTCCTTGTGTGTTTTTGAGAGGACTAATGGATAACCAATAGTTACCAGAACCGGACCCCGCCACAGTCTTCCCGCCTTGTGTCTTTTGGAGAGGACTAATGGATAACCAATAATTACCAGGACCGGGCCCCGCCACAGTCTTCCCGCCTTGTGTCTTTTGGAGAGGACTAACGTACAACCAATAGTTAACAGGACCGGGCCCTGCCACACTCTACCCTCATTGTGTCTTTTGGAGAGGACTAATAGATAACCAATAATTACCAGGACCGGGCCCCGCCACACTCTACCCTCTTTGTGTGTTTTTGAAAGGACTAATGGATAACCAATAGTTACCAGGACCGTGCCCCGCCAGTCTTCCCGCCTTGTGTCTTTTGGAGAGGACTAACGTACAATCAATAGTTACCAGGACCGGGCCCCGCCACAATCTACCCTCCTTGTGTCTTTTGGAGAGGACTAATGGATAAACAATAGTTACCAGAAACGGACAATGTCGCTTCAAATAAAGTATTTCCCTCTCCCCGTGTCGTTGTTTTGTCTTCTCTATCTGTGCCATCATTTCTCTAAGGACCGTGCCCCGCCACAGTCTTCCCGCCTTGTGTGTTTTTGAGAGGACTAATGGATAACCAATAGTTACCAGGACCGTGCCCCGCCACAGTCTTCCCGCTTTGTGTCTTTTGGAGAGGACTAACGTACAATCAATAGTTACCAGAACCGGACCCCGCCACACTCTACCCTCCTTGTGTGTTTTTGAGAGGACTAATGTATAACCAATAGTTACCAGGACCGGGCCCCACCACTATCTACCCTCATTGTGTCTTTTGGAGAGGACTAATGGATAACCAATCGTTACCAGGACCGTCCCCGCCACACTCTATCCTCATTGTGTCTTTTGGAGAGGACTAATGGATAACCAATAGTTACCAGGACCGGGCCCCGCCACACTCTTCCCTCCTTGTGTCTTTTGGAGAGGACTAATGGATAAACAATAGTTACCAGAAACGGACAATGTCGCTTCAAATAAAGTATTTCCCTCTCCCCGTGTCGTTGTTTTGTCTTCTCTATCTGTGCCATCATTTCTCTAAGAGCATTTGGTCAAAAATAGGTCCATCATGGAAATAAATAGTACAAAGATAATGTTTTCAAGATAGTTGCAAAATAACACATTGAACCACATCTCGAAAGTTTCCCCGTGACCGTTCGTCACAACAAGCCAAGCAACCAAGCTACACAACCATCATAATTATATTATCATATTTATAGTATGCCTTTGAGTCACAAGTCAAGTTATTGAAGGCGTGGGTCGCAACCTTAGTTCAGCGTCTAGAATTTAGGTCGCAGCCAAAACTGAAGGTAAATTGACTTGGATTTCTGACATGATTTCTCGCACGCTTGGTTTACTGGTTTGTCTGGTATGCTGGTATAGTTACCAGAACCGGACCCCGCCACAGTCTTCCCGCCTTGTGTCTTTTGGAGAGGACTAACGTACAACCAATAGTTACCAGGACCGGGCCCCGCCACACTCTACCCTCATTGTGTCTTTTGGAGAGGACTAATGGATAACCAATAATTACCAGGACCGGGCCCCGCCACAGTCTTCCCGCCTTGTGTCTTTTGGAGAGGACTAACGTACAACCAATAGTTAACAGGACCGGGCCCTGCCACACTCTACCCTCATTGTGTCTTTTGGAGAGGACTAATATATACCAGTTACCAGAAACGGACAATGTCGCTTCAAATAAAGTATTTCCCTCTCCCCGTGTCGTTGTTTTGTCTTCTCTATCTGTGCCATCATTTCTCTAAGAGCATTTGGTCAAAAATAGGTCCATCATGGAAATAAATAGTACAAAGATAATTTTTTCAAGATAGTTGCAAAATAACACATTGAACCACATCTCGAAAGTTTCCCCGTGACCGTTCGTCACAACAAGCCAAGCAACCAAGCTACACAACCATCATAATTATATTATCATATTTATAGTATGCCTTTGAGTCACAAGTCAAGTTATTGAAGGCGTGGGTCGCAACCTTAGTTCAGCGTCTAGAATTTAGGTCGCAGCCAAAACTGAAGGTAAATTGACTTGGATTTCTGACATGATTTCTCGCACGCTTGGTTTACTGGTTTGTCTGGTATGCTTTGATGTCACTTGCTGAACCACCAGTGAGAGGGGCTCGCCAGATGACTCAAAAAGTCAGTTTACAGGGTCGATGCCGTAGTCTTTTAGATCTCTCTTGACCAAATCTTTGAATCTTAATTTGGGTCTGCCTACTGGACGTTCGCCCCCAGTCAAGTCCCCACAGAGGATGGTCTTTGGGAGGCGGTCACTTGGCATACGCTGTACGTGTCCAAGCCATCGTAGCGTCTGAGTTTGAGGAATCTGCTTAGCGGCGTTGACTTACAGCGCTGCTGGATTTCGAGATTAGTAATTTTATCCTGCCATTTTACGCCAATGATTGTTCGCAGGAAACTAAGATAGAAACTGTTGAGTTTCCATTGTTGTTTGCGGTACGTTGTCCATATATCTGAACCTAGATTGCTTTGCCAGGTCTTGTGTTCAATTATTTGTCAAATGTAAAGTTTTCAGACATTATAGAGCCTAAGTAGGACAACTTCTCCACATTTTCGATGAGTTCACCATTAACAGTGATTTTGGCTTCTTGATTACCATGGCTCGTGGTGACAGTCGTGTTGACGTTAATTTTGAGGCCAAAAGCTGTGCAAGTATTTACGAAGCTGTTCAAGATTAGTTGTAACTGTTCCTGTGAATGGGAGCAGAAGTCAGCATCATCAGCATAGAGGGCCTCTCACACGCGAAGTTGTTTTTGTGTTGGTCTTCACATGTGACGCTGAGAAGATGCTTGCGTCAAGCCTGGTCCTCAAACTCACTCCAGGATGAGCAATGTTGGCATTTTGCTTAGGTTCTTTGAGTAGAATGGAGAAAACTATTCCAAAAAGCGTCGGGCCAGAACACATCCCTGCTTCACACCATGTTGATGGGGTAGTGCTTAGATATAGATCCATCAGCCTGAACTGTGCCTTGCATGTTGTTGTGGAAGGTAGACTGAGTAGTACTGGTGGGCACCCAACTTCAGGACCGTGAAGACAGCTTTAGTGTTTACATAATCAAAATCTTTTGTGAGATCCACAAAGGCTACATGGAGTGGCGTATTTTGCTCCCTTGCTTTCTGTTGTAGTTGTCGTACACAGAAGATCATATCTACAGTTCCTCTGCCACAGCGGAAACTGCACTGTGAATCGGGGTACATCAGTTCTGCCAAAGTTTGTAGACGTGTGAGGATGATACGTGGATATAATTTTCCTACAACATTGAGCAGAGATAATCCTCTGTAGTTAGTCGCCCCTGTCACCCTTGTTTCTGTACAGTGTGATTATATTTCAATCCCTCATTTCTTGTGGAATTGAGTGTTCCCGCCAACACTTCAGGAGAAAGCTATGGAGTGATGGTAACAATGCCTGACTGCCAGCCTTAATCAGCTCTGCAGGTATTGCATCTCGACCAGAGGCTTTATTATTTGATAGTCTGGCACCAACTGCCTCCATCTCCGTGAACTGTGGTTCGTCATCAAATTCTTTCATAATTTCCATAGAAGGGACTTTATCAATTGTAATGTAGTTGAATAATACTAGTAATAGGGTAACTTCTCTTGCGCCAAAACACATGCTCAGAGGCGCGTTACTAGGAAAGTGCTGGTCAATCTCAAAACCAGTAATCCAATCCACTGAATGTATAATCGTCAGGTAGCTGTTGAAATATATTGATGGTTTTCCCGGATTGATCATTGCGAATAGCTGCACACATTTGTGTATAAAGGAGAACCTGTCGTACGTGTACACAAACAATCACCAACATAACCCCTAAGGTGTTCTATCTAGAAGATACATATTTTGAGTAACCCTTTCTGCCACGCCTGACCGCAGGTGCGGGGTGTGGTGACTCTTGTGTCAGACGGTTATGGGCCAATGACGCACGGTTATGGACCAATGACGCACACAAAGTATTTGTTAACTTCGTAAACGGCAGAACTTTGGGTACACACCCGCATGCAAACATTTATGAAAGAATGAACGCACGCATTCAATCACCAACAACAAAACACTCACAAGCGGGCGCACGCACGCACGCACGCACGCATACACGCATACAACCTCTTAGACTTGTTTCTGATGGTATAACTCAAACTGTTGGCAGCTTTACAACTGCAAACAGATTAAATAAGTGTATAAACGTTGTCCTTTTTGGATTTGACACGCGTCAGAGCTCGAGTTCAGCAGGCTGTATTGTATTTACGACCATTGTATTCGAATGACATGCTAATCGAAGTTTAACTGACGTTATGTACATTTATTACTAAAGAGTATATGTTTGGCCAATGAAGTAATGTCGTGCCAAAAACATATGCCCACGAAGACCGCGCCAAAAGTAGGCCTTTGTATATTTTATTATGGCGCATAATCGCAGTGAACAACTTAACTTGTTCCTTTTAGTGGTTTGCCGGGCCAAATGTAACTAAGTTTGGTTTATGTGTTTTTGAGCAAGAAAAAACACGAAAACAAGTGGTCTGCCGTGCCATAGCTAGTTTTATGTTATGTGTTTTTCTTATTGAAGAAAACACTATAACGCAGACACATGAACTAAACTTATAGCTACATCTGGCATGGCAGACCACTTCATGTTCAAAGCTGAAACGGTCAAATTAAGTCATTCACTGCGCTAGCGCGCTAACATAATATACAAAGGCCTACTTCCGAAAAAAACGGACTATATCGGCGCATTCTACCGTTTAACCTACTAACATCAAAACACTCTACCCAGATAGTGATCGCAGTTGCGAGTAGTTTGCATTTACAGCGTCGACGAGACTGTCGCAAGTAATGAACCGACGTCTGAATGTATAGCAGTTTTTATAGTAGGCAATTTCAAAGGCTCGTAACATGGGTAACAGACAGTGGCTCACGACATTACAGTCACAAAACGAACAATTTATCACATGAACACATGAAGTGCATATCTTCACACTGTAACCACTAAATATATAAAACACACACACGCTACATTCATTTCACAACGTTAAAAAAAGACGGATGGCAGTAGGAATAAAATATAACTTCTTACGGCTTATTCGTGGTCCCTAACCTATTTAAACTGGTGGCCCCTAATCTATCGTGTACTGATGGTCTGTATTATTTTGTGCACTAGCCTGACGTACACAAATGGCTCCTAACCTGTCGTGGATTGGGAGTCCCTATTCTCTCTAGGACTGATGGTCCTTAACCTCTAGAGGACTGGTAGTCTGTAACCTGTCGAGGACTGATGGTACCTAACCTCTCGAGGTATTATGGTCCCTAACCTCTCGAAGACAGATAATCCCTAACCTGTCGTGGATTGATGCTCCATAACCTCCCGTGGACTGATAGTCCACACCTGTCATGGCATGGTGGTCCATACCTGTCGTGGACATCTAAACACCCTACCCAGACAGTAATCGCTCATGGCAGTAGTGTTTGAATTTACAACCTCGAGGAGACGGTGGCAAGTATTGAAACGACATCTGAACGTATAACAGGTTATATAGTAGGTCATTTAAATGGCTCGTAACATACATTGTTTTACTGGCTCTCGTCATCATAGTCACAAAAGAATAATTTATCACATGAACACATGGGGTGCATTTCTTCACACTGTAACCACTAAATATATAGAACACACACACACACACACACACACACACACACACACACACACACACACACACACACACACACACACACACACACACACACACACACACACACACACACACACACACACACACACACACACACTCACGCACGCACGCACGCACGCACGCACACACACACTACATTAATTTCACATCTTTAAAAAGATTGATGACTGCAGGAATAAAAGTTAACTTCTTACATTTTGTTTTGCACGAGGGGCATGTAAAACGGCGCCCCAATGGCTGTCTCAAACATGGGATATAAAGCATGACTATCATTGGTTATTATAGGACGTGCCTTACTACGTACCTGCGGTTCACAAAACTGAGTGGTGTCTCCTTGCGTCTCTCCGATTATTTTGGAGCTAACACGTACAATCTTCTGTAAACTGTTTTTGTGTTTAACACTCAGGTTGAAATACCAGCAGATAAACAAAAAGCAAAGAACACTCTCAATAAAAGTCTTGTAAAACAGATTTAAAATTGACTTATGAACATAATTTTTTTTCTGAAATCTATTACTAACTCCTTCCTCTTACATACATTAAACTTTAAATATGAGTCATCACACCACTCAACAAAATATCGTAGTGCCGGGCCATGATCTTGTTGTGAACCAAAGAGAAGTGAAAGTAAGGCACTGTCATCTGCAAATTCCACTAAAATCCTGTTTGCGTGAGCACTTCTACAACTGTCGGTGTACAAGATGTACAGGAATGGTGAGAGACACTAACCCCGAGGCGTGCCCGTGTGTGTCAACCACATGTTAGAAATGTTCCTATTCACAAAAACATACTGAGGACGACACGGCAACAAATCAACAACCAGGCACCAAGCTGGTTTCCAAGATTAAAATCAGATTTGAGTCTATGGGCTAAGATATGAGGCTGCATCAAATTAAAAGCCGATGATAATTCGGCGAAGAGAATCTCTGCATGTGCAGTTGACTTCTCAATTAATGTCCAGAATGAATAACATCGCGTCTTCAACACCTCTTCCAGTCCGGTACACAAACTGGAGTGGATCTAATTGAATCTCAGTGGTGGGCCAAATCAATGACTTGACTAATTTGTTCTACAGATTTCATAACAAGGGATGTTACAATAATTGGTCTGCAGTTGTTTAACTGTTTTGGATTTATTTGTTTTAGGAATGGGGATGACAGCAGAAGTGTCTCAAGCAGTGAGAATACTAGCAGTGTCTAGAGAGGTCTGAAAGAGATGTTGAAAGACGGCACTAAACTTCGGTGTTCTGCCACATGTGCCACCGGGGCCTGGGCTGTTGCCAATGTTGAACATCTTAAGCTACACTCTACTGATCAATGACACCAGTTTTACCAAACGTCAAACATGACGTTAGATCAAACATGTAGGATGAAAAGTTGTGTTCTTCAAAATCTGAAAAGAAATTATTAATCACCTCGGGCAATGACTCATCACTCACACCCAGCAGCCTGACCTTAGATCTAACTGGGTCTGTCATCGTGTTGACAGCTGACGTGCTCTTTATCTCCTTCCAAGCGTCAAGAAAATTACAACCAAAAACTAGAATTCAACCTTCTGTTTATACTGTCGTTTTGCCTGCCTGATTGCTGCTTTTACTTCTTCATTTACCTGTTTTTTCTCTACGGTCGTACCCTGCAAGAATACTATTTTCTTATTATTTAGGACGGCTTTTACATATTTTGTGACCCAAGGGTTATTGTTGGGAAAACAGTGATTTGCTTGGTTGGAATCACAGAGTCAACGCAGAAAGAAATATAAGATGAAATAACATCAACAAGTTCGTTCAGGTTTTCACACGTGTCATAGAACATGTGCCACTCTGTGCAGTCAAAGCAGCCCTGTAACGCAACAATACTATCGGCAGTCCAGCTTTTCACGGATTTTACGACCCGCTGAAGTCGATGAAAGACCGGTTTGCACACGGAGGCTAGGAGTACACAGCTGATCCAATAGGAGGTAACGCTATAGATGTGTAGGCTGCAGGCACAGAACCGTAGCAAAGATGAATGATCTTGTTCAGACGAGTTGGACATGTGACATATTGATGAAACGTCTTCAACGCCTGACACTGAGCACCTGTCCGTCTCACTTCGGCCCTTCCATCTTCCAATTCTCTTGTTTACATCCACCCACACGCCAATGCCGCAAGGAGACGGACAGGTGCTCAGTGTCAGGCGTGCAAAGTGTGTCATGAACAATGACCATTCTGCACCATATCCGATTGACATAGAGCATACTTCCTCTCCGTTTTCTTTCCCAGTGTCACGTTTATTTCTGACCAATTGAATAGGTGTTCAAAACTCATCGATAAATAAGTCACTGTCTTGCACATGATCATCAAGCCAAGTCTCAATAAAAGTAAGTAGACAGGCCTGTCTGTGCATATAGTTCACGTTTGCTTGTAACTCGTCAATTTTTGAACGAAGTGACCGGACGTTAGAAAGGAGTACTTTGGGGAGGGGTAATTTGCAACTTTTCACTCAGGAGTCACTCTGCCAATTCAGACGACGAAAAGAAACCCAAAATACACAGTAAACATTTAATAGAATAGACCGTCCTCGCGAATATGTCACCACTCGTGCAGCGCCATCTAATATGTTCCAGGTAAACGATCAGATTACTGTACGTTTATACATAAATGTACACTCACCGTAGCAAAACAACACAGAGGCCGCCAGGTGCAAAATCACATTGGTCGTGAACACGTTCATTTCACTCGATGTTGGACGCTCGTTCGTGTCGCCGATGTCGCTCCCTTCTCTCCCTGGTCCTGACGTTGTTGTGTCGTGTGCCAAGTTTTTGACCTATTAATTCATCCACCTCTGCTCAACGCACGCCTTACCAGTCACGGTTGAGCGCGTATTGCGCTGACATGTGTGACAGCGTGACAATAACGCTACGCGCAACATAAAGCCTTCTTTGACCTGCTGCATATTTCGAACAACGATCCATTCAGACCGATCAACAACTACGTTTTTTTATAGTTCATTTTCCTGCGAAAGTAGCATTTTGTGGAAAGTTGTGAAGGACTTTTACTGGACAACAAAGACAGAGGAGATAATTGTACGTATAAATACAGTGTTACTTCATTATTAAGGTCGCCTTCGAAACTGGGCAAAGGTGTCCTGAATAACGAGGTGATCGTATTACCTGGACTAATTTCTTATACTTTACTGTTACGTAAATCATTTGGGACTCCCCTAGGGTGACCTTAATTACAAGGTGGCTGTATTACCGAGGTGACCGTATATCGAGGTTCTACTGTATACAACATGTCGCGGACCGACGGTCCCAAATCTGTCATGGTCTCCTGACCTAAAATAGTATGGCGGTCCCATAGCACATAGAGGACTGGTGGTCCCCGAACCTGTTGTGTACTGGTGGTCCCCAACCATTGTATGTTTATTGGTGTAGATTATCTCCCGTTGGTTGCATTCGATATAATTATTCTGAAAACGAGCCTAGCTCGGCGAAACCTAGTCGACTTGTAGGCCCATTCGCATTCGTTGTTTTGAATAAAATTCGATTCATGAGGAACTGTAAGATAACTGCTTGTTCCTCTATGATGACTAGTGTTTGTATTACGTCGGAATATTGCACAATAACTCGTTCTGACGCTCGTTTCGACCCAAAAGCTATACTTGTAAACATGCTCTGAATGCATGGAAAGGGGCGGCCTGATGCGAGTGTGTGTCATAAGTGACGTCATATCTCGGCATCCCGAAAAGCACGCCAAAAATATGCATATTCGAAAATGTCCGGATGCACACCATAAAATGTGGAATTTCTAATTCATTGAATTTTTTGATTTTTTTGGTTTGGTGGATGTGGAAAAAGATAGCAGGATGTAATATAGCATGAATTCGCGCAATATATGTTTTTATTCCCTTTAAGATGGCTCAATAAATAATTGCAATGATTTTTATTTGTACATTTAATTATTTTGATTTGTGATAGGTAAAAAACTTCAACGATTAGTTTAATATTTATCATTTTATATGAGGCATCACTGCTTCGTGATTATTCTGGTGAAATGAGGTGACTAAAAAATAATTGGTACGATTTGGGTGATTAAAAAAAAAAAGTATAGCCCTATAGCTCAAATGTGTTAAATTTGCAACACAAACCCCAATTTCTTTAGTCAGCTTTTTATTGTTTTTTTATGTTTTAATTACGAATATATTAGTGCCACCAGTATGTTTATATCAGTGTGTGGGGGGGGGGGAGAGTGAACGGGTGGGCAGAGATCGTATATATAGAGATATATCACTTCATCGTCGCCATTTCGAATTTTGAACCATTAGCGTCCCTAGCAGCCGTGTTTCATCAAACTCTTAGGTACAGCGCCCAGCTTGTGTAATGTCCTCGTCCCCCACCCCTGCACTTGTGTAATGTCCTCGTCCCCCACCCCTGCATTTGTGTAATGTCCTCGTCCCCCACCCCTGCACTTGTGTAATGTCCTCGTCCCCCACCCCTGCACATGTGTAATGTCCTCGTCCCCCACCCCTGCACTTGATTTAGGGTGTTCTGCATAATTAATTCACATTAAAAAAATAATAATGCTTGATTAATTAGTTGGCTAATGTATGTGTCAACCTAACTGCAAGTCCCAAAACCATACACTAGCAAATTATTCAAGATAAAAATCCCATGTGAATATCACTTTTGTTTTGTATAAGACCACTGTTCTTTATAGTCCGGGACATCATTACTTCTGATATGGTTTAGAGTATAACTACCCACCCACCTACCCAAGTTACAGATACATATTTATTAGGTTGTTCTATCTCATACTATAAACTTACTTTTTGTGGGAATTTTATTTTGCGGATTGAAAATCAGAAAATTTGTATCAGTGATTTCATTTTGCAGTTTAACTGTTGTATTTTGAACATGTATTTAATAAATATTCATGGTGGATTTAATTTTGCAATGTTAATGTGGCTGCAATAATCCACCGTAAATTACTGCTCGTTTACCCATTCAAAATATAAACACAGGCTTATGAGTTGATCATACGTTTAATCTTTAAGTTCATCTACACTAGGTATGTTCGAGAACAGTTCACCAAATTCAATTACCATCAACATACACAATTTAGGTACATTCATGTACAATATAATATCATAGATGTAAAGTGTTGCAGATCTTCCACAAACATCCATATACAATCAATCATAACCATGGTGGCATGCTTGATGGGAACTAATCGTGACAGACAAAATGAATGCCTGTCACGGGTGTAACACACCATTTTTATAGATTAATTGTAAATGAAGTTAGGGATTGCATAATACACTTTTATAATGTTTTCTACATATCTATGGCTTAAGTAGTACATTGTGTGATTATAACAAATAGTACTGAGACAATATATCAGATAAACATATTGAAAAATAAATCATATTAATCATTCATGCCTCAGTCAATCAACCAGATCATTTATTCATGTTTTCCATCTGTGTCCTAAAATAAATTAAATAAAAAAATAAAAATAAACAATCATCGTCACGTGCGGAAAAGTAAATTAAAGAAAAAACCCAAATAAACAATCATCGTCAGGTGCGGAAATAAATCGGTAAAGACCTGCTAGACGCATAAAACACAAGGTAGAATAATTTGTCACCTGGGAATGCATATGCCTTGTTTATCATATAGTATTTAATCAAAACATAGGTCTATGATCAAATCCTAAACATATATTTTTCAATGTTGACCAATGTATATATGATATCACAACATCAATAATCAGAATAATTTAGAACCACATGAACATAAATATTTTGTAATATATGTGCAATGAACCTTTATTTTCCCTGTTGCAGTTTCTTAACTGCCCTTCAAAGAATGCAGCAGTGGCCGGCTTCATGCTCAAAGCAACAGCTGCTTCTCTTACCCAATTTGGGGACAGTAAAAGATCAGCTGGCATGGTGATAGAGTCTTCCAGCTTCTTTACCTCGAGCTGCAAATCCATTACTTTCTGAAATGATACAACTATATTCATATATATTGACTGGTAATTGGTGCCGCACCAATTTTACATGTAGATGTATATATGGTCGACCAAATCTATGTTTATCATGTATGCTCAGTACAGCACGGTGGTCTCCACCATTTAATTACAACCTTCATTCCCAGCCAGTGTCCTTAAGTTGCAGATGTTAGAACAATTTGTTTCTCTATATCTTGTTTAATATCTTATATAAAACATATTATTGTGTGTCAAAACATACATTTCGAATATATTTACTTTTTTTAATGCACAATACTTTAAAAAAGTATATTTTTAATATGGTATGACCATTGATAATGCAATAAATGAATACAGCCCCTCCCGCTTTAGGAAAGGAGTAAAACGACATCAATGTTCTGTGCTATGCTTTGAACACGTGTTGGGTTAAAGGTCGGCTCAGGAATGGTCATATCGGCAGTCACAACACTTGCGTAGGTGTGGTCGTTGGTCTGTATAATACAATTATATATATCTTTTTACGTGCAGAAACGTCACCCGGATATTATTTAACGCCCGGATAAATGTAAGCGCGACATCGCCGCCTTAGCCGAACAACAACAACCCGACCAATTTGACGCCACGATGTCAACACTCCCGCTTTACGCTAACATCGCGCGCATGCGCTTGCCTCCCGAATGGCAGACAAAAACCTTCAGTGCAGACTGCCATTTTCTCGCTCAGTGACGCCTCCTGTCCAAATATAGGCTCCTTGGTCCCGACGTTGTTATGTCGCCCGCCCAGTTTTCGACCTATTAATTACCACCTCTGCTAACCGTACACGTTGCCTGTCACGGTTGAACGCGTATTGCGTCGCCAAGTGTGACAGCGTGACAATAACGCTATGTGCAACATAAAGCCTTCTTTGACCTACTGCATATTTCCAACAACGATCGATTAAGACCGATAAAAAACTACTGTTTTTTATAGTTCATTTTCGTACTAAATTAAAATTTTGTGGAAAGTTGTGAAGGACTTTTACTGGGCAACAAATACAGAGGGGATAATCGTACGGGGGTGGGATTCACAGATTTATGGGCATACTTTGTTGGGAGGGAAGATATGTACATGAGAGATGGCCTCCATCTTAGTGGAAAGGGGGCAGCAGTTTTCTCAGAGAACCTGCTGCGATCTGTTGACAGTGGGACAGGTTGCATCTATTTAAATTAGATTCGCAGGGGGACTCACAGAAAAGCCTGAAAATGGAGGCATAGATAAAGAGAGCACACATAAATCAGCAAATAACAGTCTGGAATACTCTTCTGAAGCTGGATATAAATGTGTTTGTTTAAATGCAAGGAGTATAGTAAACAAAAGAAATGAACTAAACATTATGGTAGAAGATATTGACCCTCATATAATACGTATAACCGAATCCTGGACCACCACCGATATAATTAGTTGACAATGTCAAGATATGTGAGCCACTATGGAGTAGTGATCACAACGATATACATTTTACCAGAATAGTTAAAAAATCAGAAAGGAATAGAAAAAAGCGGTATAGGAGAATTTTCCACAAAAGAAGGTATAAAGACATGAGGAAATATTTAGCAAAGATAGACTGGAATAACACACTGAAAAATAAGACAGCAAAAGAATACTGGAATATATTAAAGAGTGAAATTAAGTGCACAGTCAATAAATTTGTACCCTTCAAAAAACAACGGTAACGGTTCAAAAAGAATTGGAGCATGCAAGGGAATGTCTATACTAGTACACGTAGGAACAAATAATGCACACAGGGAAGGAACAACTGGGATAGTACAGAAGTATAGACAGTTAGTGAGGAAGCTAAAGAAGACAAGAGTTGAACATATTATTCTCTCAGGAATTTTGCCAGTAATGGGGGAAAGAGGGGCAACGTATAGAAACTGCAAGAGGATGGCGATCAACGCACTAGTTGAGCAGATGTGTGACGAAGAGGGGGTGGGATTCACAGATTTATGGGGTTATTTTGTTGGGAGAGAAGATATGTACATGAGAGTTGGCCTCCATCTTAGTGGAAAGGGGAAGCAGTTTTCTCAGAGAACTTGCTGCGATCTGTTGACAGTGGGACAGGTTGCATCTATTTAAACTAGATTCGCAGGGGGAACTCACAGAGAAGCCTGAAACTGGAGGCATATACGAAGACAGCACAAATAAATCAGCAAAGACCAGTCTGGAAATCTCTTCTGAAGCTGGATATAAATGTGTTTCTTTAAATGCATGGAGTATAGTAAACAAATCAACTAAACATTATGGTAGAAGATATTGACCCTCACATAATAGGTATAACCGAATCCTGGACCACCACCGATATATCAGATGCCGAATTGGGACTGACAGGATATGTAATGTTTAGGAAAGATAGAATAGGAAGAAAGGGAGGTGGAGTTATTTTATATATTAAATAATCTATCCAGGCTAATGAAATAACATTAGAAAGAGAAGCAGATTGCGAAGAAGCTGTTCGATGTAACATAGTTACAGGAAACTCAACGTTAACAGTTGGGTTAGTTTATCGAAATCCAAACATAAGCATAGAAGAGAATGAAAAAATACAAAACGCTATAAGGGAAGTAAGCAAACGGGACTGTATTATTATGGGGGATTTTAACCACGGGCATATACAATGGAAATCTCTACAGAGTATGGGGAGTGAGGACCACAAGTTTTTAGTTTTAGTTCAAGATACTTTCCTTTTGCAACATGTGCTAGAAACAACCAGGGGTGAGAATCTGTTAGACATAGTTTTGTCCTCACAGAATGAATTAGTTGACAATGTCAAGATATGTGAGCCACTGGGGAGTAGCGATCAAAACCAGATACATTTTACCATCAAAGTAAAATCAGAAAGGAATAGTAAAAAGCAGTATAGGGGATATTTCCACAAAGGAAGGTATAAGGACATGAGGAAATATCGCCACACTCTTCCCTCCTGGTGTCTCTTGGGAGGACTAACGTATAACCAATTGTTACCAGGACCGGGCCTCGCCACACTCTACCCTCCTTGTGTATTTTGGAGAGGACTAACGGATAACCAATAGTTACCAGGACCGGGCCTCGCCACGCTCTTCCCTCCTTGTGTGTTTTTGAGAGGACTAATGGATAACCAATAGTTACCAGAACCGGACCCCGCCACAGTCTTCCCGCCTTGTGTCTTTTGGAGAGGACTAACGTACAACCAATAGTTACCAGGACCGGGCCCCGCCACACTCTACCCTCATTGTGTCTTTTGGAGAGGACTAATAGATAACCAATAATTACCAGGACCGGGCCCCGCCACAGTCTTCCCGCCTTGTGTCTTTTGGAGAGAACTAACGTACAACCAATAGTTAACAGGACCGGGCCCTGCCACACCCTACCCTCATTGTGTCTTTTGGAGAGGACTAATAGATAACCAATAATTACCAGGACCGGGCCCCGCCACACTTTACCCTCATTGTGTCCTTTGGAGAGGACTAATGGATAACCAATAATTACCAGGACCGGGCCCTGCCACACTCTACCCTCCTTGTGTGTTTTTGAGAGGACTAAATGATAACCAATAGTTACCAGAACCGTGCCCCGCCACAGTCTTCCCGCCTTGTGTCTTTTGGAGAGGACTAACGTACAATCAATAGTTACCAGGACCGGGCCCCGCCACAATCTACTCTCATTGTGTCTTTTGGAGAGGACTAATGTATAAACAATAGTTACCAGGACCGGGCCCCACCACTCTCTACCCTCATTGTGTCTTTTGGAGAGGACTAATGGATAACCAATACTTTCCAGGACCGGGCCCCACCACTCTCTACCCTCATTGTGTCTTTTGGAGAGGACTAATGTATAAACAATAGTTACCAGGACCGGGCCCCACCACTCTCTACCCTCATTGTGTCTTTTGGAGAGGACTAATGGATAACCAATACTTACCAGGACCGGGCCCCACCACTCTCTACCCTCATTGTGTCTTTTGGAGAGGACTAATGGATAACCAATAGTTACCAGGACCGGGCCCCGCCACACTCTATCCTCATTGTGTCTTTTTGAGAGGACTAATGGATAACCAATAGTTACCAGGACCGTGCCCCGCCACAGTCTTCCCGCCTTGTGTGTTTTTGAGAGGACTAATGGATAACCAATAGTTACCAGGACCGGGCCCCGCCACACTCTATCCTCATTGTGTCTTTTGGAGAGGACTAATGGATAACCAATAGTTACCAGGACCGGGCCCCGCCACACTCTATCCTCATTGTGTCTTTTGGAGAGGACTAATGGATAACCAATAGTTACCAGGACCGGGCCCCGCCACACTCTATCCTCATTGTGTCTTTTGGAGAGGACTAATGGATAACCAATAGTTACCAGGACCGGGCCCCGCCACACTCTATCCTCATTGTGTCTTTTGGAGAGGACTAATGGATAACCAATAGTTACCAGGACCGGGCCCCGCCACACTCTTCCCTCCTTGTGTCTTTTGGAGAGGACTAATGGATAAACAATAGTTACCAGAAACGGACAATGTCGCTTCAAATAAAGTATTTCCCTCTCCCCGTGTCGTTGTTTTGTCTTCTCTATCTGTGCAATCATTTATCTAAGAGCATTTGGTCAAAAATAGGTCCATCATGGAAATAAATAGTACAAAGATAATTTTTTCAAGATAGTTGCAAAATAACATATTGAACCACATCTCGAAAGTTTCCCCGTGACCGTTCGTCACAACAAGCCAAGCAACCAAGCTACACAACCATCATAAGTATATTATCATATTTATAGTATGCCTTTGAGTCACAAGTCAAGTTATTGAAGGCGTGGGTCGCAACCTTAGTTCAGCGTCTAGAATTTAGGTTGCAGCCAAAACTGAAGGTAAATTTACTTGGATTTCTGACATGATTTCTCGCACGCTTGGTTTACTGGTTTGTCTGGTATGCTTTGATGTCACTTGCTGAACCACCAGTGAGAGGGGCTCGCCAGATGACTCAAAAAGTCAGTTTACAGGGTCGATGCCGTAGTCTTTTAGATCTCTCTTGACCAAATCTTTGAATCTTAATTTGGGTCTGCCTACTGGACGTTCGCCCCCAGTCAAGTCCCCACAGAGGATGGTCTTTGGGAGGCGGTCACTTGGCATACGCTGTACGTGTCCAAGCCATCGTAGCGTCTGAGTTTGAGGAATCTGCTTAGCGGCGTTGACTTACAGCGCTGCTGGATTTCGAGATTAGTAATTTTATCCTGCCATTTTACGCCAATGATTGTTCGCAGGAAACTAATATAAAAACTGTTGAGTTTCCATTGTTGATTGCGGTACGTTGTCTATATATCTGAACCTAGATTGCTTTGCCAGGTCTTGTGTTCAATTATTTGTCAAATGTAAAGTTTTTCAGACATTATAGAACCTAAGTAGGACAACTTCTCCACAGTTTCGATGAGTTCACCATTAACAGTGATTTTGGCTTCTTGATTCCCATGGCTCGTGGTGAGTCGTGTTGACGTTAATTTTGAGGCCAAAAGCTGTGCAAGTATTTACGAAGCTGTTCAAGATTAGTTGTAACTGTTCCTGTGAATGGGAGCAGAAGACAGCATCATCAGCATAGAGGGCCTCACACACGCGAAGTTGTTTTCGTGTTGGTCTTCACATGTGACGCTGAGAAGATGCTTGCGTCAAGCCTGGTCCTCAAACTCACTCCAGGATGAGCAATGTTGGCATTTTGCTTAGGTTCTTTGAGTAGAATGGAGAAAACTATTCCAAAAAGCGTCGGGCCAGAACACATCCCTGCTTCACACCATTTTGATGGGGTAGTGCTTAGATATAGATCCATCAACCTGAACTGTGCCTTGCATGTTGTTGTGGAAGGTTTAGATAAGACTGAGTAGTATTGGTGGGCACCCAACTTCAGGACCGTGAAGACAGCTTTAGTGTTTACATAATCAAAATCTTTTGTGAGATCCACAAAGGCTACATGGAGTGACGTATTTTGCTCCCTTGCTTTCTGTTGTAGTTGTCGTACACAGAAGATCATATCTACAGTTCCTCTGCCACAGCGGAAACTGCACTGTGAATCGGGGTACATAAGTTCTGCCAAAGTTTGTAGACGTGTGAGGATGATACGTGGATATAATTTTCCTACAACATTGAGCAGAGATAATCCTCTGTAGCTATTGCAGTCGCCCCTGTCACCCTTGTTTTAGTACAGTGTGATTATATTTCAATCCCTCATTTCTTGTGGAATTGAGTGTTCCCGCCAACACTTCAGGAGAAAGCTATAGAGTGGTGGTAACAATGCCTGACTGCCAGCCTTAATCAGCTCTGAAGGTATTGCATCTCGACCAGAGGCTTTATTATTTGATAGTCTGACACCAACTGCCTCCATCTCCGTGAACTGTGGTTCGTCATCAAATTCTTTCATAATTTCCATAGAAGGGACTTTATCAATTGTAATGTAGTTGAATAATACTAGTAATAGGGTAACTTCTCTTGCGCTAAAACACATGCTCAGAGGCGCGTTACTAGGAAAGTGCTGGTCAATCTCAAAACCAGTGATCCAATCCACTGAATGTATAATCGTCAGGTAGCTGTTGAAATATATTGATGGTTTTCCCGGATTGATCATTGCGAATAGCTGCACACATTTGTGTCTAAAGGAGAACCTGTCGTACGTGTACACAAACAATCACCAACATAACCCCTAAGGTGTTCTATCTAGAAGTTACATATTTTGAGTAACCCTTTCTGCCAGGCCTGACCGCAGGGGCGGGGTGTGGTGACTCTTGTGTCAGACGGTTATGGGCCAATGACGCACGGTTATGGGCCAATGACGCACACAAAGTATTTGTTAACTTCGTAAACGGCAGAACATTGGGTACACACCCGCATGCAAACATTTATGAAAGAATGAACGCACGCATTCAATCACCAACAACAAAACACTCACAAGCGGGCGCACGCACGCACGCACGCACGCACGCACGCATACAACCTCTTAGACTTGTTTCTGATGGTATAACTCAAACTGTTGGCAGCTTTACAACTGGAAACAGATTAAATAAGTGTATAAACGTTGTCCTTTTTGGATTTGACACGCGTCAGAGCTCGAGTTCAGCAGGCTGTATTGTATTTACGACCATTGTATTCGAATGACATGCTAATCGAAGTTTAACTGACGTTATGTACATTTATTACTAAAGAGTATATGTTTGGCCAATGAAGTAATGTCGTGCCAAAAACATATGCCCACGAAGACCGCGCCAAAAGTAGGCCTTTGTATATTTTATTAGCGCGCACAATCGCAGTGAACAACTTAACTTGTTCCTTTTAGTGGTTTGCCGGGCCAAATGTAACTAAGTTTGGTTTATGTGTTTTTGAGCAAGAAAAAACACGAAAACAAGTGGTCTGCCGTGCCATAGCTAGTTTTATGTTATGTGTTTTTCTTATTGAAGAAAACACTATAACGCAGACACATGAACTAAACTTATAGCTACATCTGGCATGGCAGACCACTTCATGTTCAAAGCTGAAACGGTCAAATTAAGTCATTCACTGCGCTAGCGCGCTAACATAATATACAAAGGCCTACTTCCGAAAAAAACGGACTATATCGGCGCATTCTACCGTTTAACCTACTAACATCAAAACACCCTACCCAGATAGTGATCGCAGTTGCGAGTAGTATTTGCATTTACAGCGTCGACGAGACTGTCGCAAGTAATGAACCGACGTCTGAATGTATAGCAGTTTTTATAGTAGGCAATTTCAAAGGCTCGTAACATGGGTAACAGACAGTGGCTCACGACATTACAGTCACAAAACGAACAATTTATCACATGAACACATGAAGTGCATATCTTCACACTGTAACCACTAAATATATAAAACACACACACGCTACATTCATTTCACAACGTTAAAAAAAGACGGATGGCAGTAGGAATAAAATATAACTTCTTACGGCTTATTCGTGGTCCCTAACCTATTTAAACTGGTGGCCCCTAATCTATCGTGTACTGATGGTCTGTATTATTTTGTGCACTAGCCTGACGTACACAAATGGCTCCTAACCTGTCGTGGATTGGGAGTCCCTATTCTCTCTAGGACTGATGGTCCTTAACCTCTAGAGGACTGGTAGTCTGTAACCTGTCGAGGACTGATGGTACCTAACCTCTCGAGGTATTATGGTCCCTAACCTCTCGAAGACAGATAATCCCTAACCTGTCGTGGATTGATGCTCCATAACCTCCCGTGGACTGATAGTCCACACCTGTCATGGCATGGTGGTCCATACCTGTCGTGGACATCTAAACACCCTACCCAGACAGTAATCGCTCATGGCAGTAGTGTTTGAATTTATAACCTCGAGGAGACGGTGGCAAGTATTGAAACGACATCTGAACGTATAACAGGTTATATAGTAGGTCATTTAAATGGCTCGTAACATAGGTAACATACATTGTTTTACTGGCTCTCGTCATCATAGTCACAAAAGAATAATTTATCACATGAACACATGGGGTGCATTTCTTCACACTGTAACCACTAAATATATAGAACACACACACACACACACACACACACACACACACACACACACACACACACACACACACACACACACACACACACACACACACACACACACACACACACACACACACACACACACACACACACACACACACACACACACACACACTCACGCACGCACGCACGCACGCACGCACACACACACTACATTAATTTCACATCTTTAAAAAGATTGATGACTGCAGGAATAAAAGTTAACTTCTTACATTTTGTTTTGTTTAAAACGGCGCCCCAATGGCTGTCTCAAACATGGGATATAAAGCATGACTATCATTGGTTATTATAGGACGTGCCTTACTACGTACCTGCGGTTCACAAAACTGAGTGGTGTCTCCTTGCGTCTCTCCGATTATTTTGGAGCTAACACGTACAATCTTCTGTAAACTGTTTTTGTGTTTAACACTCAGGTTGAAATACCAGCAGATAAACAAAACGCAAAGAACACTCTCAATAAAAGTCTTGTAAAATAGATTTAAAATTGACTTATGAACAGAAATTTGTTTTCTGAAATCTATTACTAACTCCTTGGTCTTACATACATTAAACTTTAAATAGGAGTAATCACACCACTCAACAAAATATCGTAGTGCCGGGCCATGATATTGTTGTGAACCAAAGAGAAGTGAAAGTAAGGCACTGTCATCTGCAAATTCCACTAAAATCCTGTCTGCGTGAGCACTTCTACAACTGTCGGTGTACAAGATGTACAGGAATGGTGAGAGACACTAACCCCGAGGCGTGCCCGTGTGTGTCAACCACATGTTAGAAATGTTCCTATTCACAAAAACATACTGAGGACGACACGGCAACAAATCAACAACCAGGCACCAAGCTGGTTTCCAAGATTAAAATCAGATTTGAGTCTATGGGCTAAGATATGAGGCTGCATCAAATTAAAAGCCGATGATAATTCGGCGAAGAGAATCTCTGCATGTGCAGTTGACTTCTCAATTAATGTCCAGAATGAATAACATCGCGTCTTCAACACCTCTTCCAGTCCGGTACACAAACTGGAGTGGATCTAATTGAATCTCAGTGGTGGGCCAAATCAATGACTTGACTAATTTGTTCTACAGATTTCATAACAAGGGATGTTACAATAATTGGTCTGCAGTTGTTTAACTGTTTTGGATTTATTTGTTTTAGGAATGGGGATGACAGCAGAAGTGTCTCAAGCAGTGAGAATACTAGCAGTGTCTAGAGAGGTCTGAAAGAGATGTTGAAAGACGGCACTAAACTTCGGTGTTCTGCCACATGTGCCACCGGGGCCTGGGCTGTTGCCAATGTTGAACATCTTAAGCTACACTCTACTGATCAATGACACCAGTTTTACCAAACGTCAAACATGACGTTAGATCAAACATGTAGGATGAAAAGTTGTGTTCTTCAAAATCTGAAAAGAAATTATTAATCACCTCGGGCAATGACTCATCACTCACACCCAGCAGCCTGACCTTAGATCTAACTGGGTCTGTCATCGTGTTGACAGCTGACGTGCTCTTTATCTCCTTCCAAGCGTCAAGAAAATTACAACCAAAAACTAGAATTCAACCTTCTGTTTATACTGTCGTTTTGCCTGCCTGATTGCTGCTTTTACTTCTTCATGTACCTGTTTACCCTGCAAGAATACTATTTTCTTATTATTTAGGACGGCTTTTACATATTTTGTGACCCAAGGGTTATTGTTGGGAAAACAGTGATTTGTTTGGTTGGAATCACAGAGTCAACGCAGAAAGAAATATAAGATGAAATAACATCAACAAGTTCATTCAGGTTTTCACACGTGTCATAGAACATGTGCCACTCTGTGCAGTCAAAGCAGCCCTGTAACGCAACAATACTATCGGCAGTCCAGCTTTTCACGGATTTTACGACCCGCTGAAGTCGATGAAAGACCGGTTTGCACACGGAGGCTAGGAGTACACAGCTGATCCAATAGGAGGTAACGCTATAGATGTGTAGGCTGCAGGCACTGAACCGTAGCAAAGATGAATGATCTTGTTCAGACGAGTTGTACATGTGACATATTGATGAAACGTCTTCAACGCCTGACACTGAGCACCTGTCCGTCTCACTTCGGCCCTTCCATCTTCCAATTCTCTTGTTTACATCCACCCACACGCCAATGCCGCAAGGAGACGGACAGGTGCTCAGTGTCAGGCGTGCAAAGTGTGTCATGAACAATGACCATTCTGCACCATATCCGATTGACATAGAGCATACTTCCCCTCCGTTTTCTTTCCCAGTGTCACGTTTATTTCTTACCAATCGAATAGGTGTTCAAAACCCATCGATAAATAAGTCACTGTCTTGCACATGATCATCAAGCCAAGTCTCAATAAAAGTAAGTAGACAGGCCTGTCTGTGCATATAGTTCACGTTCGCTTGTAACTCGTCAATTTTTGAACGAAGTGAGCGGACGTTAGAAAGGAGTACTTTGGGGGAGGGGTAATTTGCAACTTTTCACTCAGGAGTCACTCTGCCAATTCAGACGACGAAAAGAAACCCAAAATACACAGTAAACATTTAATAGAATAGACCGTCCTCGCGAATATGTCACCACTCGTGCAGCGCCATCTAATATGTTCCAGGTAAACGATCAGATTACTGTACGTTTATACATAAATGTACACTCACCGTAGCAAAACAACACAGAGGCCGCCAGGTGCAAAATCACATTGGTCGTGAACACGTTCATTTCACTCGATGTTGGACGCTCGTTCGTGTCGCCGATGTCGCTCCCTTCTCTCCCTGGTCCTGACGTTGTTGTGTCGTGTGCCAAGTTTTTGACCTATTAATTCATCCACCTCTGCTCAACGCACGCCTTACCAGTCACGGTTGAGCGCGTATTGCGCTGACATGTGTGACAGCGTGACAATAACGCTACGCGCAACATAAAGCCTTCTTTGACCTGCTGCATATTTCGAACAACGATCCATTCAGACCGATCAACAACTACGGTTTTTTATAGTTCATTTTCCTGCTAAAGTAGCATACGTGTAAACATGCTCTGAATGCATGGAAAGGGGCGGCCTAATGCGAGTGTGTGTCATAAGTGACGTCATATCTCGGCATCCCGAAAAGCGCGCCAAAAATATGCATATTCGAAAATGTCCGGATGCACACCATAAAATGTGGAATTTCTAATTCATTGAATTTTTTGATTTTTTTGGTTTGGTGGACGTGGAAAAAGATAGCAGGATGTAATATAGCATGAATTCGCGCAATATATGTTTTTATTCCCTTTAAGATGGCTCAATAAATAATTGCAATGATTTTTATTTGTACATTTAATTATTTTGATTTGTGATAGGTAAAAAACTTCAACGATTAGTTTAATATTTATCATTTTATATGAGGCATCACTGCTTCGTGATTATTCTGGTGAAATGAGGTGACTAAAAAATAATTGGTACAATTTGGGTGATTAAAAAAAATAAGTATAGCCCTATAGTTCAAATGTGTTAAATTTGCAACACAAACCCCAATTTCTTTAGTCAGCTTTTTATTGTTTTTTATGTTTTAATTACGAATATATTAGTGCCACCAGTATGTTTATATCAGTGTGTGGGGGGGAAGTGAACGGGTGGGCAGAGATCGTATATATATAGAGATATATCACTTCATCATCGCCATTTCGAATTTTGAACCATTAGCGTCCCTAGCAGCCGTGTTTCATCAAACTCTTAGGTACAGCGCCCAGCTTGTGTAATGTCCTCGTCCCCCACCCCTGCACTTGTGTAATGTCCTCGTCCCCCACCCCTGCACTTGTGTAATGTCCTCGTCCCCCACCCCTGCACTTGTGTAATGTCCTCGTCCCCCACCCCTGCACTTGATTTAGGGTGTTCTACATAATTAATTCACATTAAAAAAAAAATGCTTGATTAATTAGTTGGCTAATGTATGTGTCAACCTAACTGCAAGTCCCAAAACCATACACTAGCAAATTATTCAAGATAAAAATCCCATGTGAATATCACTTTTGTTTTGTATAAGACCACTGTTCTTTATAGTCCGGGACATCATTACTTCTGATATGGTTTAGAGTATAACTACCCACCCACCTACCCAAGTTACAGATACATATTTATTAGGTTGTTCTATCTCATACTATAAACTTACTTTTTGTGGGAATTTTATTTTGCGGATTGAAAATCAGAAAATTTGTATCAGTGATTTCATTTTGCAGTTTAACTGTTGTATTTTGAACATGTATCTAATAAATATTCATGGTGGATTTAATTTTGCAATGTTAATGTGACTGCAATAATCCACCGTAAATTACTGCTCGTTTACCCATTCAAAATATAAACACAGGCTTATGAGTTGATCATACGTTTAATCTTTAAGTTCATCTACACTAGGTATGTTCGAGAACAGTTCACCAAATTCAATTACCATCAACATACACAATTTAGGTACATTCATGTACATTATAATATCATAGATGTAAAGTGTTGCAGATCTTCCACAAACATCCATATACAATCAATCATAACCATGGTGGCATGCTTGATGGGAACTAATCGTGACAGACAAAATGAATGCCTGTCACGGGTGTAACACACCATTTTTATAGATTAATTGTAAATGAAGTTAGGGATTGCATAATACACTTTTATAATGTTTTCTACAGATCTATGGCTTAAGTAGTACATTGTGTGATTATAACAAATATTACTGAGACAATATATCAGATAAACATATTGAAAACTAAATCATATTAATCATTCATGCCTCAGTCAATCAACCAGATCATTTATTCATGTTTCATGTTTTCCATCTGTGTCCTAAAATAAATTAAATAAAAAAATTAAAATAAACAATCATCGTCAGGTACGGAAAAGTAAATTAAAGACAAAACCCAAATAAACAATCATCGTCAGGTGCGGAAATAAATCGGTAAAGACCTGCTAGACGCATAAAACACAAGGTAGAATAATTTGTCGCCTGGGAATGCATATGCCTTGTTTATCATATAGTATTTAATCAAAACATAGGTCTACGATCAAATCCTAAACATATATTTTTCAATGTTGACCAATGTATATATGATATCACAACATCAATAATCAGAATAATTTAGAACCACATGAACATAAATATTTTGTAATATATGTGCAATGAACCTTTATTTTCCCTGTTGCAGTTTCTTAACTGCCCTTCAAAGAATGCAGCAGTGGCCGGCTTCATGCTCAAAGCAACAGCTGCTTCTCTTACCCAATTTGGGGACAGTAAAAGATCAGCTGGCATGGTGATAGAGTCTTCCAGCTTCTTTACCTCGAGCTGCAAATCCATTACTTTCTGAAATGATACAACTATATTCATATATATTGACTGGTAATTGGTGCCGCACCAATTTTACATGTAGATGTATATATGGTCGACCAAATCTATGTTTATCATGTATGCTCAGTACAGCACGGTGGTCTCCGCCATTTAATTACAACCTTCATTCCCAGCCAGTGTCCTTAAGTTGCAGATGTTAGAACAGTTTGTTTCTCTATATCTTGTTTAATATCTTATATAAAACATATTATTGTGTGTCAAAACATACATTTCGAATATATTTACTTTTTTTAATGCACAATACTTAAAATAAAGTATATTTTTAATATGGTATGACCATTGATAATGCAATAAATGAATACAGCCCCTCCCGCTTTAGGAAAGGAGTAAAACGACATCAATGTTCTGTCTATTACCTGGGCTATGCTTTGAACACGTGTTGGGTTAAAGGTCGGCTCAGGAATGGTCATATCGGCAGTCACAACACTTGCGTAGGTGTGGTCGTTGGTCTGTATAATACAATTATATATATCTTTTTACGTGCAGAAACGTCACCCGGATATTATTTAACGCCCGGATAAATGTAAGCGCGACATCGCCGCCTTAGCCGAACAACAACAACCCGACCAATTTGACGCCACGATGTCAACACTCCCGCTTTACGCTAACATCGCGCGCATGCGCTTGCCTCCCGAATGGCAGACAAAAACCTTCAGTGCAGACTGCCATTTTCTCGCTCAGTGACGCCTCCTGTCCAAATAGAGGCTCCTTGGTTCAGACGTTGTTATGTCGCCCGCCCAGTTTTCGACCTATTAATTACCACCTCTGCTAACCGTACGCGTTGCGTGTCACGGTTGAACGCGTATTGCGTCGCCAAGTGTGACAGCGTGACAATAACGCTATGTGCAACATAAAGCCTTCTTTGACCTACTGCATATTTCCAACAACGATCGATTAAGACCGATCAACAACTACGGTTTTTTATAGTTCATTTTCGTACTAAATTAACATTTTGTGGAAAGTTGTGAAGGACTTTTACTGGGCAACAAATACAGAGGGGATAATCGTACGGGGGTGGGATTAACAGATTTATGGGCATACTTTGTTGGGAGGGAAGATATGTACATGAGAGATGGCCTCCATCTTAGTGGAAAGGGGGCAGCAGTTTTCTCAGAGAACCTGCTGCGATCTGTTGACAGTGGGACAGGTTGCATCTATTTAAATTAGATTCGCAGGGGGACTCACAGAAAAGCCTGAAAATGGAGGCATAGATAAAGAGAGCACAAATAAATCAGCAAATAACAGTCTGGAATACTCTTCTGAAGCTGGATATAAATGTGTTTGTTTAAATGCAAGGAGTATAGTAAACAAAAGAAATGAACTAAACATTATGGTAGAAGATATTGACCCTCATATAATACGTATAACCGAATCCTGGACCACCACCGATATAATTAGTTGACAATGTCAAGATATGTGAGCCACTACGGAGTAGTGATCACAACGATATACATTTTACCAGAATAGTAAAAAAATCAGAAAGGAATAGAAAAAAAGCGGTATAGGAGAATTTTCCACAAATGAAGGTATAAAGACATGAGGAAATATTTAGCAAAGATAGACTGGAATAACACACTGAAAAATAAGACAGCAAAAGAATACTGGAATATATTAAAGAGTGAAATTAAGTGCACAGTCGATAAATCTGTACCCTTCAAAAAACAACGGTAACGGTTCAAAAAGAATTGGAGCATGCAAGGGAATGTCTATACTAGTACACGTAGGAACAAATAATGCACACAGGGAAGGAACAACTGGGATAGTACAGAAGTATAGACAGTTAGTGAGGAAGCTAAAGAAGACAAGAGTTGAACATATTATTCTCTCAGGAATTTTGCCAGTAATGGGGGAAAGAGGGGCAACGTATAGAAACTGCAAGAGGATGGCGATCAACGCACTAGTTGAGCAGATGTGTGACGAAGAGGGGGTGGGATTCACAGATTCATGGGGTTATTTTGTTGGGAGAGAAGATATGTACATGAGAGTTGGCCTCCATCTTAGTGGAAAGGGGCAGCAGTTTTCTCAGAGAACCTGCTGCGATCTGTTGACAGTGGGACAGGTTGCATCTATTTAAACTAGATTCGCAGGGGGAACTCACAGAGAAGCCTGAAACTGGAGGCATATACGAAGACAGCACAAATAAATCAGCAAAGACCAGTCTGGAAATCTCTTCTGAAGCTGGATATAAATGTGTTTCTTTAAATGCATGGAGTATAGTAAACAAATGAACTAAACATTATGGTAGAAGATGTTGACCCTCACATAATAGGTATAACCGAATCCTGGACCACCACCGATATATCAGATGCCGAACTGGGACTGACAGGATATGTAATGTTTAGGAAAGATAGAATAGGAAGAAAGGGAGGTGGAGTTATTTTATATATTAAATAATCTATCCAGGCTAATGAAATAACATTAGAAAGAGAAGCAGATTGCGAAGAAGCTGTTCGATGTTACATAGTTACAGGAAACTCAACGTTAACAGTTGGGTTAGTTTATCGAAATCCAAACATAAGCATAGAAGAGAATGAAAAAATACAAAACGCTATAAGGGAAGTAAGCAAACGGGACTGTATTATTATGGGGGATTTTAACCACGGGCATATACAATGGAAATCTCTACGGAGTATGGGGAGTGAGGACCACAAGTTTTT
Source organism: Escarpia spicata (assembly GCA_963995525.1). Classification (NCBI taxonomy): domain Eukaryota; kingdom Metazoa; phylum Annelida; class Polychaeta; order Sabellida; family Siboglinidae; genus Escarpia; species Escarpia spicata. The sequence goes on from OZ023209.1 coordinate 56,713,393, forward strand.
AGTTTTAGTTCAAGATACTTTCCTTTCGCAACATGTGCTAGAAACAACCAGAGGTGAGAATCTGTTAGACATAGTTTTGTCCTCACAGAATGAATTAGTTGACAATGTCAAGACATGTGAGCCACTGGGGAGTAGCGATCACAACCAGATACATTTTACCATCAAAGTAAAATCAGAAAGGAATAGTAAAAAGCAGTATAGGGGATATTTCCACAAAGGAAGGTATAAGGACATGAGGAAATATTTAGCAAAGATAGACTGGAATAACACACTGAAAAATAAGACGGCAACAGAATGTTGGAATATATTAAAGATTGAAATTAAGTGCATAGTCGATAAATTTGTACCCTTCAAAAAACAAGGAAAACGGTACAAAAAGAAACACTTATCGAAAGAAGCCATTAAAAGAAATTAAGTATAAACAAATGATGTGGAAGTCATATAGATGTACTGGAAATTATGAAGACTACAACAGTTACAAAGAAGCACTTAACCAAGCTACAGCTGAAATTTGAAATTCAACGAGAAGCTGTGAACAACAATTAGCTAGTAATATAAAACATGACAGCAAGAGTTTTTATGCGTATGTTCGAAGCAAACAGAAAGTTCAAGATAAGGTCGGTCCTCTAGAAGATAGTGCTAGAAATATAATATTAGATGGATTCTTAATGGCAGAAGACCCGAATGAGTACTTTAGTTCAGTGTTTACCAGGGAAGATATTAGTTCACTGCCAGTACTAGAGGCTAAGTTCAGGGGGGCAGATTCAGACTATTTAGGACAGTTAGTTGTAACCTCGGAAATGGTAGCTAAGAAAATAAGGGCTATGAAGGATAATAAATCACCTGGAGTGGACGGGATTCCGCCCAAACTACTATTGGAAATTGTAGAACAAATTAGCGCACCGCTTGCAACAGTTTTCAATTTGTCATTAGAAGAGGGAGTGGTTCCTTTAGAATGGAAAGAGGCAAATATTATACCGTTATTTAAAAAAGGTTCGAGAAACAAGTCAGAGAACTATAGACCAGTGAATTTAACATCAGTGATTTGTAAATTATTAGAAAGACTAATTAAAGATCACATGGTGGATTTTCTTGTTAAACAAAACTTAATAAACCCATCTCAACATGGCTTTTTTAAAGCGAGGTCATGCTTAACAAATATGTTATGTTTTTTGGAAGACATCACTAAGTGGGTAGATGAGGGATCACCAGTAGATATCGTCTACTTAGATTTTCAAAAAGCTTTCGACAAAGTACCACATCGAAGATTACTGCTTAAACTAAAGGCCCATGGCATAGGAGATGGTATAATAAACTGGATAGAACAATGGCTGATTGACAGAAGACAGCGTGTAGTAGTTGATGGGGAGGCTTCAAACTGGGAATCGGTATTGAGTGGGGTACCACAGGGATCAGTATTAGGACTTATATTATTCTTAATATATATCAATGATTTGGATGATGAAATAACAAGCAAGGTGTTGAAATTTGCGGATGATTCAAAAGTGTTTAGAAGGATTAAAAGTGATGGAGATAGACAGCATTTACAATATGATCTTGACAGGTTTATCAAATGGTCTGAAAAGTGGCAAATGCTGTTCAATTTTGGGAAATGTAAATGCCTCCACAGAGAACATGGGAACGAAGAGGTAGAATATACAATGGGGGGTACTGTATTAAGTACTACTGTAAAAGAAAAGGACTTAGGGTTAACCATTAGTGCTGATATGAAGGTTTCAGAGCAGTGCGGAATTGCAGCTTCAAAGGGAAATCAAATCCTTGGATTAATTAGGCGAAACATAACGTATAAGGAAAAAGAGCTAATAATACCGCTGTACAAAACAATAGTTAGGCCTCATTTAGGATATTGTATTCAAGCGTGGAGGCCATATGGCAGGAAGGACATAGATATGCTAAAAAGAGTGCAGAGGAGAGCAACTAAAATTATTCCAAAACTGAGGGATCTTAGTTTCGAAATACGCCTAAAATGCGGTTTAACAACACTAGAGACCAGGAAATTGTGAGGAGATCAGATAGAAGTGTTTAAAATATTGAAGGATTATGAAAATATTAATAGAAATATTTTTTTCTCAGTTAAGAAAGATAGAAGGACTAGAGGACATGAACTTACATTAGCAAAGGAGCAGAGTAGATTGGATATAAGAAAGTTTTCATTTTCACAAAGGATTGTAAATGAATGGAACAAATTACCTGCTGATTGTGTGGGTGCTAGTAGCGTGAATATGTTTCAAAATAAAATCGACACATACCTCAGACGGGCGGGATACACATAAATAAAAAGGTCGGACTCTCGATAAGCCAAAGGGCTTCCTTGTCCACCTGCCACCTAGAGTTCATTCTCTGGGTGGCAAACTTGTTAAATCTTGTATAAATACAGTGTAAGTTCACTATTAAGGTAGCCCTCGAAACTGGGCAAAGGTGTCCTGAATAACGAGGTGATCGTATTGCCTGGCCTCATTTCTTATATTTACTGTTAAATAAATCATTTGGGACTGTCCAAGAGTGACCTTAATTAGAAGGTGGTTGTATTACAGAGGTGATCGTATATCGAGGTTCTACTGTATACAACATGTCGCGGACCTGCGGTCCCTAGTCTGTCATTGCGGTCTCCTGACCTATAATAGTATGGCGGTCTCACAGCACATATAGGACTGGTGGTCCCCTAACCTGTTGTGTACATGGGGTCCCTGTGTCGTACGTGTAGTCTCAGCAACGAAAGATTTAGGTTGGACAAACATTTTAACAAAACTTTCTCACCTGAAATGGGTTCGCTGGTGGTATGTCTCACCAACAAAACAACCCACCCGAATCCACCCATGGAAAAACCTCTTTTTTCGGCTCAAATCCAATATGGGCGATATTATACAAGGTCTAATATTCATAGTTTGAAGTGTCATTTATTGACCCATCTTTCAAACAACAAAATACAGCGATTCTTCAAGGAAGACTCGTCAGCCTCCCTAACCTCTTATCATACAACGTGTTACCTACATACATCTCTATAATAACATTTCATAGGTACACAGGGATTGACCAGTTCTTCAATACTATGCTATTTGACCAAAAGATTCTATAACATAATCGCCATACAGGCACAACAATTCAACACCTTATGGCTGTCTGCGTGGCACTCGCAATGTAGAGATGCGAGAACATAATGTTTATAATGAACGATACCACATTTCGTCATCACCGTCAATATGAGGATAATTTGTCCCTCAGTAGTCGAGCGGAGTAGTTCTCGCTCGATTCGTTAGGAATTCTCTCTTCGGGTGTGAATTCTCCATTGTCGCGTAAGCCGTCTACTCTCGCACTGTTGTTACACGAGGTGTTACTCGGCGCCGACCGCCTTCGAGTGCATTTTGTCAGACTTTACCCCGCCCCGACACTACAATAAATGATAACTATAATAATAACATATTCTTATTCCTTGGTGTTTAACTTACACCCTTCATATCATATGTTTTTTTACCGACACCACATACAATCATAGTACCTACACACAAACATATGTAGCTAATGTTCGCCATAGCTATATACATATCCGGACCCAATATCGAATCAGTAATAAACAACCCCACCACCTTACGTATTCTAAGTCCCAACAAACTATACACCAATAACCATTATCTGTGACACCGCAATACAAACTATGTTCGCTTCTTGTTACTATCTAACATTCACATAACAGAGCGATGATTCGCCACCCCGCATAAATCTCTAGATACCAATATCATCGCGCTGACCATATTCATTTATTATTGACCACACCCTATGACACAATTATAACAATGTAAAAAACAGATGTTTAAACAAATACCTCTAATCTAACATTCACTCATAATATATATATTCCACATACCTCCTGTATTTCTTCTACTCTATATATGCATGGAGAAATTCCACGTCAAAGCCACCACTAGGTAAAGATTTCATGTTTGCCAACCGCACCGTAATGGTTTCGCTCCACCGAAAAGACCAGATTACATTTCTTTGCTCTGTCGGGTTCTGGACTGGTCTGTTCTATTCTACCTTCAAACCTCAGTACCTCCACCCTATACCGAGCATCAGTCATGTGATCCCTGCTGATGCTGACGCCATTGTAACAATGTCAACACCATCCAGTAGGTGGTACTCTAAAGATACTCTAAATCAACAAGTATAACATCTTCATTGTAACTACATCCCTGTACGCCGTAAGATTATCCCATTTACATTTACGTCCGTATCACCATATCTATTCATAAGGAACGGCCAATCATGTTATAAAGATTTGCCCGGTTCTTTAAAATCTGACCTTAGGCCACCACTCCAGTTCCTTCCCAGTATTGCATGACCACTGGATAGCCATCAATGGCCTACAGGGCAACCCTAACACTAGTCAGCCAACCATAGCTTTACTAAATGCAGTCTTTTACCGACGCTTCCAACCTATGTTAAGTTCTTAAAATTACAATCTAGACATTACCTCCCACCACAAGACTTAACATAGGTAATACAATGTTCTGTATCCCATCGCATAACCCAGCTTCTGCTCGTTTCAATATATCATAACTTATCATTCAGTTCTTCTGGTGGTAATGCAATGCCTAGTCCAAACGGCTAAGATAATCTGCACCCACACTCTCGTTTCCCGGGATGGTTTCGACCCGATACTGGTATGGTTGCAACTTTAATGCCCTACGCATAAGTCGAGGATTGGTCATTTTCGCTGATTTGAGAAATGCCAACGGTTGATGATCGGTCTGTAGTCCAAACGGCTAAGATGATCTGCATCCACACTCAACGGTTGATGATCGGTCTGTAACGTAAATTTACGTCCATACAGGTAGGTATTTCTTCAATCGCCCAAACAATCGCTAGACACTCTTTCTCTACGGTTGCGTAATAGTTCTTAGCTCCGGTCAGTTTCTTACTGGCATAAGCCACAGGAAAACACATTTCATCATGTGATTGAAGCAACACGGCCCATAGACCGTTGTCAGAGGCGTCGGTTCTGAGGATAAAATCCTTATCCCACTATGGCAATCGAAGAACTGGTGCATTACACATGCAGGACTTCAACTCGTTGAATGCCTCATCGAGTTCTCCGGACCATTTCACCACATTGGGTGCCCCTTTCTTCGTCAAATCACTCAAAGGTGCCGTAAGACTGGCATAGTGTGGAATGAATTTCCGATACTACTCAGATAATCCCAACAAAGACCTCACCTGAGTCTTAGTAGGAGGAATTGGTGCATCATTGACTTTCTCTACCTTGTCAGATTGGGTTACCACTTGGCCTGCTCCCTCTTTGTGTCCCACAAAGTCTACCTGCGAGAAGCCTATCCTACACTTGGAAGGTTTCACTGTAAGTGAAGCTTCCCGGATACGAAGGAATAAGGATTTCATAACCTCCATGTGCTTTTCCCACGATTGCGAGTGAACTACCACATCGTCTACATAATTGTCTACGTCCGCTAGATTGATAAATAGTTTACGCATCATTCTAGCATAAGTAGCATCGGCATTTACCAACCCAAACGGCATCGTCCAAAAATTATATAACCCGAGTGAAGAAGAGAAAGCAGTTTTCTCCTTGTCGTAGATATTCAAATGTAGCTACCAATACCCTTTGCAGAAGTCAAATGTGGAAAATATTCTATCCTTGTCTAATTTGGCAAAGATCATTTCCGGGTTGGGCATAGGTTCCGCATCAAAAACCGTGACTCGGTTGAGTTGGCAGAAATCGACCACTGGACGATAAGACCAGTCTGTCTTCGTGACTAATAAGAGTGGAGAACAAAAGGAAGGTTTTGACCGCTCAATAACTCCTAAAGTTAGCATCTTATTTATCTCTGTTTCTATGTCACCTACTCGGGCGAACGGAAGGGGATACGGTTTCATCCTGATCGCTTTATCTGTGTTCAGTTCGATTACATGTTCCTCAAGGTTTGTACACCTGTCCGAAAAGATGTCGCTATATTCTTCCATCAATTGTCTCAATTCTTGGTCACGTTCTTCGTCTATGTCAGCATTAATTTCTACTTATCTCCACATCTCCTTATCGGTGTGGGATTCTCCTTCCCAATCCAATTAAGCGCATTCTACTGGATCCAGAATCGCAGCCAGGGCGGCTACAATGGGTTCTCTCCCCTCGTATTCTCGCAGCATATTCACGCGGAATAGCTTCTTGTGATTTCCGATTTCAATTCGATAGTCGTTGCATCCAACTTTCTCAAGGACCTTATATGGTTCTTTCCAATGCATCAACAATTTGTAGTGGTCGGTAGGGAGCATCACTAGCATCCGATGTCCATGGATCTCCCTTTAGCTTTCTTATCGAAATGCACCTTGTATCGTTGTTGAGCCGCGATTAGATGCATCCGTGCTATCTCACACGTTTCCTCAATCCTCTTCCGTAGATCGAACACGTTCTGATAAGTATTTGTCACTTCTTGATCTCCGTTCTCCTTGGTCCATAATTCCCTGAGGATTGTCATCGGCCCACGCACTGTTCGTCCGTATAGTAGCTCGAACGGAGAAAATCCGGAACTAGCTTGAGGGGCTTCCCTATACGCAAACAGTAAAGGTTCGAGATATCTATCTCAGTCACGAGGCTGTTCATAGCACATGCGAACTAGCATCTTCTTCAAGGAACCGTTGAATTTCTCACATAACCCATTTGCCATGGGATGGTATGGTGAAGAAACCAACCATTTCACCGAAACTAGCCTGGTTACTTCCTGCATGAATTTTGAAACGAATTGTGTACGTACCATTATCGCTAAGGATCTCACGGGGGAAACCCACCCTAGAGAACATATCTAGTAGGGCTTCCGCGACAGTTTCTGTATCGATGTTCTTGAGTGGAACCGTTTCGGGATATCGAGTGGCGTAATCCACGAGCGTAAGAATCCACCTATGTCCTCGGTTGGATGCAGGAAACAGTGGTCCGACAAAGTCGATCGCTATATTACCAAATGGGAGACGAACCTGGGGAACTATGGAACGATAATTCCACAATGCTACATTGTTAATTTCTGACTTTCGATTATCCATTTACGCCGAGATTGTCGAATTCTGACTTTCAATTATCCGTTTACGCTGTCATTGTGAAAGATTGTTGTCAAATAATTCACTAGAATGGCGTTTGGTTCAAATATTTCTCCAAAATATTTTCTCCAAAAAATTGTCTCCAAAATATTTTCTCGAAAAGATAATCTGGCACAAATTGCATTCAGTGACCTAAGCTAAGCAACTTGCAAATACTGACGTATCCCTTGCAAGTCAGGCCAAAGCAATTATATAATTGCTTTGGTCAGGCCTTGCGCTGTCATCACCAACGTCACGACGTGGTGTACAGAATACTTATATCGATCATTTTTCACCCACGTTATGAGCTGTTTTATCAAAGTGGGAGTTTAAAAGAACTCAAAGTCGATGAACGGAAGAAACGAAGTGCCAAGCAGTCTGCCAGAAAACGCGAATTGTTTGTCGGAAAGGTTGGTACTGTGTGTGAGCGATAATTCATGATGTTTCGAAAACTGTCAATAATAATATTTATTCGTACTATAACATGTACAATTCAGTGAAAGCAACGTATATATCCATCTAAAATGTATATAAAACGGTCAGTGCAGCCAGTCTCGTCTATGAAGCGTGAGCGTCTATGTCATAAATGGGGGAGGCTGTTTTTAAGTGAATATTATTAAACTTTAAATATAATAATAGTGTGGAGTCTCCCATCACACTGTGATTTGTTTTGAATTTAGTTGACATTATGTAAATTGTTATTATAATTTTTTTAGCTTAGTATTTGTTTTCATATTTTGTAGTTCTAGTTGTCTCCAGTGCTTGGCAATGTTCTATTAACTGACTAGTATGTATTATTGTGGTTACAATGTAATGGTCTTATGAGGTCTCATTCTTTATATACTGGCACTGAGGGTGGTCACTACCAGGGTGCTTGTCGTCCTCAGTGATTCTTTTATGTCCCAAATTGAGACGGGACTGACATTAATGTGATCACCGAGGCACGAGGGATACGCCGTCCCCAATTTTGAGAGCCAGATTGTTACATCAAATATCATGCCTGCTCGGTCCAGGTTTCGAACTCAGAGCACCGGCATGCCAGGCGGATGTGCTAACCACTACACTAGCCGCACTCTCTGTATAATTTGTTTCTGCTGTTGGGATAAATAAAATGCATCCTTACCTTACCTAAGATTGGAGGGTGTGTTTCTATATTTCATAAAAAAACCAGCACAAACCCTTGGAGTAACATACACTATCGAGAGGGATGCGGGGGTACCAGCCCAGCCTGATCACAGTGCTTTCTTCTATATCATGAGCATTCTTACTCCAAACCCACTATACTTTATCTTAGTCACATATTGAACATAACTTGGGATAATGTCATTGTTTTTCATTTTACAGGTTAATGAAGAGGAGCTCAGCATGAAACTGCCGCAGAATAACATGTATAGGGACGTACATGGTGGTATGCACCAACTACCCAAATTTACACTGGGGAGTCTAGAGGAATACTTATCCCAGTGCGGAAAGAAGCTGGAGGAAAAGAGCAAGTCTCTATACAAAGAAAGGCGAGTTATCTTAACATTAAACTAAAAGGACTGTAGGATTAAAGGTAAATGCGAATAACCATATGAGCTTAGTAGTTTGTACGTCCCTGTCAAATATGATACTGCCTTGATGAAATAATATTTTTCTTTGTCAATGGATACCAGCGGGCTTATTTGTAAGAGGTTTGACAAATTTATATGTGTTAAATGTAAGAACAAACATTCGAAACCTAACAATAAATTATTCAGGACCAGTATTCAGGAATACCCTGCCTCATAAACTTTGAATACTCCTGACCATTAACCAGTTTAAAAGAAACCTAACAGCTCCTTACTCGTGAATTATTATTGATATTACATTATATACGTGTCTGGGTAAATATATATAGGTGAAGCACAATACTGGGCCAAAAAAGAGGACTGGACAGCAAAAACAAAGTCTTAGATGGTAACCAAAATACATCTACACCTAAAATTAAAGAAGATAAGATATTTTTACTCACTGTTATGTGGCGCAATGCCAAGTGAAGTTGACGATGTATGTTACATGGTGTCTTTTAACAAAAATATGAGAATGTGAAACACTTCAGAAATCAAAATTTGCTTGACTGATGTATGCTAGTACCTCATCAGAATCCAACCAAGACTTTTAAAATGTTAAGAATGATCAGAGCACTCTGGACGTGAAATGGTGGACACTAACTTACGTTATCCACCACATTCCACGTTACGTTATCCACCATTTTTTTTCAAACAAAATTTTTTTTCAAACAACAATAAACAGGCAGGAAGCGTTTTTTGTGTGTCTCTTCTTTCTTCATGGGCCTAAGATACAGCACAAATGTTATCAACAGGAACTGTCCGCAAACGAAGCTGGTTATGGAGTAAATATAGCGTAAGTTACAGGACACCAATTTGGCCCAGTATTGTGCAACTCCACAATTTTTTTTTAATATTGTACATTGTTTTCTTCAGGTTATTGCGGTATATGCGTGTCAGCTGTTGTGTGGGCAGAGATGAGGAAGTCTGCCTCTTATAAAGTAGATGTGTCCATGAACAATGATGCGGTGGTGCAAGAAGCAGAATGTCGTGCTGGGCTGGGCCCTACAGCTCACTGCAAGCATGTTGCAGCAGTTTTGTTCGGCCTGACACTACTGTCAGACAGGAACTATCTTGACAGAAGTGACATGTACACAGGTAAGACGTTTTTAAAAAAACACTTATTTTCTGCATTCAATGTATTATGTACAAATATTGGGGCAATTGTCAATGCACACAAAAATGGCAGTTAGTTTATCCAAATTTTGTACAAATAAGCTGGGTAGTTTCAAGAATGTGACACGCTCTTGTCAACATATCAGCAACAATAAATAAATGAAAGGGTTAAAATGTATATAAAATTCATAAATATGTAACTGAATGTACACTTTGACTTGACCTGCAGGACCACCAGACGTTCTATCATGCTATACCTTTTAAAGAAACTCTTATCAAGTCCAGCAGATTACATGCAATTTGTGGGAAGGACAATTCCGACCTTACATATGATCCTCGATCAGAGCAACTGCAGAACGACTACACCAGACAGGTTCACTCTATATGACGAAACAAATCTTATATTCCTTTTACAGACCAATTGAAAAATAGTTACTTGTCAAAACATGGGTATTAGTGCAGTCTCTGGCTTTATGTATAAAGCAAAAAATACAATGTTGCTTATATCTCTACATATACATATTTCAGGAAAGTCAGTCAATGCTAGTGGTGCAGCTGTTCCCTCCTGCCAATCCACATGCCCTTGCCAACGACCACAGCTACTTGAAGTTAACTCCACAAGATCAGTACTTGAAAGATGAAATGGTTAGTTATTTCCATGCTTTTCAATTCAATATACATACATACATATGTATTTACACAATGTGCTCCATTGAAACAGTGCACACGGTTACATTGGCTCAGTGACTAGAATGTTGGACTCTCAATCAAGAGAACCCGGGTTCGAATTCAGTGCTGCTGTGTTGAACCTTGGGCAAGTTCGTTCACTTCACGTTGCTCCAGTTCACTCAGCCATATGAATGAGTACCTGGCTATATAGACAGTGGTGGATATTTGTGTACAAATAGCCTTTGTGCATTAATTGTGGCATGGCTGAATGCTTCCCAGAGAAGTTGAAATGGTGCTCGATCAAACAAGTCTGCTAGGGAGTAAAGTGTAAAGTGCTTTGAGCAGTCATCAGGACTGGATACTGCGTTATTATATAAGTGATTACTTTTTATAAACATTACATTGTCACAGCACAGAGTCCAACTTACAAACCATTGTGCGATGCAGCTCTGAGCATTTCATTTGAAACTAAAAACAAAGTTAAAACTTGAAACAAAGAAGGGGTTTGTTGTATTGCGATTAATATCTGGTGATAATACAACTATATAGCTTAACGCTGCAATATCAGTTCGATTTTTATGCTCCTCGGTTTTCTTACTAATTTCCCCAAAAAGCAAAGCTATCAAGTATCCACTATAATATCCTAGTTCATTGGTGCACTTGTGCTACTTCGTTTTGTTGAAATTAATAAACAAACTGCGAACTATTTTGTATTTGGTTTCGAGTCGAAGGAGTCAAAACTAGCGACACTTACTTGGACATGCATCTGGAAGTGGAAACTTCATATAATATCGTGTTTGCGAATTTGGGCGAGACTGACCTCTGACCCTCAAGATTGGTGCCTCGATCAAGCCGTTTTTGTTGATTGTACAGTGTTCGCAAGTGTTTATACAACACGTTCTTATTTTATGGCATTTACGCCGGCGATGGGATGTTCCCGGACATATGCCACCGACTCAGCAAAAAAGGGCCAAATTACGCAGACAACGACAGACAGTCAGTATTCGCATCAGATGGTTTATTTGGGAACAACACAACTCACAAAAGAAAGAGCTGGAGTGAGACTAAGAACAGATGCAACGTTCGCAAAACTTCTTCTAGAGAAGTTAGTAATTTCAAAGTAGTCAGCCTGAGCCACGCATCACCGTCAAGGGTATAAAAACGTGGAAAAATTACCAAATAAACTGACTCAGCTTCCAAGTTTAACACCATTTTAAAAAGCAATCAAGTTCTCATTACTTTCTACATATTTGTGAATTGTTAATTGAAGGTGACGTTTTGTAATAGTAACACAAGCACTAACAAGTTTATATGTGAGTTGTGAATATTATTTTGTAATTTATATATAATTCGTGTTGTATTTATTCATTTTTTTTTAGTTCGAGAAGGGCATAGCAACACATAAGTCTAAGACTTCAGCTATGTCCTTTCAGCAGCAGCAGCAGCAAACCATACTGTTATTGTATTATGTTGTTGTTGTTGTTGTTGAATAAACGTTCATTCATTCATTCAACGCATATTTATTCATATGAATATAATATTATGTTGCTTAAACCACCACCTCTCAATACTGTGAAAATGTCCATAACAATAACATGTAGGCCTTCGTAACATGTATCGATAGCTTGAAACTGATTTATGTGAGAGAGCAGAGAATTACCGTTACTATACAAAGAATTGCAGTCCATGTTTTGTTAAGTTACAAATCCTCTTGTACATGTAAATTATAGAAGTTATGTTTTTAATTGTTTTTTATTTTGGTCTTTCAATTTATCAATAACATGCATTTGGTAATGTATACTACATTCATAAATTTTGTAGACAAATTTTGTAAATGTTGTTTTCCGTTTCATTTAATTAATTCACTTCATCTCACTTTGGGTGATTCAATTCAAATACAGTCAGGGTTGGCAGCTAGGTTTCTGACAGGACAGTTTACAAATTGTTTGCACGTTGATGACACTGAAGCCACAGAGGCTTCGCTTCAAGGAACATACTTTCCCAGTCAGAAACCTCTAGTTAATAACCACAGTTGCAAGTAGTTGAAAGGCCATAATAATTTTTGTTTGTTAAATCAAGCCAGGAAATCCACAATAGAATGCCTTTGTTGCTCTCATAAGAGACATGACTAACTGCTGGAATCTTTTTCTAAAGACAAGTGTAGCCAGCTTGCAGTGGCACCTTGCAGTCCAGCTAAAGAACAAAGGGGATATTGATCATTGGACAGTAACAGCTGGTAATCCACCTTCTGAGTAAACAGTAGAACTTTGTGGACACTGCCAGGGGTTCACCCACTGCCAGCCAAATGTTCTCATTAATTAGCAGTGTTAGATGAATGACACATTGAGACCACAACTAAGGCATTGGGTATTTTGCATGGTTTACTATTGAATTCCTAAAACTTTGTTTTGTTGAACTATCAGTGAAAAATTGCAAAACTTTTTATTTATTTTATATTTTTCGAATAAAAATTAGTTTGACTTTATTTCCTGTAACCTTCTTTCCAGCCCATCTGTGTTCTACCTGTACTTAGTTAATAAGTTGTAAATTGTCTAGTTGTTTGTTATGTACTACACTTTTACAATATATATACAATAATAACTTTGCCACTCTCATATCATTGTAATTGTTTCACAACTGGGCAATTGACCTTTTCACTTGTGAGTGCTGGGCAAATGGCCTTTGGGCAACATATTTTTACCTGTTAATGAAATTAAAAAGTTTACAAGTTACATACCACACACATGCATATTATATATATTGACGGGTAGTAGTCCTGTCAAACCGTGTTCATTTTCACAAATAATCTTACTCATTCCATATTCCAATTCATGACTCTGTTCGACAGCTTCAACACAAAGGCGTGAACTACCTCAACACCACTGCAGCCATCACATATGTTATATATATATAAATCATAGCATAATAATTGGAAGATATGCAAACATATGCGATTGGTTTTAACAATTGTTTTATTCTGACCAATCTTAGGGTAGTTACACCATCTTTGGAACTTTCAGTTGCATCAATTCTTGAACTTAATGGTCTATTTATTTAATTTGGAATATTTCTGTTGCAAACATAACTTCGTATATACAGTGCAAGTATGTTTCATTAGCACCCCCCCCCCCCCCCGTCTTCCGATATCACCACTCCAGCCAAGCGGCCGAAGTTATAGTTATGGCGGCTCGGTAGTGCCAAAATTTAGACTACACCATTTGGTTCGGCCAGGCTCAATTTCTGGATCCACCCCTGTATGTGAATGTTTTGTTTGTCTGCATGAGGATTTTGCAGTAATGGGTGTCCTCGTTAAATTGCATATTGTTGTTAGAAATGCATGTGAATTAAAGTAAAGACAATGTAAAGTACAAACATTTTATTGAAACTATTTGATAAGATTGACTACAAAATTATGAAAAGCACAATACAACTACAGGTACAATCACTGCACTTGATATGCATAATGTAATAATTTTTAATATCACATACACATCACATGCACATAATATGCAAAGCAACAATAGAAACAAAAATTAGGAAGAGGTTGAAAAAATGTCAGGTACATATAGAAAACAAAGTTACTTTTGTCACGATTCTTTGTTGCAAAAAAACAAAACTAGTTAGTACATGTGATATCAAATGCTAGTTGTAGTTTATACATGTCTTATATGTTTACAACTCACAAAATCAGTGACTAAACAATTATGTGTATTTAACAACAATTTTTAATATTTAATACCCATAAAATGTCAACCAATGAGAAAAAATTACTTAGAAAGATGTTTAGTTTAACTTAAAATAGTGACTAGACTAGACAGGGTCATCCCTATGTGACTGAGAATTACATATACAATCACTACATGCTACATTGCTCCAGTTTACTCAGCTGTATGAAGTGTACCTGCTACAGACAGTGGTGGATAGTCTTCGCATATTAATTTCAGCTTAATGCTTCCCACATAAGTCAAGATGGTGTTTTCGATTTAACAGGTCTGCCAGGGAGCCAGTAAAGTGCTTTGAGCTATCCTGAGGACTGGATAGTACACAATAGCAGAACTAACCTTATTCAGGTGTTGTTTAATTATCATGTGAAATGAAAATGTAATGTAAATTATTTGTTAAAATATAAAATAGTGATAAAAAGAATAATTTAGAAAGATGATACATGGCATGAAAAATATATAACAGTCCTCATGATTCATACATAATTTAAACAAGTAAAATGCTGCCGCCAGTGTATCAACAGACTGTTGCAGAAAAATGTAAAAAGGCTTTCAATACCACTACTTCATCACAAACTTGTGTTGTACATAACAAGTGCTTGGTGTATGTTGCAAGAACTCAGCTGGCTGCCACTGACTATCAGCAACACAAAGACAATGAAACCCTACCACTATAACAATGCTGGATAATTCACGTATTTTTTCAAGGACACTGGTAAAAGTTATAGTTGAATTGAATACAAATACCTTGTATTATTGACTTTTGATAAATGTGTCGTCACGTATAAAAATATCATACATGTCAGAGCCATGCTAATTGTCACTTTTTCTTCGGTATATGTAGATGCAGATGTACAGCAAAAAGTCAGGAAGCTGGTATGCAGTACCATCAAAGATAGCGAAAACATACAGTGATGTCATTGATATCTAAACCGATGTAGTTCACCAAAGAATGCTCGACACTGAACCTCTCTCACAGCATTGAAAGTTGTTGCCCGAAGACTCATGCCATAACTGCCAGACCCTGGCATCCACCGTTCCATCACCAATTGTAGAGCTAGTCAGGCGTCACTACATTCTTATGTCAACCTGCATTCTACATTGGTCTCCAGTCAGTCAAGCTAACTGACTGATCTGGAAGCCAGTGTACACCCCTTGGCACTGGGGAATCTGTCATGGATGCAACTCACGACACACAATTGGGATCACTCCGTGGACATTCACATGACAAACTGTTAATATGCAGCGTATTGCATGGCTGTAGAATCTTGTCCGAGATCCTGGACATAGAACTGCCCAGTATGCCATATTAACTTGGAGAGCTAGTAGTACTAAGCACACTAGTTCAATCTCCTGTAAAGAAAAGCATATATTCAGTAAACAAAAACATGCATCATAGTAGCGCTGGGAGGAAATAACTATGGAGTTGTTCATTGTAATAATCAGTAGATATAAAATAATGTTTCATGTATGATCTGCATTTCACAAGAAAAAAGGCAGCAAGAAATGTTCTACTACAGCTGCATCTATACATCTTGATATCTTACTTCTTGGGAACAGTCAGTGTTTACCGGGTGGAGAAAGGGGGTGGGTTGATACAGCATGCAGACATTAGTGGATTATGCTATTTTTCAAAACGGTGAAAAATTTGAACTATTTTTCTTTACTAGGTGTTCATTGTCATTACAGCAATTTTAAATTGTTCAATTTCATTATAGTGACGCTTGATCTTAGTCAATATTATAGACTGATTTTATTTTGCTAATCAGTAAAGTGCATTTATATTTTTTGTTTTTGTTTTCAGTATATAAATTCATGTAACTGTCTGCCATGTGTAACTACTACACATATTCATGTTTGACATTTTAAGCCTGAGGTTTAATGGTCAAAGTGTATGTTGGAAATGACAAGATGAGGTGTATTTTCTAACAGTGTATTTTCCTCGTCAAGTATTCAAAGGTTCATAATATGTATGTCTACCTTCTTCAAGAATGAATCATTTATTTTATAAATTTATTTTAGAGTCATCGCGATATGCTAAATACTTTTAAAAAGTGTATTAATATGTCTTTGTTGATACGCTGGATATAATATACAAGTGCAGTTAACCTAGTTTTTCATGTCCAAGATGTTATTATTAAAATGTGTATGAAAACAAATGTATATTTAAATGTGCACATTAAAATACGCTATATTAACTCCACAAGAAGCTTCTTTGTGGAGAGTTCCTGTTGATAACATTTGTGCTGTATCTTAGGCCCATGAAGAAAGAAGAGACACAAAAAAACGCATCCTGCATGTTTATTGTTGTTTAAAAAATGTGTGGATTTGGTGGATAACGTAAGTTACAGTGTCCACCATTTCACGTCCAGAGTGCTCTGATCATTCTTAACATTTTAAAAGTCTTGGTTGGATTCTGATGAGGTACTAGCATACATCAGTCAAGCAAATTTTGATTTCTGAAGTGTTTCACATTCTCATATTTTTGTTAAAAGACACCATGTAACTTACATCGTGAACTTCACTTGGCATTGCGCCACATAACAGTGAGTAAAAATATCTTATCTTCTTTAATTTGAGGTGTAGATGTATTTTGGTTACCATCTAAGACTTTGTTTTTGCTGTCCAGTCCTCTTTTTTGGCCCAGTATTGTGCTTCACCTATATATATTTACCCAGACATGTATATAATGTAATATCAATAATAATTCACGAGTAAGGAGCTGTTAGGTTTCTTTTAAACTGGTTAATGGTCGGGAGTATTCAAAGTTTATGAGGCAGGGTATTCCTGAATACTGGTCCTGAATAATTTATTGTTAGGTTTCGAATGTTTGTTCTTACATTTAACACATAGAAATTTGCCAAACCTCTTACAAATAAGCCTGCTGGTATCCATTGACAAAGAAAAATATTTCATCAAGGCAGTATCATATTTGACAGGGACGTACAAACTACTAAGCTCATATGGTTATTCGCATTTACCTTTAATCCTACAGTCCTTTTAGTTTAATGTTAAGATAACTCGCCTTTCTTTGTATAGAGACTTGCTCTTTTCCTCCAGCTTCTTTCCGCACTGGGATAAGTATTCCACTAGACTCCCCAGTGTAAATTTGGGTAGTTGGTGCATACCACCATGTACGTCCCTATACATGTTATTCTGCGGCAGTTTCATGCTGAGCTCCTCTTCATTAACCTGTAAAATGAAAAACAATGACATTATCCCAAGTTATGTTCAATATGTGACTAAGATAAAGTATAGTGGGTTTGGAGTAAGAATGCTCATGATATAGAAGAAAGCACTGTGATCAGGCTGGGCTGGTGCCCTCTCAACCCTCTCCATAGTGTATGTTACTCCAAGGGTTTGTGCTGGTTTTTATGAAATATAGAAACACACACTCCCATCTTAGGTAAGGTAAGGATACATTTTATTTATCGCAACAGCAGAAACAAATTATACAGAGAGTGCGGCTAGTGTAGTGGTTAACACATCCGCCTGGCATGCCGGTGCTCTGAGTTTGAAACCTGGACCGAGCAAGCATGATATTTGGTGTAAAAATCTGGCTCTCAAAATTGGGGACGGCGTATCCCTCGTGACTCGGTGATCACATTAACGTTGGTCCCGTCTCAATTTGGGACATAAAAGAACCACTGAGGACGACAAGTACCCTGGTAGTGACCACCCTCAGTGCCAGTATATAAAGAATGAGACCTCATAAGACCATTACATTGTAACCACAATAATACAGACTAGTTAATAAAACATTGCCAAGAGCTGGAGACAACTAGAACTACAAAATATGAAAACAAATACTAAGCTACAAATTTTACAATAACAATTTACATAATGTCAACAAAATTCAAAACAAATCACTGTGTGATGGGAGACTCCACACTATTATTATCTTTAAAGTTTAATAATATTCACTTAAAACAGCCTCCCCCATTCATGACATAGACGCTCACGCTTCATAGACGAGACTGGCTGCACTGACCGTTTTATATACATTTTAGATGGATGTATACGTTACTTTCACTGAATTGTACACGTTATAGTACGAATAAATATTATTATTGACAGTTTTCGAAACATCATGAATTATCGCTCACACACAGTACCAACCTTCCCGACAAACAATTCGCGTTTTCTGGCAGACTGCTTGGCACTTCGTTTCTTCCTTTCATCGACTTTGAGTTCTTTTAAACTCCAACTTTGATAAAACAGCTCATAACGTGGGTGAAAAATGATCGATATAAGTATTCTGTACACCACGTCATGACGTTGGTGATGACAGCGCAAGGCCTGACCAAAGCAATTATATAATTGCTTTGGCCTGAGTTGCAAGGGATACTTCAATATTTGCAAGTTGCTTAGCTTAGGTCACTGAGTGCAATTTGTGCCAGATTATCTTTTCGAGAAAATATTTTGGAGAAATATTTGACCAAACGCCATTCTAGTGAATTATTTGACAACAATCTTGCACAATGACAGCGTAAACGGATAATCGAAAGTCAGAATTCGACAATCTCGGCGTAAATGGGTAATCGAAAGTCAGAAATCAACAATGTAGCATTGTGGAATTATGGCCCTAATATCGTTCCATAGGGAACTTCCTGTACTGGAACTCGGCTTATTCTCCCTCGATATATAGTCCGCTGACATATATCGCATGGCTGACAATACCTTTTAATTTCCCCAAGTATGCCCGGCCAATAGAAATGTGCCAGGATCCGTTCTGAAGATTTCCTACTACCCAGGTTGCCGGCTAGGATCCCTTCGTGCCCTATCCTCAGTACTTTGCCGCGGAATACTTTAGGTATCATCGCTTGCTGGATGGTAGTGGCATCTCCTGATCGTCTGTAAAACCGAAACAGAATACCTTCTTCCGCTTTGAACCAGATCTTTGTCCCCATCTCGTCTCCAGGTTCCATCTCGGCCAATTCATAGTATTTACTCAGTGTATCAAATTTGCGTTGAGCGATTTTGAATTCTTTCGCTGACACATGCAAGGTGTTATCATTTGGAACCCAGAGCGGTTTTACCGGTTTCGCTTCCCTAACTAACTGGGCCCGGGTTTGGACCGCACATCCAACCTTCCCGTCTGTTATTTCTACATCCACTATCACTATTCTCGCCTCCTCGGAGCCACGCTCTACTCTCTCTTTCATCGTTCCATCGCTGCCCTCGTCTTCTTCTTCTTGCATTTGCAGTCTCTTGTTTATCTGTCTGAAGAATTACGAAGCCGATTCGTTAGTTGCAATACGTCCACTATAAAACTTCTTCCGATAGTCTTCTTTCGTCAGTTGGTATTTTCTCAGTAACGCTTCCTTGAGCTTATCATGATTGCGCGAATACACTTCTAGTGCTGGTCCTGATAGAAGCGACCCTAGGTAAGTACCGTAACAATTGATGTCCCATCCTTCGTTTTCTGCATACCTCTCAAAACGTTGGAAATATGAGTCCATATCATCTTTCCCATCGCAAAATGCTGGTAATTTGGGACTTCTTCCAACAACCATAACGATCTGTGCTCACTCCACTGGTGTCCTGTCTTCGCTGGTTCTCAGCGTCAAGCTTCATTGCCAACCGTTCCTTCTCATGTCGCCGACATGCTTCTACTTCCCATTCCTGTCTTTTCCTTCTCCTTCTTTTCTTCATAAACTCTCTCTCTCTCTCTCTCTCTCTCTCTCTCTCTCTCTCTCTCTCTCTCTCTCTCTCTCTCTCTCTCTCTCTCTCTCTCTCTCTCTCTCTCTCTCCTCTCTCTCTCTCTCTCTCTCTCTCTCTCTCTCTCTCTCCTCTCTCTCTCTCTCTCTCTCTCTCTCTCTCTCTCTCTCTCTCTCTCTCTCTCTCTCTCTCTCTCTCTCTCTCTCTCTCTCTCTCTCTCTCTCTCTCTCTCTCTCTCTCTCTCTCTCTCTCTCTCTCTCTCTCTCTCTCTCCTCTTCTCTCTCTCTCTCTCTCTCTCTCTCTCTCTCTCTCTCTCTCTCTCTCTCTCTCTCTCTCTCTCTCTCTCTCTCTCTCTCTCTCTCTCTCTCTCTCTCTCTCTCTCTCTCTCCATGACTAGCCTATAAATCAGTACTATTGATAATCGATTACTCCTGAAATAAACACATCAAGTTTGTACCTGGATATATCTATCTTCCTCCAAACCACCTCTACCCGTCTAACACGAAAGGACTCCTGAAAAGAAATACACCCTACGTCAAAATATCGGCATAACGCTCCGACATTGTAATAACAATAATAGGCTGAAGTCATGTGACCGCCAAGTTCAACGGGTTGGAATCTAAATGTCGACCACAGTTATTTATTTAGACGATTAAGAGACTTACGATTTATTGTATTAAACAGACTGCGCATATTATTAAACTACTCACACCACACATTACACATTTGGACATCAAATGTTGTTGCTGTGTGTTGCTTGAATTACGTCAACAGCTGATTCCGCTCTACTATTTTGGAAAGTACAAAGTTGGGAACGTTGCTCTCTATCGTCCACGAATAGCCGTTACTACCTACAGTACAGCGCCTGTTACGTGTATGTAATTAGCGTTCACAAGTATGACAGTGTTTTAAAGTCTGCCATTGTTTATTGATAACGATGCCGCTCCAACAGAAGGAATCAAGTAAAGTATTTTGTTGAAGAATTTATCTTATGATTAGTACATTTAGTCGTCCATAAGTTTCTATAATTGAATATTACAACAGCCGAATGTCGGACAAGCGCGAAGTAAATGACTCATCGTGTTGCTTCTTGAATGTTATTCATATTAGCTGAATGCGCAATCAAATAAAAGAAGGAGGTTGGCAGGCTCCGCGCATGCGCAAAATCAGGTCATATTACTGAACGCCGGAAGTTTGCCAGTCATTCTGTTTACAGCATTCGCGAGAGATGTTTGTGTGGAAGGACGTAAACATGAATGAATGAACGTTATTGATAACAATATATACAAGACAAGACAACCAAACAAGTTTAACTATAATACAAGTGAGAATATACAATGTTTGAAGGGGGTAAATACGAAGTCATTGACTTTTGTGTAAATTTACCCCTGACATGTGTTTATATATAATTATATACATGTATGTATACACACATATACACACATATATACATACATATATTCACATACATACATACATGTATTTTGAGACATCAATATTATATTATTCGAATTTGCTATTCATCTAACCATCTAGTTACAATAATTGAAAACATGCAATGGAATATGTGCATATTCAAAATTTAAAGTATGCCATAAGTACACATCTTTACACATATTGTAATTTCCTCAATGGCATGATTATATTTGTGTTTGATTTTATTTAGGTTTCCACAACCAGATATTTCTCAAATAAAAGGTTCTTGCATTTACGCTTAAATTCAGTAATAGTATTAGTAGTTTTTAAATTATCACATAGAGAATTCCATAATTGCACTCCCTTTACACAAAGAGACATTGATCGCATGGTAGAACAGACTCTCTGTCGTTCTAGGTCATGATTAGCTCGCATTGAGTATGCTATTTCCCGTCTAGTAAACAAACACTGAATATTTGATGGCAAACAGCTGTAGTAAGCTTTGTACATAAATAATGATGTTTTCAGTTCTATGATATCTGGAAATTTTAGAACATGTAATTGTTGGAAAAGTGAGTTTGTATGATCCAACCATCTTGCACCAAATATAATGCGGATTACTCTTTTTTGTAATAAGAAAATACAGTTAGTATTTGTTGGGTACGTGTTTCCCCATATCTCTGCACAATAATTTAAATACGGCAAAAAGAGAGAACTGTATAGAATACGTCTACTATTTCTATCAAGTAGATGACTGCATCTATGCATTATAGCTGTACTTTTTGAAAGCTTTGATTGTACGTATTTTATATGAGCTTTCCAATTTAGTAGATCATCAATAAACACACCCAAAAACTTGGTGACCCTTACTCTTTCGATATTAACATTTTGTATTTTGATATTAATTTCTTTGTTTAGCATACGATTTCCAAATAACATATAATTGGTTTTAGATATGTTCAGAGTTAATTTATTTACTGCAAACCATGTATACATTTGGTCCAGAACGTTACATACAGTTTCGTTTAGTTTATTGATGTTACTATTTGCATAAAAGATATTAGTATCGTCTGCAAAGAGAATGTATTTTACTAGATTAGATATGTTACACATATCATTAACGTATAGAATGAATAGTTTGGGGCCCAGGATCGAACCCTGTGGGACACCACATGATATATTGCGCACAGTAGAATTACATTTGTCAATGGACACAAATTGTTTTCTAGATAACCATGTTCGCTACATCTTCCTTATTACTAATGGCTATGCCATCATTAACAAACTGATCTGGGTAGTGATTTCCTAAGCGAGGTGTTCCCATTACAGTTTTAAGTACTTTCCAGGTGCCAGCAATGTCATTTTTCTTCTGTGCGAGTAAACTGCTATAATATTGTTTCTTAGTGGATCTGAGAATACCTGTTAATTTATTTTTGTATGATTTATATCTAGTTTCCGAGATAATTGATCTGGATGACAGAAATGCTTTATACAAATGATTTTTCTTGATACATGCGTTTCTGAGTCCTTTAGTAAACCACGGTTTTTTTAAACTAATTGTTAATACTTTAGGTCGTACAGTTGACACAGGACAATGTTTGTTGTACATTTGTGTAAAATCATGAAGAAAGTTGTCATATGCTATATTTGCATTTTCACTACCGATAACAGTATGCCAAGAATGTTGCATTAAGTTACACTTCAATGCATTGATGTTTTCTTTGCTAAGATGACGAATACACTTGTTAGAATGTTCGTTCACGTTACGTTTTACAGTACAATGGCACAGAGCAAATACAGGAAGATGATCACTGATATCATTTACTAATAGACCACTATCAATCTTGCACTCAAGTTCAGAAGTAAAAATGTTGTCTATAAGGGTTGCAGAGGTAGTAGTAATTCTGCTAGGTCTATTAATTAAAGGGTATTATGTGTTAATGTATCTTACGTATAGTTTTAATGTTTGTTATCTTAATGCTTAATCGCCAGGTGGCAGCACCGCTGAAGAAATAGGCTGGTAGGTGCTGCCACCAATTGGTTCTGTCTTGTATGATGAGTTTGATTGAGAACTATAAAGACGTATCGTAGTTATAATCCGTGATCAGAGTCCATTATGTTTGGTAATTCGTTATCTGGACGACCCAATGGGAGTTTGAGGTAACCGTGCGATGGTACCCCATACAAACGTCCACATTGGTGTCAGAACCGGACATGTTCCCGCGCTGGAAACTGAGTTTTGCGCGAAGAGGCAAGTTGGTCGGTCACAAGCTAACAAGTTCGTTAGCATTGGCCCCTCACTACCGCCTGGATTATTAAGATCCTGCCTATGTTACCGGTAGGGGGGTTTACCCCATATTCGGGTAGAGATGATGATTGGCTCTCAGGCCACCTATGAAATAACAAATAAAATAAGGATACACGTTTATCAGATAATACTAAACTATAACAACTATTCAACATTAAACGTATATTGAAACATGTCACACAAAAATAAACCGACATTGCACTTGTTCGTAGTTTAGTGCCTTTTAATCACATGCATATTCACTAGGTGGCAGCTCTCGTGATAGTCAACAAGTGGGTTCCATAAAGCGGGTTCTTTGTTTTGCCACAGCCGCTTGTTTTGCTGTTTTTTTTATGCCGGCATGTTCTGCTAGAGTTACCTCCTTACTCGATGTCGCGACTTGGAGCACATTTCGCAGCTTTGGGCCACTCGTGCATCTACTTGCAATGTCCTCTATAATTTCTCCTCGGAAGCTGTAGTCCTTTGGCGCCATCACTTTTTCCACTACATTC
>OZ023209.1:56737659-56745159 GCA_963995525.1 Escarpia spicata
GCATATATCTCATATTACTAGGAACAACACTCATGCACGTATAAAATGTTATGTGGGTGATTTTAATGCAGGTGATATTGATTGGAATTCATGTATGGTGTCCTTACATTCAGACCAGAAAGGATTAGGTGATGTTAATCCACCAACACTGGAGGAGCATAACTTAAATCAGTTACAAATAATTCCTACAAGACATGATGCTATTCTTGATCTTTATTGTACGAATAAACCAGGTCTAGTTAAATCTATAAATATTGTACCAGGTTTTTCAGTTCATGATTTTATAGTTGTGGATACTATGATTTAAAGCAATGTCAACAAAGACACCACACTAGGAAGTTGTATAAATGGTCTAAAGCAGATTAGGGTCAAATGAAAAGAGATACTAAATTATTCACTGAGATCATTTACTGAACGTTTCATGTATTTCAGAAGAACAAAGTGTAAAGTCTCTTTATTTATTATTCACAGAACATATACATAATATGATGGATAAATATGTACCAACATACTGGTCTAAAAACAGAGTTGATTTACTTGGTTATCAAACAGTTTGAAAAGGAACTGTAGGAAAACAACAGCGTTTCTATAATAGGACAAACATTCTAAAAACCCAACACACTGGTTAAAATACAAAGAATTGGCTAAATAAAATAGAAAACAGATACGTAAAGCTCACTGGCAGGCACCTGAATGGTATTTTTTAAGACTGCTCAACTGCTCAGGATAACGGTAACCTAAAACCATTTTGGCGTTATATAAAGTCTCAACAGCAAGATTCAGTTGGTAGATCCCCTCTAAAAACTGGTGGTCATCTTTATTCTGACTCTAGCAGTAACGATTCCAATTTATCTAGGCAATTCAAATCGGTTTTCACTAAAG
Source organism: Escarpia spicata (assembly GCA_963995525.1). Taxonomy (NCBI): domain Eukaryota; kingdom Metazoa; phylum Annelida; class Polychaeta; order Sabellida; family Siboglinidae; genus Escarpia; species Escarpia spicata. The sequence goes on from OZ023209.1 coordinate 56,738,542, forward strand.
ACACCGATTGTCCTAACAGAAACATGAAACTTGATGGTCCTCATTTTCCAGATATTGATAATCTCATATTTAATTGTGGTGAGTATTGAGAAGCTACCAAGGGATATAAACCCCTAGTAAATCATGTGGACCAGATAAGATTCCAGGTAGAATATTGAAAGAACTAGCTCCTTTTTAAACATTTTTGTTAAGAAAATCGTTGCATTCTGGGGAAAGTACCAGCTGAATGGTGTAAGCAATGGATCACACCCAATATTTAAGAAAGGTGTAAAATGTGATCCAACCAATTGCAGACCTGTATCACTAACATGTATTGTTTCAAAATTAATGGAACATGTGATTTGTTCTCATGTTCGTAAACTTCTAGATGACCACAATATTCTATCTCCCTTTTAGCATGGTTTTAGAAAGAAACATTCTTGTGAAACTCAACTGTTACTAACAACAAATGACATGGCAAAAATTACATGATCAGAATCTACAAGTGGATATTGCTATTCTCGATTTTTCTACAGCTTTTGATGTTGTACCACACAACAGACTGTTAAATAAGTTGAATTATTTTGGTATAAATGGAAATGTTCAAAATTGGATAAAGTCATTCTTAATGGGTCGAACTCAACGTGTATTGGTAAATGGTGAATTTTCTGATGATGAAGAAGTAGCATCCGGTTTTCCTCAGTAATGGGACCACTGTTGTTTTTATTATACTGTAATCATCTTCCAGGTGTTTATTTCTCCAGAGGTACAAGACTGAGACTCTTAGCTGATGATTGTTTGATTTATAGACCAATTCAGTCTTTACAAGATCACCTAATATTGCAACAAGATTTAGACAGCCTTGTTAAGTGGAGTGTTGATTAGGGCATGACATTTTATATTTCTAAATGCAATATAATGAGCACAACTTCTGGTCTTCATTTACATCGTTTTTATCACATGGTGTGGGCACATTTTGAAAGAGGGGGAAGGGGGAGGGGGGAGGGGTGAGGGGGGTATAGAGAGAGGTTGATTTTGGTGATACATAGGAATAAAAGTTAAGACATAAATATCAACATGATCACGATCGGAGAGAGAGAGAAAGAGACGTAGAGATAGATAAGAGAGAGGGGGGAGATGGAAAGAGAGAGGGAGAAGGGGGGAGAGAGAGGGGGGAGAGGGGGAGAGGAAGAGAGAGAAAGAGAGAAGGAAAGGAGAAAAGAGAGAAGGGAGAGGGCGAGGGAGAGGAGAGAGGAGAGAGAAAGAGAGAGGGAGAGTGAGGGAGAGAGAGAGAGGGAGAGAGAGCGGGAGAGGGACAGAGAGACAGGGAGAAAGAGAAAGAGAGAGAGGTAGGGAGAGAGGGTAGAGGGGGTAGAGAAAGGAAGAGAGGGAGAGAGGAGAAAGGGAGAGGGAGAGAGAGAGAGAGAGAGGAGAGAGAGAGAGACGAGAGAGAGAGGAGAGAGAGAGAGAGAGAGAGAGAGAGAGAGGAAGAGAGAGAGAGAGAGAGAGAGAGAGAGAGAGAGAGATGAGAGAGAGAGACGAGAGGAGAGAGAGAGAAGAGAGAGAGAAGAGAGAGTAGAGAGAGAGAGAGCGACGAGAGAGAGAGAGAGAGCGAGCGAGAGAGACGAGAGAGAGACGAGAAGAGAGAGAGAGAGAGAGAGAGAGAGAGAGAGACGAGAGAAGGAGAGAGAGAGAGGGAGAGAGAGAGAGAGAGAGAGAGAGAGAGAGAGAGAGAGAGAGAGAGGTTGAGTTTGATGATATTATTAACTACCTCTATATTACATTACATCGCACCGTCACTGTATTGGCACATGGTTAATGTAGCCTACTTTCAGCCGCACACACACAAGTCACAAGTGCATGTTGTTGGTTAGCGGTGTTTTGTGAATGTTTATGTTGCGGGAAAAAGTCAGGTTTCACGAATCGAATGACTGTCTAGGTATCGCGAAATGTATCGCCCATTGTCTCAGCGTGTATACAACTTTACGCCTTTACGATATCGCCGCACTGTCTGATTTGTGAACGTTGAACAAAGGGGATCCGTGACGACGCATAGCTCTTTATAAGTTCCTCTCGCCAAGTGTTCGTCACGGTTGTTAGTATCAGTAACTGATAGTGTCAGGACGGTCTATATTGCCCTAGTCACTAGGTCCGGTTTTTGTTTGTATCATTTGCCTTCAAATGTTGCGTTATCAAATGAAAACTAACAATAAGCGACTACAATATATGTATATATATATATATATATATATATATATATATATATATATATATATATATATATCGCTCTACCGCTACATTGTTGCGTAAATATTACCATAATAGCACTGACGTACAACCTGTAGGTATGATCTCTTGAACTTACTTGGATGTGAATTAGAGTAATGGTGCTACGTGAAAGAGAGACGTGATCTACGCGTCAACATGTGCATCTTGTGTTAGTTACTGTTTCCAATAAATATTACTTTAATTAAATTTGGTGTACGTATTATTTTTCTTACATACTGTGCAAATAATACGATTTTTTTCGAATGTACAAATGCGTGAACTTTGGTGTTGTTGAGGTGATAAAGTAACGATTATGGAAAAGAAATTGAACTACCCATCGTGCGACTATTTTGCAAGTCACATAATCTGTCAACACTTGATTCTGAACATACGCCTTTTCTGTTGAACTTCTGGATCCCAATGTTTTTTCTTTGTGACTAAACGTAAGCAAAGTTGTTTAGACGAAAACTATTAGCAGGACATTTGTAAACGGTTGCTGGTAGCAAAGCCTAATTACCATTGAGACTAATGTTTTCAAGTTTCAACTCATATATGCAGTGCGAAATTTCACATGGGTCGCCACTGCATTAATTATGGTCATGCATATCTATAAAGTAGGCAAACCATGACGTACTGGATTCGTCAATTAATATATTCATCTACTACAAATCTTGAGATCAGTAATAACAAACTTTGACCTATGCCTTATTTATGCAGTGTGACGTTCTCTGGGAACCCCCGGGTCACGAGGTATACGATGTGCTGGGCTAGTCTTCTCAACCGTAGATAAATCATTCGCGTCGACGAGTGCGGGCCACGATTGAACGTTGGAATGGTAATGGCGATGGTGCCCGTTTGTGTGGTGATCATGCTGGCAATAGCGGCAGTTGATGGGATCGAAGTTAAAGGTGAGCTACAGCTAGCAATAGTTCGAGTGATTGTATAACTGCGAGTGTATGAATATATAAGTGCGAATGTGGGTTTTCATGTGTACGTTCGTGTGTGTGCTTGTGCATGTTCGCGAGTGCGTGTGTGTCGGGGAGGTTAGGTGTGTTTGTATGTGTGTGTGTGCGTGTGCGTGTGCGTGTGCGTGTGCGTGTGCGTGTGCGTGTGCGTGTGCGTGTGCGTGTGCCCGTGTGTGCCCGTGTGTGCCCGTGTGTGCCCGTGTGTGCCCGTGTGTGCAAATATACCTTCTACATTTACCAGGGTTCCCGTGGAGACACAGCTAATGCGTTCTCTGCAATGCATACGATTGATCATATATTTTACCGTCTTGCACCAGTGGTGTTACAAGTGTGTACTACACCACAGACAGTTTCAGCGACGAACGTATCAGCTGCGTGTAATGTATGTTCTGATAGAAAAGGTCCGCAATAGTTAGTAAGGGTCTGTACAGTGCAACACATAACGAAGTCACACACATTGAATAGCTACGGAATTCATAATTTCACATTTATAAAATACCGAGACAGAGCACCGCTAAGATAACGCTACGACAGTCTAGTTTTTATTAGTGAGCAGCTAAACATACGCAGTGGGCGGAGTATAGTTCATCCTAGGGCACCTTACGTAACGAGGTATTATGTAATAACCAAGATGTGGTGGCTGCGAATAGACTGTGCGCGGCCAGGAATTGATTGGGAGACAAATACAGTGGCAGTTGATAGTTGCAGCTCGGCGTTGATGGCAATGTCGAGAACGAACCAATATGAAAACGTGACATTACTACACACGCACACGCACTCGCACACGCACACGCACTCGCACTCGCACACGCACTCGCACACGCATACGCCACGCCACACCACACCACACATCCCACACGCACACACGTACGCACGCACGCACACACGCGCACACGCGCACACGCGCACACGCACACACGCACACACGCACACACGCACACACGCACACACGCACACACGCACACACGCACACACGCACACACGCACACACGCACACACGCACACACGCACACACGCACACACGCACACACGCACACACGCACACACGCACACACGCACACACGCACACAAATACAATGTATTACGGTCACCCACAGGACTGGACCAAAATAACCTTAATAGCAAGATGACCGTAATACTGAATTGTTGACTGAAGCATTGGACACATCACCATACGCCTACATGTGCATGCCATTTTAATAGCAATGAGCATTAAGCAATAAAATATGCATTGTCACGTGTCATGTTTTATTAATGGATGCAGGTGTTTGTTTGAGGAATAGGTCAATATGAACTTTGATTACAATTAACATTTAGATAGACACACGCTCGTAGGCTTGCATATTGATCCTACTAATAGCGTTGTGGTTTTTATTATAAAGTATGGGACCTATAAATTATACCACCAAGCGTTATACTTGGTACAATAGATTATTTACTAACGTAATATTTACTTTGATGTTTGTAAATAATTCGGGACTGACCTTAATGGCGAGGTGACCGAATAAACGAGGTGACAGTAAACCTAGATTCGACTGTATATATTATTAGATGTCTCAATTGGTGGAAACTTGAGAAGCGATCGGCGTCCTATACTTATTAGTGTATATATGTGTGCCGCGAATACTTCTACGGTAATATTTTGATCGTACGTTGTAAATGGCTAATGCACACAGATATTATTAGTATCTCAATGTGCTTTGTGCAACGATCAATTAATAACAATTACGACTGACACGACAATCAACAACAGAAATCAAAAACAGTATCAGGTGGGTGCTAGCCGCGTGAATATGACTGTTTACAACACAAATCAACATATATATACCTCAGATGGGCGGAATACATAAAGAAAGCATACAAAATGGCTTCTCGATCAGCCAACGGCGTCCTTGTTCACTTTCCATGTGGGATAATTCTCTAAGAGGCAATCTTATTAAATCCTATTAAATCACATTTGGTCGTTAGAATTTGCAAACCAGGTAATGGTTTTTGCTATCAAGCTTCAGCAAGATAATAATCGTATTACTACCACGGTATTCGCATTGCAGTACCAAGAAATCGTAGGTCGAGTGAACTAAAACAGACTGACTGGAATGAACTAGGAAAACGCGAGCTGAACCGGGCCTTACAACGGAAACCTAACACGAACGTAGCCAAGAACGTGATTCTTTTCCTGGGAGACGGAATGGGTCCAGCCACTGTGACTGCAGCCCGATTCTACCTGGCACAGTCGAGGGGGAAGAGGATCGAACACACGGCTTTGGCGTGGGAAGATTTCCCCGACGTCGCGTTGTCTAAGGTAACCATCATTAATACATTTACTTTGCCATGTTTTATAATTATGCTTGTATAATAAGTACAGTTGTGGCTTTCTGGATGTTTGTATCACTATAGTTACACAAGCACTAAAAAGTTTATATGTGAGTTGTGAATATTATTTTGTAATTTATATATAATTCGTGTTGTATTTATTCAGGTTTTTTTAGTTTGAGAAGGGCATAGCAACACATAAGTCTAAGACTTCAGCTATGTCCTTTCAGCAGCAGCAGCAGCAGCAGCAAACCATACGGTGCATGTATTATGTTGTTGTTGTTGTTGTTGTTGTTGTTGAATAAACGTTCATTCATTCATTCATTGACGTACCACTACACATCCGATGTAAATACTACTACTAATAATAATTCTTTTATATAACGCCTCATTCAAATAATTGGTCTAAGCGCTGTAGAGTGGTAATAGAAATAACATGTAAAACCACAACCTAAAAATGCAATAATTACTACTAAATATTATCAACTACATTGCCTTTAAAATAATCATAAATAAATAAACACAAGAGTACAAGCTTTAAAATATTAATATTATTAATTTAAAACTCGCGCATTGGCAAACTGTGAGGGGCAGTTGGTTCCATGCTCTTGGAGAATGTTAGAAGTACACAGGGCCTTGAAGGAGGTTGACAAACATGGAAAACGAAAGAGGATTGTGTAGGTGTTCTTTCAGGGGGTTGTTCCGTACATCTGACTTCTTATATAGAGTAATTTATATTTAATAAAATGTTCACACAAGCGATTAATTGTCAACTTCAACGATAGTCACCGACCGATATCATTTTGTCGCGTTACATCGCGGGCTGGAATCGGTGGTGTGAACACGACTCCGAGTCTAGTTGTTATGGTATGGTATGGTAAGTTTGTCTATCAGCAAAAGAGCGATCGGTCACAATTTGGTCGACAATTGGTCAAGATTTTGACGTAGTCCGCATGTATAATTAAAGTGCGACCAATTGATGCACAACCGCTCACGTAAACCGGCTTCTAGTAGTGTTCTTATGTAGGGATTCAGTATTACTAATTATGTGTATTCTGCACCAGACTTACAACGTAGATCGCATGGTGCCTGA
>OZ023209.1:56750159-56761133 GCA_963995525.1 Escarpia spicata
TGTGTGTGTGTGGGGGGGGGGGGGGGGTGTGCGTTTGCGTGTTTGTTTGTGTGTGTGTGTGTGTGTGCGTGTGTGTGTGTGCGCGCGCGTGCGATTGTGCGTGTAGTGTGTGTGTTTGTGTGTGTATGCACGCGTAAGTATGTGTCCGCGTGCTTGCGCGCACATGTGTATGCGTGTGTATGTCAGTGTGCATTTACATATATTGCATGATTAAGCATCACTTCAAGTTCGTTACTAAAATATCGTTGCGTCTAATGAAAGAATGCATAGTTAATATTCGCATGTTTAATAATAACAATTATGTTTCATATTAACAATTGGTCACTACCAATGTACGCGATAAGCAACGAAAGGCGCGAACAATTTATTACGCAGCGCTTGTTGTTGTTGTGTGCAGGTTTAATTGATGTCGGTGTACCGGAAGATGGTAAACCAATGCTTACGTTGACGTACGCAGATGGACCGGGCTACAAGGTTCACCGCATGCAGAATGGCACGGACACACCGCGAATGAATCTGACTAATTTTCATCGTACGTACCTTACAAATGTAGCCAATATGCGTACTGTGTACAATGTTTGTACTCATTACTTCCGGTTTGTTTTCCTGTCTAGATCGTTGAGAATTTGTGGTGCAGAACAGTTAAAAAGCGGTGGAATTATTGATCAATAAGTATTATTCTTGCCTTAATATTATTCATAAAGCAGCGGTAGGCATATATATATATAGAGTAACAGCTGTGCTTAAAGTTAGCCAGATAAAGTATTTTAGAACACTTTAGTATAATGAGTGATAATAGGATTACTTCGGCTAAAGGCTTCGATAAGTTTGTAAAAGAGATTTAACAAATCTGATTATGTGGTAGAATATATAGGAAATAAAGTAACAAACATAAACTACTTACATAAGATACTACCTGAGTTAGTCAGATCCTGCTAGATACTTTGATTAGCAATCACCTAAATAAGGCAGTCTAGCGTAACGTAATTCAGTGCGTGGGGTGTTCGAAGGTGGAATGTCTGCAGAAGGAGGAAGTTAGGTTGACAGATATTGTGAAGGGGATGGAGTTGAGAATTAGCAAGGAGACAGGTGGAATGGAGAGAGACGACAGGGAGAGAGTTGGGAATATTGTGAGACTGAAGGAGCAGAGTAGTGGCAAGAAGATTGAGGAAAGGAGATTGAGAGGAGGGAGGGTGATTGGAAGGGAAGAAATTGGAGAAGCGACAACAGGAAACGTGACAGGCGTGAAGGTGACAGGGGAGAAAGTGACCGTAGAGAAAGAGATAGGATGGTAAAGGAGACGGGAAAGGAGAGAAGAAAATGCGATGGGTGGGGGGAAGTTGACTGGACGAAAAGAAGTGAGAGTAAATGTGATAGAAGAGAAGTCGATAAAAGAGACGATCTCAGGAGGAAAGGTGACAAGAGAAAAAGCGACAGGAAAGAATGGAACGGAAGAGAATGTGACAGGAGAAGGAGAAGGAGCTACTCTGAGGCAGTGATTGAGGGGGCAATGAGAAAAGACAGGGTGTTCATGGGCGACTCTATTCTTCGAAAGACAGATAAGACACCAAGCGAGGAGAGGACGTCGTTGTTTATTTACCGGATAGAACATGTGACTGAAAGGGTAGAGAAGGCACTGGGGCATGGCAAGGGAGGGTCTATGCTAGTACACGTAGGGACAAATAATGCAGACAGGGAGGGAACAACTGGGATAGTACAGAAGTACAGACAGTTAGTGAGGAAGTTAAAGAACACAAGAGTTGAACAGATTATTCTCTCGGGAATGTTGCCAGTAATGGGAGGAAGGGGGACAACGTATAGAAACTGCAAGAGGATGGCGATCAACGCACTAGTTGAGCAGATGTATGAAGAAGAGGAGGTGGGATTCATAGATTTATGGGGATACTTTGTTGGGAGGGAAGAAATGTACATGAGAGGTGGCCTCCATCTAAGTAGCAGTTTTCTCAGAGAACCTGCTGCGATCTGTTGCATTTATTTAAACTAGATGCACAGGGAGGATTCACAGAGAAGCCTGAAACTATAGGCATTTATAATGAGAGTACAAATAAATCAGCAAAGAACAGCCTGGAAAACTGTTCTGAAGGTGGATATAAATATGTTTTGTTTAAATGCAAGGGACATAATAAACAAAAGAAGTGAACTAAACATTATGGTAGAAGATATTGACCCTCACGTAATAGTTATAATCGAATCATGGGCCACCACTAATATCAGATGCCGAATTGGGACTGACAGGCTATGTATTGTTTAGGAAAGGTAGAATAGGAAAAATGGGAGTTGGATTTATTTTATATATTAAAGAATCTATCCAGTCTGGTGAAATAAAGTTAGAAAGAGAACCATATTGCGAAGAAGCTGTTTGGTGTAACCGAGTTTCAGGAAACTCAATGGTAACGGTTAGGTTAGTTTATCGAAGTCCAAACATAAGCATGGAAGAGAATGAAAAGGTACAAAACGCTATACGGGAAGTGAGCAAACGGGACTGTATTATTATGGGGGATTTTAACATTGGTCATATACAATGGAAATACCTGCAGAGTGATGGGAGTGGGGACTCAATATTGAGGATTAAACATATCTTACTTTCAATGCATAAACATTGCAATAATCGCTGCCTTGGTTACATTAGGTCCGTCCCCAGCGTTTAGGAACAGCTGTGTTATATAGCGAAACCTCGTAGCAGACCGAGAGTTTAGGAGAACTTGTTTGTTTTATTGGCTTTTAACAAGAAGCTCAGTCATTTTCCTTTGAGTAGTAAATTGATGACTGAAACCAATTCCTGAAATGAAATGATAACATGAACGATAAACTTTTATTTCAAACATTTTATTAAAGAATACTTATGATTTCGGATTTTGGCAAATAATTGAACTATTTTCTAAAAATGAAAGTAACCTATTCCAGAACCAACTTGTGAACGTCTCCAATACGGAACAATAGACTGGGTACATGAGCATTATAAAAATATATTTCCTAGAAATATGTTCACGTGTTTTTAAACTGCGTTTTATGATCCAAGGTCTCTCGGAACAAGCAGACAAGTAGGTTGCTTGGTTTCCATGAAGCATCATCTACTTAGTGCTAAAATAATACGATGATGAAATTGTTATTTGCGTGTTTGCTGTCGTCGAGCACAGTTATTGTTTGAAAAGGTGGATACAGTTTATTGTTTGAAAGGATGATATGTATTTGTGGAAATCAAATAGTGTCAACTATTCACACCACTGAGAAGATAGAGTTAAACACGTAATTCCATACTGTATCAAATTATCATGTTCGTAGCTCCCTTATCAAAATGACCATTGTCATTAAAGTTATAATATGTGTTAAGTATAGGTAACGCGGAAACCGTAAATCCAGTGTTGCCCAGTATTGAAGACGCTCACACGTACATGCTAAAATGTATTCGACCGTTTTGTACTTACGAGTTTCAGGTGACAAGAACTTTGTCAACGATGCTTCCGTATATAGGAAGCGCGAAAGTCACGGAGGAGAGGATGTAGCGATCTACGCCCGCGGTCCAATGTCGCATCTGTTCCACGGAGTCCACGAACAGAACTACATCGCCCACGTGATGCGATACGCATCCTGCGTCGGCGATAATCGAGATCACTGCGCAAAGTCTAGACAATCACCCGGAAGTAACAAGGGCGCAGGCGCGGATTCATTAAACCGGAAATATACATGGATTATCGTCATGGTTGGTTTACTGCTGACACGTTTCGTGACTTTTGTGTAGAGGACTGGATTATAAGTTGAGACACACATTAGATATTATGTGATAATGCACACTTCCAATGAAAGTGATAATTTAGGTGAAACGACACTTATATGATAACAATTGAACGACAATAAAAATGAGTATGACAACGGTAATAACAACAGGTTCCTTGAGACAAATTCAAATTTAAACATAGCAGACAATAATGTGACAAAGTAACGTTTGCAGGAACATTAACATTTCAATGCACAAAATGGAATCATCTGCATTTTCGAATCTGATCTCATCGGACTGAACAATTGTAGTGCGACGCCATTTGTAGCAGAATGTGTGCTGTCATTAGCTGAGGATAGCGAGATTAACGTCTTGTGTAGGGTATATAAAGACCCGTTTACATGAACGACTACATTTTCCACTTATGCCGTCCGACACTGTGCAGCATACTAACGCAAAAACAAATACATTATGTCTTCGTTTACAAGATCGACATGTTTGAAAACAGCGAATAAAATATATTGACTCGCGCTAATCTAAACTTGTGCTTTAATGAAAGGTCACAATTGGGGCACCTGACCTACTGTCCGTTGCTCACATCGCTGATTGGTCCCTGACCTACTGTCGGTTGCTCACATCGCTGATTGGTCCCTGACCTACTGTCGGTTGCTCACATCGCTGATTGGTCCCTGACCTACTGTCCGTTGCTCACATCGCTGATTGGTCCCTGACCTACTGTCGGTTGCTCACATCGCTGATTGGTCCCTGACCTACTGTCGGTTGCTCACATCGCTGATTGGTCCCTGACCTACTGTCGGTTGCTCACATCGCTGATTGGTCCCTGACCTACTGTCGGTTGCTCACATCGCTGATTGGTCCCTGACCTACTGTCGGTTGCTCACATCGCTGATTGGTCCCTGACCTACTGTCGGTTGCTCACATCGCTGATTGGTCACTGACCTACTGTCGGTTGCTCACATCGCTGATTGGTCCCTGACCTACTGTCGGTTGCTCACATCGCTGATTGGTCACTGACCTACTGTCGGTTGCTCACATCGCTGATTGGTCACTGACCTACTGTCGGTTGCTCACATCGCTGATTGGTCCCTGACCTACTGTCGGTTGCTCACATCACTGATTGGTCCCTGACCTACTGTCGGTTGCTCACATCGCTGATTGGTCCCTGACCTACTGTCGGTTGCTCACATCGCTGATTGGTCACTGACCTACTGTCGGTTGCTCACATCGCTGATTGGTCCCTGACCTACTGTCCGTTGCTCACATCGCTGATTGGTCACTGACCTACTGTCGGTTGTTCACATCGCTGATTGGTCACTGACCTACTGTCGGTTGCTCACATCGCTGATTGGTCCCTGACCTACTGTCGGTTGTTCACATCGCTGATTGGTCACTGACCTACTGTCGGTTGTTCACATCGCTGATTGGTCACTGACCTACTGTCGGTTGCTCACATCGCTGATTGGTCCCTGACCTACTGTCGGTTGCTCACATCGCTGATTGGTCACTGACCTACTGTCGGTTGCTCACATCGCTGATTGGTCACTGACCTACTGTCGGTTGCTCACATCGCTGATTGGTCCCTGACCTACTGTCCGTTGCTCACATCGCTGATTGGTCACTGACCTACTGTCGGTTGCTCACATCGCTGATTGGTCACTGACCTACTGTCGGTTGCTCACATCGCTGATTGGTCACTGACCTACTGTCGGTTGTTCACATCGCTGATTGGTCACTGACCTACTGTCGGTTGCTCACATCGCTGATTGGTCCCTGACCTACTGTCCGTTGCTCACATCGCTGATTGGTCACTGACCTACTGTCGGTTGTTCACATCGCTGATTGGTCACTAACCTACTGTCGGTTGCTCACATTGCTGATTGGTCCCTGACCTACTGTCGGTTGCTCACATCGCTGATTGGTCACTGACCTACTGTCGGTTGCTCACATCGCTGATTGGTCCCTGACCTACTGTCGGTTGCTCACATCACTGATTGGTCCCTGACCTACTGTCGGTTGCTCACATCGCTGATTGGTCCCTGACCTACTGTCGGTTGCTCACATCGCTGATTGGTCACTGACCTACTGTCGGTTGCTCACATCGCTGATTGGTCCCTGACCTACTGTCCGTTGCTCACATCGCTGATTGGTCACTGACCTACTGTCGGTTGTTCACATCGCTGATTGGTCACTGACCTACTGTCGGTTGCTCACATCGCTGATTGGTCCCTGACCTACTGTCGGTTGTTCACATCGCTGATTGGTCACTGACCTACTGTCGGTTGTTCACATCGCTGATTGGTCACTGACCTACTGTCGGTTGCTCACATTGCTGATTGGTCCCTGACCTACTGTCGGTTGCTCACATCGCTGATTGGTCACTGACCTACTGTCGGTTGCTCACATCGCTGATTGGTCACTGACCTACTGTCGGTTGCTCACATCGCTGATTGGTCCCTGACCTACTGTCCGTTGCTCACATCGCTGATTGGTCACTGACCTACTGTCGGTTGCTCACATCGCTGATTGGTCACTGACCTACTGTCGGTTGCTCACATCGCTGATTGGTCACTGACCTACTGTCGGTTGTTCACATCGCTGATTGGTCACTGACCTACTGTCGGTTGCTCACATCGCTGATTGGTCCCTGACCTACTGTCGGTTGCTCACATCGCTGATTGGTCCCTGACCTACTGTCGGTTGCTCACATCGCTGATTGGTCCCTGACCTACTGTCGGTTGCTCACATCGCTGATTGGTCACTGACCTACTGTCGGTTGTTCACATCGCTGATTGGTCACTGACCTACTGTCGGTTGTTCACATCGCTGATTGGTCACTGACCTACTGTCGGTTGCTCACATCGCTGATTGGTCCCTGACCTACTGTCGGTTGCTCACATCGCTGATTGGTCCCTGACCTACTGTCGGTTGCTCACATCGCTGATTGGTCACTGACCTACTGTCGGTTGCTCACATCGCTGATTGGTCACTGCTTCAAACAGTTGGACAACTGTCGTTCAGGAATCAAGAAACACGAATCCCATCAGATTGGACCCAGTCTCAATTCGATTGACACAGTCGTAGCCACACCCACACATTGACATCGCTAATAGATTTCCCGAGAATATATATTCGACCAATTGTTGTTCTGCGATCTCGCACGATATCGAATCAGAGGAAATAATCGGACAAACATAACTCGTACGAATCGGCTATAATGTGTTGCCTTTCCTGAAACGTAATCACGGTACCAGAATGTTTCCCGTCGGTAATAATAGCTGATCAACAGTGATTACACATCATGAAATGATGACCTTATTCAATGTATTCAAACGTAGTGAAAACCTATACGTAATTTAGTTTCATTTGGTTCACCAAGACATATTTACTAAATCCAAAACACCCTTTTTGTATGAATGCAGTAATTAACAATGCTGAAATCCAGTAATCAAAATAAACACATATACTGTGTGGCTGTAACTAACCGGAAGTTCACACTAATATGTACACTCTCTAAAAACCTAATAGAATCTGAATTACATGATGTGGCAAAATGTTGCAACAGTTGAAGTGCAGTAGGTGCTATGTGCAAAGTGGACCGCAACATCTTGTTAATTCTATTATATAAACAACAATAAAGGAAGGCAAACCACCAGTATATCACGAGAAGCATAAACCATTTACAGCCAACTAGCAAAATGCCCTTCCCCTGACGGGATAACTTGGTAGTTCGTACGTCACAGTCGTGGTAGCAACATTTACCAACTGTTAGAAAACACACAGCGTCGTTACATGAACACCATAACGCACGTGCTGCAATATTCGTTGTATGCCCAAAATGGCGAAGCTCGGAGAAAACGTGAGGTTCACATCCATCGATAGGCCCTAGTCGTGAGAAAGTAGAATTGTCAAATGATATTGATATTGCTGCGACATTGACATGAGGGTAGAGGTAAGCCTGTTGATCCAGCGTCTACTTCATGTTGCTAAGCACCCTAGCCATGACGCACGGGCCGGTTTGCGCCTTTTCACTTACACATTTTGTTAGCGCTGTGGTATGAATGCTATCTGCGCTGTGATTGGTTACTGACAAGTAAACAATCGCGCAAACATATGTTGCGAGTGAACCGCGGGAACTGACCTATATCAAAACATAATTTGTTGTTTTTCAGCCGTGTATACGCGATCGTGAATGCATTTACATTATAAATTCAGTCTTGACCGCGAACCGTAACAGTACTAACACATTCAAAACTTGTGTGAACATGTTGCATTGACCAATGGCAATGTATACGATAAGTCGAAATACACAGTCGCTAGAATGTACATAGAAAATATTCGTATTAGAACGAGAGGGCTGGCAGCCGAAAAAGGGACTGTTTCGACTCTGATCGCCTACACGGCTATAGTCTATAAACAAATTATAAAGTATATGTTTTACCTTGCACAGACAGGGTTATCATTATCATTATGACATTTATGAAAATAAGCATTTATTTTTGCATTCATATTACATACATTATATTTTCGCGATTCATTAATCTGTCTTTTGAAGTTAAAACTGAATATATCACATCAATGACAAAGCCAAATGCATGTAGATTACAATCTTTTAATAATTAATATGCACGTGAATAAAAAGCATTAACTATTTACAATTTATTGAATGAGTTAATATATATATACACTGCATGTGTATATGTATATATATATATATATACTAGGATTCACTATCCAGTTATCTATACAAGGTCACAAGGCATCAACAATAACAGATTATACTCTTGTTCCATATGCTCATCAAAATACAAAAAGGGGTTATTCCGCCTGCATGCACACGTAGAGCCAAACAAGGCAACAGATCACACTAAATCGTTATTCACTCATCTATTGTTTGGAATACAAAATTAATCGATAAAGCATACTTTACTCCACATGTACCCGAATTTCAAGTAATAGAAAACTACAATGTATAGAACAATATATGCAATGTTGGCTTTCATTACTATTTCCAACTAGATGAATATATGATAACAACAATTTTCCTCATGCCTGTGCGTATATTCACAGTATTTGAATACATGTTTTTCACAAATTAGTTACTTAGCATCATTATAAAAATTACCCAGTAGCATTAAATTCTGATTATCTATTCTGTTTTCCAGTCTTAATTGCCATATATTTGTTCGTACACCCAATAGTAAAAAATATCATACCAGTCTACCAATGATACAGAAACCCATGGATATAGTAACGCAAAATAGGCAGTGATTAACAACCTGGACGTCATGAAGCACATATCCTTGTTTATTATATTACACATACTTACAAAGCTAACTATAATTACAGTAGGCTATTATAATAGCAGATGGTTTCTTTTACCAGATATGACCCCCATTGCAGTAGCTAATCCATTAGGCTAATATACAGGATTACTTGAACCTATATATGTGCTAGTAATACTCAATAGTTGGAAACAATAAACAATGAAGCATTGATCCACACAGGTCCGCATCACTTGTCACATACAATATTCATTCTCAGTTCACTCCTCAATTTAACATAATTTTTATTTCTCCGACATCATTCACTCAACATAGGCTGGCTTGTAAAGTAAAATATGAACACACACTGTATGTTCAAAATAATTATGTGCACATAACTAACACTAAGTATTGTATTACTCAATACTTCGCAAATAAACATGCACACAATATCATACTCGCTCCTATAGTTTTATAATAAGTAAACATATAAAAGATGAATGAAATTACTGTAAACATTACAAACACTTCTTAAATTATGCAAATGAAAAGCCATTGTTATGGGCCTATTAGAGTTTGATAACACTATTTGTCTAAGTAAAACACGTACCAATTGTGTTAATAAAAGCTAGCAATCAAGACAAAATGAATCAATGTTTTCTCCAAAGCAATATTTTAACCGACAGCATACGGCGGGTTATGAGGAGCTGCTGGGCAGTTTGTGTTATTCGATGACTTCCTTGCCTCTGCCGCCATCGACCGTGGATGTGTGTTGTCATGTGACGTATTTTTTCTACAAAGCATCAAATCATCAGAATTAGTTATTAATACAGCAACACAATTATAATTTACAAAATTATGCAAAATTGCATAGTACAATGTTCACCGCATTGGTTGTGGTTGTTGGGTCGTCAGGTATACTAGATAAAATAAATGTAATTGCCCAAAAGACATCCCTATTGAGTGTTACATTACGAAACAAACATTTTAATAGGGGAGTTTAAACTTTTTTGTTTTATATGCAGTGTTAGCTTTCTTTACTATTTCCAACCAGATAAATATATATTAAAAAAAAGAATTTATCATGCCTATAACCATATGTGCGTATTTCTAGTAAACCGCTGGCGCGCTACTGTTGATTGTAGCTCAAAATAGCTATGTTGTAGTAACTGTACTAATTGAATATACCGTAACACATGTCGTTTATTTGGATTTAATTACTTGTTGTTAACTTATTCTGTAGAGTACCAGGGAACAGACTGGCGGCGACTGGTACCACCATCGTTTTGGATTGTTCGTTATATTTTGACAGCCATTCTGTCAAACCTTGTGAAGTAGTTGTGCGTGTGTGAGTGAGCGAGCGAGCGTTTGTGAGTAAGTGCCTGAGTGAATGAAATGGGTCAGTCAGCGAGTGAGTAGGCCAGTGAGTGAGTGGGACATTGAGTGCATGAGTGAGTGAGTGAGTGAGTGAGTGAGTGAGTGAGTGAGTGAGTGAGTGAGTGAGTGAGTGAGTGAGTGGGTCAGTCAGTTAATGATTAGGCCGCGAGATTAGGCCAGTTAGTGAGTTGGCTAGTGAGTGGGTCAGTTAGTGAGTGTATCAGTGTGTGAGTCAGTGGGTCATTGAGTGAGTGAGTTTTATTTTTTTAGAGGGCAGAAGGGTCCATATGCATGAATGTAGGTTCATATCCTTTGCCTTTACAGTGAGTGAGTAGGCTTATATTGCCGTATTCCCATAACGCCATGGTATATTATAATTGCATTGACTACTTTAGTTGTTACGTATACGAAGGCTACGCTACGAAAAATGCGATACGTTGACCTGGTGTAGCCTAACTCGTAACTGACTATCTAGACTAGTTTAGACCGACGTCGGCGGGTTCATGCTTGACAAATGCCGCGTGCGCTTGTTTACTTGTCAGCAACCAACCACAGCGCAGATAGCATTGCTACCACAGC
>OZ023209.1:56761333-56783833 GCA_963995525.1 Escarpia spicata
ATAAGAGAAGTGAGCGTGAGAGAGAGAGGGAGAGAGAGGGAGAGGTAGAGGGAGAGGGAGAGGGAGAGGGAGAGGGAGAGGGAGAGGGAGAGGGAGAGGGAGAGGGAGAGGGAGAAGGAGAGGGAGAGGGAGAGGGAGAGGGAGAGGGAGAGGGAGAGGGAGAGGGAGAGGGAGAGGGAGAGGAGACGGTGAGAGTGAGAGAGAGTAAGAGAGTGAGAGTGAGAGTGAGAGTGAGAGTGGAGAGTGAGAGTGAGAGTGAGATGGAGAGTGAGGGTGAGAGTACTCTCACTCAATGTCATAATTTTAATGTGCATAGATAATTTGTTATTAACACATTTCGTACCCGGATTTGGCCTATAAAACAAACAAACTGAACTAATCGCAACGAGTTCTGTATAAGCGACATGCAATGTAAATCGCAATAGCGACGAAGACTATATATAGTGGCGCCACCTCACGCAATCTTCACAAGCGACTCTACCGAATTGACAACGCTACCTCCTAAAGGCATATGGCATGTTTCTGTGGGTGTACTGGTTGACCATTAAGGTGGTGAGTGTCTGTTTTGTTATATGTAACGTATTACACGCATACGTATCACGTTAAAATTGTATTCCCTTATACAACTTTTTTATAAAAGGAAACAGAAGTCATCTTTCTGGGCCTATGCATCCTAAACATTTTATACAAACTAACCATTAGCAACAACAATCAAGTCTATTATTCCAGCAGTTTACTCAAGTAACCAGTTGAAGATACACAATTTAAATTGTGCTGACAGGGCTATTGTGATAGGAAGCCTGACGTCACCAATGTATAGTCCCCAGCTCCTAATTGACCAGTCGCTAAACAGAGAATACTATTCTATTGTGCATTGCCGAATTTGTATTTTTGCGCTGTAAATACTAAAAATGTTGAGGAAACATTCGACGCGTCGTTGCAGCTTCAACTTAAAGAAGCTTTAGACGCTTGTTTAAATAGTTATGCTACCTGCCGGAAACGGTACGACTTCGCTATAATATCCCACATTGAAGATGAATAATGAATAAACCAAAAGCGTGATACCCTTGGTTGTCACAGGGTGTCACGAAAACAGTTTCTTGGTATATATTACAGAGAGGAACGCTTGAAATAAAATTGTCTAGGGTATAGTTTATTTCGTGACTTTGATTCTAAAGGTTCAACTAAACGTGGCACTGTTCGTATGTTAGCACAATCAACACAATGATATCATTTCACATAATTTACATATTTTTATCCTTAAATATTGATATCAATACACGTAACGTTACAATGGATTAAAAGATTCAATCGCGTGGCGATTGATTACACCGTTTATGCTTGACAGAAGAATTTACTTAAGTAGAGGTCGCATATATATAGGTGCGTATAAATTTATAGATAATCTACATGCTAAAGTAGACAAATAATGAGTACTAATGTTTCTACAAAGATTAATAATGTTCAATATACCGAATGATTCACCCCGGGCGATCGACACATTCGAAGTTGTAGGCAGTAGACAACACAGACGAGTCGAAGGTTTGCTCAATGCCGACCGCTGTCGAAGCGGGATTCCCGAATTCAACCGCGTAGTTGAGAACACGAACGCGTAGTCTACTTTTCGAATGTCTTTCGCTGTTCGCAGCGAGAACCGAACTTCATGAACACGATGATACTTGACCTGAGGCGCCGCCGACGGTAGACACGCTTTTTCTTATGCTTTTTTCAAATGCATATTAATTTTTATCTTATTCTTGAAAAGGTCAACGATTATTAATAACTAACGATATACACTCGCAATAAATTCTAACTTGAATATAACTTGGGCCCATTCGCACTCTCTCTCAATCTCTCTCTCTCTTCTCGCTCTCTCTCTCTCTCTCTCTCTCTCTCTCTCTCTCTCTCTCTCTCTCTCTCTCTCTCTTCTCCTCTCTCTCTCTCTCTCTCTCTCTCTCTCTCTCTCTCTCTCTCTCTCTCTCTCTCTCTCTCTCTCTCTCTCTCTCTCTCTCTCTCTCTCTCTCTCTCTCTCTCTCTCTCTCTCTCTCTCTCTCTCTCTCTCTCTCTCTCTCTCTCTCTCTCTCTCTCTCTCTCTCTCTCTCTCTCTCCCTCTCCCTATCTCTCTCTCGCTCTCGCTCTCGCTCTCGCTCTCGCTCTCGCTCTCTCTCTCTCTCTCTCTCTCTCTCTCTCTCTCTCTCTCTCTCTCTCTTAAGTTAAAATGTTATGTAAGTTGGATAACGGTAAATTATAAGCTTTGTTACTTATCCCAGTTTGACCTGCTGATATTACATACCTACCTTTGTATTTATTTACCATTAAAACGAAAACGAACAAGTGATCAAACTGTCTGACCTACTTGTATAGTTCATGTAAAGGGTTTTAAATGTGGAGAACTTCAACTCATGTCTGGCATGCGGGATGCAGAGAAGAAGTTGGCAAAATTGCAGGAGGTCAAGAGTAGAGACTTTCAGAAAATCCAACTTTAACCCACGGGATGGAGGACACGACGTGCAAGCTCACCCCCAACACAGTGATGGAGTATCATGGCTTCCATTGAGAATGCTACAAACTTTTCACCATGAATATGGACAGGTTGAAGTTCACCTCATCGCAACCATCTGATACCTCTACACTCCGAACTTCGCCGAACTTCCACAGAAGGCGATAAACTCATCTTCGCACTGAATTTTCTGTGGATCAGAGGGTGGTAAGAAGGTAAAAGTGAAAGGAGCATGGACCAGTCAAGGCATGAGTCAGTTTGAATTTGATGGATGGAAGACTGTGGCGACGATGGCAGAAATAAAACAGGATGAGAAGCTCCTCACAAGAATACGAGGTTTTGATCTGTTTGCTTGTAAAGCCAATTGCCACAAGAATTGCCGCACGCATGAACTATATGCAAAAACCATAGAATTGGCGAAGTACATATGAAGAGGCACGTGTTAACCAGCTCAACTTAATGGAAGACCATGAAAAGGCAGTTGACATAGTCTGTTGCATGGTGGAGAAGGATGTCCTGCATGATCGAAAGATGGTGAAATTGGCTGACCTGTAACAAGTGTACATATCTAGCATAGAGAATACAGAACACAGTAATCCTGACTATCGGAGTGAGAAATTAAAACTCAAACTTGAAAGCCATTCAATGGCCAACTGTCCTTCTACAATGTGCGGAATGGGGAAGTTCCAGTCAAGCATAGTCTATGTCACATATTAACATCAACACAGCCGTGTCACGTACATGCCTTACAGTTATGATCAACTGATGTTATCAAGACCACTGGTACATATCTTCGACAGACTATCCAGGATGTGTTTGCTGAAGCGCCTGGGCCCGAGGTTATCAAGCGTACTCGGTGCTTATACTCAACTACATGCTCAGACTCGAGATTTCGTGCTCACCAGAGAATCCGTGCTCACGGTGGTTATAAAACTTCTTGAGTACGTGCTCAACTGAGTACGCCGTCTTGAGTACAAGAGCGAAAGAATGAGCTCCTTAGACGCAATGACGCTGTTTTATTCAAATACACAAGCGGCCAGATGGAACTCTCTCGTTGGCGAAGATAACAAACCTACATTTATTTATAAACAACATCAACTTCCGATTATAAAACGATGACAGGCGAAGACCTTCGCCGTTGTGACATTTTTTATTTTGTGGTGAAATGCGCAGAGGAACATCGATAGAACAATGCTGAAGGAAGGTACTTATCTGTGCACAATGGAACCAACATGGTACAATATAAGTCAAAACATAAAATATCATAAAATCATTAGTAACATGACTGCCATATTGGTCACGCTGTATTGTTTCTGTAATTTTGTATCAATGTATCATTCATTGACATTGTATGTCAGAACGATGACCGCGAGTTGGACGGTGTTGATGTTATCAGATTGCCATATAATATTGGGAATATATGATGTTACGTTGTTTACAATAAATAAGTACCATGTACACAAGTCGTTTTGCGTTGGCATTCTTGCCTGTGTTACAACTTATATTATCTTGTCAATCTGATCAACTGTTATTTCCTTAGGCTATGCCTATGCCTGCTACGGTAGTAGACACGTTATTTATTGAATTCATGATCTTGGCATAAACATTGTTACATTGCAAGAAGTCTTGAAAAGTACTTGTAAGGGAGCCGCCATTGCTTATTTGCTGTGCCGGAGGATTCGGGAGACAAACATAGTCTAATCTGAAATTCACCCCACGTCCAGTTATAATAATATATCGTTGCGTGTCCCAAATTCGTGCGTTATGCAATTCAGTGACATTTAATAATAAATTCATAACAGTTTCAATAAAAAGTTCAAAATGGTTATTTCTTTTTTGAACTAAATCCGTGTTACACAATTAAATGACCGTTTTTTTAAATAAAGATATACATAGACATATTAATATTACTGTACATGTGTAAACATGAAGAAAATACGTACACATAAATAATGTCTATTGTACTTTAAATAAAAATAGCTTACTATAGCACTGTATTTAAAAGGATTTATACTACACCGCCTGGCAGACCGATTCGAACACCATCTCAGTTACTGCAGGAAGACTATTCGTTTTCTCTATATCCTCCATTGTTTATCGCCACGTACGGATGTACACAGCTGATTGAACTAATCCAACGTGGAATAAACAAAATGCCCAAACTTCGAAACAGCAGCCAACCCGTTTCGAAACAGAATTAATTAAATTGAGAGTCCAATTTTCTGACAATGTGCCGCTGTGCCACACATATGACACAGTACTGTGCAAGAGTTTTGCAGAAGTTAATTTATAACCACATGTCATGATACTTTATTATAACGTACCCGGTAGTATTTATCGATTATCGATGTAAACTGTACAATAGCAACACTTTTAGGTGTATCTAAATAGTTTGCACACACAAAGATATCTGTCCTGTACTTGTCTTTATGCAATACCAATCTCAGTCAGATGTTCAGCATGACCCTTAGCCTCTGTATGGCTTTTTAGTACATCGCTCTTCCACTCACAAGAGCAAGACTTCATTGTTTTTTTTATAATTGGCATAGTTTGTCTAACTTCAGTTTGGAAAAATGGCTTACCCTATTTATTAGAAAGTTGTAAACAATAAATCGTTTGTCATTTCAACCTAGTTAATTTTTGGTTACCTGGTAAATATGATCATATTAAGTGTCTAATTGATCACCTTTAAAACAATAGTTTACGAGTGTCCATTGTGCTGATGCCATATATAATTTATTATATGAATTTAATTTGTCAACTTATCCAGAATACATTGCATATTTTGTGTATAGTCAACTTCCAAAGGAAGGGGTCATACTTTGTGTGTTGAAAGCCTATCCTTGCCCCCGCCTTGTGTAGCAAAATAATGAATTAATTACATTATCAACTTTGCATGGACTAATAGCTTCAACATTTGTTTATTCTATTAATGTATAGACAAACGACAATATTGACAAAATATATATCGTATAGAGTTTGTGTGTACGTATGTTTGTAGGTATATGTGTATGTATGTGTGTATGCATGTACGTATGCCTGTATATATATATATATATATATGTGTGTGTGTGTGTGTGTGTGTGTGTGTGTGTGTGTGTGTGTGTGTGTGTGTGTGTGTGTGTGTGTGTGTGTGTGTGTGTGTGTGTGTGTGTGTGTGTGTGTGTGTGTGTGTGTGTGTGTGTGTGTGTGTGTGTGTGTGTGTGTGTGTGTGTGTGTGTGTGTGTATTTGTGTGTATATGTATGTATGTATGTGTGTAATATAAATATGTGTACGCTGTTTATTTGTGTAAATATAAGTGTGGATGTATGTATGCATGTAGGTACGTATATAGACAAACGACAATATTGACAATATAAATAATATAATTAATCTGTACTATTTACTACATTCCATTACTCCCAATTTAGAAATGTATTTTGTCTTATTGTGAATGTACATATGTTGTATCGGTGTGGCTTAATGTTCGGATGGTACTATATCAATCGTCCAGCTAAACGAAACTGTTTTGAAGAAACGTTTTGTACGAATCGCTCGGCAGCTGATTGTGAAATTGTATCGCCAAGCAGTAGTGACAAAGGAACGGTCCCCGTCGTCGAAAAAGGTACACAAAACATAAACGTTGTGACATTGTGTTGTAGTGTTTGTTTCCCGCTAGATTTGACAACTGTTCAGTAAATAGTGCCGTTTGACGCATAAAACGGAATCGCTAATTTCGTGGAACCACTTCTTCAAATGGATTGATTCCATCTCGGAAGCGACTCGGACGTTGATATCCAGCTTCTGTCTTCTCGTAAACATCGAACTTGGACAACGAATTCGACTAATTTCTACGTGAGCTGCCATCTTTGTTTGTTTGAGTACGGCGTTGAGTAGCATACTCAGAATTTAGACGTTTCATGCTCAAGTCTGAGAACGATTTCGTTCTCACAAAGTTCTATAACCTCCGTTAGTATCAGCATAGCGTGAAAGCGAGGCTTGAGCATGAAATTCTGAGCACCGAGCAGCGAGTACGGCTTTATAACCTCGGGCCCTGATCTTAAATGGCCAGCAACTCCCCGTGATTTTGACAGAATTGACACTAAAGTATCAGACACACTCCAGAAATTGTTATGTTATGTCATAACTGGGATGGCAGCTCCCACATCATCCCGCACATGGAGACTTGTTCTGTCAATTGGTTAGGACATCTGCCGGGCAACAACCAATGGATCGTGGAAGCTGCCAAACACATCTTCATGAGCATATCCATGCGTTATATGTTCAGGAGTGAAAAACTCTTCAGAATAGAATGGGACACTGTAAAAGCTATTCCTTTTCATTGGAGCTGGAAACAGCGCTAGCTGAAGCTGTTATGCAGTCGTCCAAGCTTCTCTCCAACCAGATTGTCAGGTCACCACCAGGACCAATGGTATTCCATTCATAATTTGATCATTTCGAACAGCTTCTGAATGATCTCACAGGAAAGGGATAGGATCAGTTCACACAGCTCATGGCATCACGTTACAGGAAGTTGGCAGTATGATCATTCTGCGGAATCTGATGACTGTCCTGAGATACCATCACAAACAAGGAAATAGGAGAGGTCGCTCAACCTGAAGGAGTCGGCCACACTGGAGAGAAGCTGATTCTGAAAGGAGAGGCAACCAAGAGGCCATCTGATTGGAAATCATTCTTGTCCAATGGTGAAAACAAGTGTCAGTTCATCAAACTGCTTCTGAAGCTGTGGCAGAGCGATGGATATGCTTCAAAACTGCAAGGAAGACAAGTGATCTTCATATGTGAGGAGAATGCCTCTCTGCTGACTTCCAATGACAGCCGGACGACAGTAACTCATGAACTGCCTCTTCTGAAGTTATCACAGGAGGAAACTAACTCAAGAGTTAGTTTCTCACCATCTTGTTTGACACTAGTGTAGGAAATAAGCAAAGATTGATTGATGTCAGCAAACTAGCAGTTGATCTCGGCCAAGACAAATGTACGGCTCTGATGGTTCTGCATGCTTTCAGTGGATGTGACAGCACTAGTGCGCCATTGACGACAAATACGATATATCAGGGTACCATCCAAGATAGGTTGGAAATGGGTAGTGAGACCCAATTGTTTCACTGTTACCACTTGAAATCATCTTCAAGGGACCCCAAAGCTTGAAAAACCATGGGTTGGTAGAGTTGTGGGGGGTGCACGAGGGGCGTATCTGGCCCATGGCCTAACAGTTTATTGCATGAAATAATGAATGATAAAGAATGTGCGATGTCAGGTGTGTGGAATGTTGCATTATTCTATATCGCATCCGTGCGTTATTAAAGAGGGATCTTGTTAACAACATGACACACTGTAATCATTGTGTTAGTGGCATTGATAATTTTCAGGAATATGTACGCTACTGTTTGAAAAGGAACTCTCAGAATTGATTACAAGGATATACCTGTATCTGCTTAATTCTGGGAACGCCTGGAATATTGATGTTGGTGTTTTGTTGTTGTGAACATTTCATAATCTAAAAATTTTAATTGAAATAACATTGCAGCCTGCCATACAAATTACAATTCACGGGTGAAGTCTGTGTCGAATAGAATGACTAAAATGGTTGTTAAGACATTATTAAAAATCGCGTTCCAGTGACTTTCGGCTAGTGATATTTGTTTTCATCAAATCGATAGCGTTCAATTTTCGCTTCTTGTGCAAGCTACCTATTATTTCATTACTACTCCGAAAAATCGTCTGTATAATATTTCGCTGTCTACATCTAGATTGCGTCCATCGGCATCACGAACACTAGCAAAAGAGGACATGACTCTGCACGTAGTTATGTTGCTATGCCATATGTGAAGGTGTATGTAAAATGTTGTACAAAGTGCGAGTAATGAATGAACAAATTGCGAATAAAAGAATAATCCATTTAAAAAAAAGCAAAGTAACGGCTCCCCTGAAGCGAAGGGTGGATCTACCGCCGTACCGACGCTCGACTCAGCCTCAGGCTCAGGCGATAGATTCTCGAGACGGAATTCCCGCCAGGTTTAATGTTGCATGTACATTAACTATTCTAAAGTGAAACCCTAAAAACAAACATCACACAACTTTTAAATGCAATGTACCATCATATTCTGGAAGATGAGGTGAAATGATCTGCAGGTAAGAGAAAAAATTCGAAATATGCTCCTGGCTGCGTATTGTTTACATGTTAAATTGACCCTCAACATGGACGGCGGCGCTCGTTGTCAAGGTAACCACACCGAAAGTTGTGTGTGTGTGTGTGTGTGTGTGTGTGTGTGTGTGTGTGTGTGTGTGTGTGTGTGTGTGTGTGTGTGTGTGTGTGTGTGTGTGTGTGTGTGTGTGTGTGTGTGTGTGTGTGTGTGTGTGTGTGTGTGTGTGTGTGTGTGTGTGTGTGTGTGTGTGTGTGTGTGTGTGTGTGTGTGTGTGTGTGTGTGTGTGTGTGTGTGTGTGTGTGTGTGTGTGTGTGTGTGTGTGTCGAAGAGTTGCATATATTAACACTCTCGGGGGAACGACGGAAATGGTTCAACGTATATCTATGTCGTAAAGGCATCCATATCAACACAAATACGTCACCACGTAACATAAATTATATAAATGTATTGCAGGCAGCAACTAAGTTGGCGGAGCGTAACATGTAAACATTTAGTGCGCATGACCAGAGCCTGCCAACCTCCTCTTAGGCCACACCGACGCCATATAACGTTTTGCCATGAGCCGTGGCGCCACACTGTGGATTAACATTTGACTAGATTTTTAATTGAAACTAATTTATATATTTCGCTAAATCCCTACGCTGCGGTTGATTTTTATTCGTGTCTGTGCAATACCTTTCGACATACACATCACATGTGTGAACCTTTCGCGTAAAAACAGTGCGAGTTGTCACCATGTCTGTGTACCTGCAGCTTGTGTGAGCTACATTGGCTATCATCAGATGATGCCACAGCCAATTGTCTGCGCCCACTAAGACTAAGCCCTAAGATAATTGAGCAACATCCCCGAAGCCCCCTCCGTTCGACCCCCCGGTGATCGGGTCGGCCAAACTATTGGAAAATAATAACTTTCTTGATGGAATAGTATGTACCATGTACTATTAATTCAAGGAATTCTCGAGTTTGCCGCTGGTACAGTATTAATTCAATCTCGTGACATTGTCACGTACGATCGAGTCGGCGAGGGAACAAAGTTACATGACCACCAAGTTCAACGGATTGGAGCTCAATGTCGTCCGCACAGTTGGCTTTCGCAAGATACCAGATGTATCGACCACAGTAATTTATTTCGACAATTAAAACGAGTATGATTTATGTTACTAAACACACTGCGCACATTACCTAAACTACTCACACTACGCATTTAATCATAGAAGAACCAGATTAGTAATGAATTGCTTTGCCCTATTGTCCTTTTGCATTATGACATACTGTAGAATTCTGTGTTTTAGCGGGCTGCACACATTATGCAGTAGATCGCTTTAGCTAAGACTACATCGTTTAATTGTGTGCGTTCTTAGCGGCTGCGGAACAGTTTTTTTACATGGCGCAAGGACACACCACAACGATAAGAGTTTGAATCACAGCTGTGATAATAACTGGCTAATTTCGTATTTTCATCAATGCCTTCAACATATTCAACAAGCATCACGAGGAGTTGTAGAGTCATTATGTGAGCGACCTGAAATTTGAAACACACCGTGACTTATTGTTCACACTACACACGCATATACAACATAAACAGTGACTGCTTGGCTTAACATGGTATTGGAGTAATAACACGATTATTCAAACAACACCAGCTTACTGTATGTAGACATTATCGGGATAAGCTGTAACTCAATATTTAAGTGTTCTTGCCATCCTAGAAATAAAGTTACTGAAGCTCTAACATCAATAACCACGCCTCCTTTATAAACAATAATACCTTGTTGTTTGCTTGTTTATTCCCCATGACGATGCATGCTAATGTTTAACGTACTCAAACAATTGCTACCAATTCGTTTACCCTGACAAACATGAAACCCGTTTCTACCTGGTGAAAGTTGTATTCTTATATAGTGAGGTATCCTTACTCCCTGGTAGACATGTTAATTTGAACACCATCTCGACTACTCTGCTAAGCATTCAGCCACACTGCAAATAACGCACGAAGTCTACTCGTAAACAACAAACTGCAGCATACAACCAGGTTCTCAATTATACAGCTGAGAAAGCTGTGGCAACGTGGATTGAGAGCACATGCTTAAGATTCAAAACGGCACCAACGGAATTTGAACCCTTAACCTTTTGGTTGAGGGTCCGAAACTGTAGGGAATAAGCCACCGCGCTCTACTCAACATATTCTTTGTACGACATACATCTGAATTTCTGGCTGAACAGTTATATCAAATGGCACACCTGACAATTTATCCAGTTCTAATAATATAGTTTGAAAAGGCCATAGCCGCGTTCGATTAGCTTTACTACTCCCCCAACAAAGGATAACGATTACAGTGTAATGATTTTGGTCGCACATTGTAAAATTTTATTTTACATTTATTTCACAAAACGCGTTGCGATTGCTAGCAAATGTGATGTGTTGTTCTTTAACGCCGTAATCAACTATCATTCGGTTATGTGCTTTGTTGCCGAGATTTTACAAAAATGTGGGAATCTAGACATCAAATAGTAATTAACTCCTTCGTTGTGCATGTTCTAAAATGTCAATGGAATTGCGTAAATCAATGCGTCATTTGCACTCGATTGCCGAGTCAAGGTAATACACGCAATCACAGTTTTAAAGTACAAAGGTTAATTAAGTCGAGCAAAAGTCCACCTGGTTCGCTGTGAGTGGTGGAAATGATCGCAAGTAACACTGGATATCTGGATATAGCGTATTTTAATATTTATATATACTTGTCGGATGCTTGCTGAAAAATACGTTTAAAATGACCATAAGAGACATATGCGCCGTAGAGATCCAACGGTGGATTCTATTTTATTTTACTCGACTTGACCTGTTGCACCGATTACCTGACCCGACCTATATGCCCATATAAGTCAAACTGTGAAACCGTGAATTACTTGCACCGTAATCGCTCACCTCTCGTCAATAAGTCGCAACCGCTCCTCCATGTTGGATAGAACACACTGCATGATCGTGTCATAAAAAAGTTTCACCGCGCATTCAGAAGCTTCAGTTGTGAGTTGTTTCATGTACAGTCTGAATGAACATTCCGGCAATGACGTGGTAACCCGGCGAGAAGGGAATGCACTCTCACCAGGGCGCCTCTGTTGCGTGCCAGAAAACCTCGTTGTGCCACAATACCTCGTCAGTTTTGGCCAGCGAGGCTTTTAGCACGGCTAAACACCTCCAAACCATCTTTATTTTAGGCAAAGAAATAATTTTGAGGAATGATTATTAAGACACGAATGTTGTTTTATTAACCGTGTCATACGGTGTAGATGCATTCACGAATCGACGCGTCACATTACAAATTCTGACACAACAGCAGCTAGATGTGAATATTCGTTCAGTTAGGTGATGTTAATTTAGTCCTTACATATCTGCAACCGTCTGTGGAACAAGATCTTCCCAGTGAATTGGCCCTCCTCAGCACAGAGAGGGAGATGATTGTAGAACAAATAAACTTCCAGCAATTGATTTAAAACTTTACAATAAACAAATTAAGAAAAATTATATTTGTGTGGAGTTTCTCTTTGGTGCACATATGTCTACTGAAATGTGGTTGTGAAATAAAAATGTTCATTGCTTATTATTTGTGATTTAATATTGGGTTATAAGCAGTTAACAGTTCATATCGAATAAATAAAGAAAAGTGTACTTTTTTGTTCACCGTAATATTTGTAATAAAACTAAGTTTAATGTACCGGTATATATTTTACACTAATATTCAATGTTCATGGTTGCATGACTAGTTCAGTTTACATCGGAGAGGAAACATGTAAACTATGCGTCGCGGGGGGGGGGTGCCAAGTGAAGTTTTGCATCCGGGCGCCGACAACTCTCTCTACACCACTGCATACCGGTACCTACTTTGGCAGTTGAATGTGTGAAAAACTCACGCAAATGTTTAACAAAATCACAACACGAATAAACGTGCCTCACTCCATAAATGGGTTGTGCTTTCGCGCGCCGAACCTTGGTGTAACATCTTTACCTATTGAGCATGGGCTAATGGAAATGTCACTGGACCGTACTTGTGTGTTTCTTTGTTGCACTGCCACCTCTTGACCTTTGGTGACGTTAGTATATTATTTACGCTGGATGCCTTTATTCAGTTATGTAAATAAAGCTAAGTTCAAAGTGTATTATGGATGTCCTGTATATTAGTAGCCAGTATATATTATATATATGTTTGTGGAAGCGCGACTTAGTGATAGTGACATAAGTTCCACACTTGCTGACGCAACATAACATCATGTCTTACTATAATCGAGCTTGCGTGTATATATGTATGCAGTTATGTTCCGTTTTCCTCTTAGACGGTTTGCCTCTCAGGCACCAAACTTTCAGAAATTAATCTACGACCCCAGGAGTGAAACGTAGCACCTCTACTTTTCAAAATAATATATGGACAAGTTCTCCTCTTTTACACGGTAAATCTATTGTTCGGAACGTAAAACGTGTTGCACGCGTAAAACGTAACTTAACAATCGAACCACACACGCTCAGACAATACATCGGGGAACCGGCCGCGCGTCATGCTTAGCAATATGAAATGGACGCTGAGACTACAGGCTTACGTCTACCCTCATGTCAATGTCATAGCAATATCGATATCATTTCCCACGACTAGGGCCTATCGATGGACATGAACCTCACGTTTTCTCCGAGTTTCGCCATTTTGAGCATACAGCGAATATTGCAGCAGGTGCATGACGCGGTTGGCTACGTTTTACGTCTGTTGAAACCATCGCACATCTATGCGAGCGCGTTATGGTGTTCATGTAACGACGCTGAGTGTTTTCTAACAGTTGGTAAATATTGCTACCACGACTGTGGCGTACGAACTACCAAGTCATCCCGTCAGGGGAAGGGCATTTTGCTAGTTGCTGTAAATTGTTTATGCTTCTTGTGAAATACTACGTGGTTTGCCTTCCTTTATTGTTATTTATAGAATAGTATTAACAAGATGGTGTGGTCCACTTTGCACAATGCACCTACTGCACTTCAACTGTTCCAACGTTAGCCAGATCATATAGTTCAGATTCTATTAGGTTTTAGAGAGTGTACTATATTAGTAATGTGAACTTCCGCGTAGTTACAGCCTCACAGTATATGTATTTATTTTGATTACTGGATTTCAGCATTGATAATTATTGTATTCCTATAAAAAGAGTATTTTGGATTTAGTAAATATGTTTTGGTGAACCAAATGAAACTATGTTAGGTATAGGTTTGCACTACATTTGAATACATTGAATAAGGTCTTCATTTCATGATGTTTAATTATTGTTGACCAGCTATTATTAACGACGGGAACATTATAGCACCGTAATTACTGCCTTGTCGACGTTTCAGGAAAGGCAACATCTTATAGCCGATTTGTACGAGTTATTTTTGCCCGATTATTTCTTCTGATTCGATATCGTGCGAGATCACAGAACAACAATTGGTTGAATATATATTCTCGGGATGTTTATTAGCGATGTCAGTGTGTGGCTACCACTGTGTCAATCGAATTGAGACTGGGTCCAGTCTGATGGGATTCGTGTTTCTTGATTCCCGAACGACATTCGACCAACAGTTTGAAGCAGTGACCAATCAGCGATCTGAGTGGTGCCCCAATTGTGACCTTTCATTAGAGCACAAGTCTAGATTGGCGCGAATCTATATATTATATTCGCTGTTTTCAGACATATCCATCTTATAAAACGAACACTTAATATATTTGTTTGTGCGTTAGTATGCTGCATAGTGTCGTACGGCATAACTGGAAAATGTAGTCGTTCATGTAAACGGATTTTTATATACCCTACACAAGAAGTTAATCTCGCTATCCTCAGCAAATGACAGCACACCTTCTGCTACAAATGGCGCCGCACTACAACTGTTCAGTCCGATGAGATCAGACGGATTTGAACATGCAGATGTTTCCATTCTATGTATTAACATGTTAATGTTCCTGTAAACGTTATTTTGTCACATTATTGTCTGCCATGTTTAAATTAGAATTTGTCTGTCTCAAGGAATTTATTGTTATTACCGTTGTCATACTCATTTTCATTTTCATTCAATCGTTATCATACAATTGTTCATTTCACCTAAGTTATCGCTTTCATTGGTAGTGTGCGTTATCACATAAGATATAATATGTTGCACAACTTAAGTTTTATAATCCAGTCTTCTACACAAAAGTCACCAAACGTGTCAGCAATAAACCAACCATGGCGATAATCCATGTATATTTCCGGTTTAATGACTTCATGCCTGCGCCCTCGTTATTTCCGGGTGATTGACTAAACGTTGCGCAGTGACCTCGATTATCGCCGACGCAGGATGCGTATCGCATCACGTGGGCGATGTAGTTCTGTTCGTGGACTCCGTGGAACAGATGCGACATTGGACCGCGGGAGTAGATCGCTACATCCTCTCCTCCGTGACTCTCGTACTTCCTGTATACGGCAGCATCGTTGACGAAGTTCTTGTCACCTGAAACCCGTCATTACACAACGTTCGAATACATTTTAGCACGTACGTGTGAGCGTCTCCAGTACTGGTCACTCTCGATTTACAGTTTCCGCGTTACTTATACTTAACACATATTATAACTCTAATGATAATGGTCATGTTGATAAGGGGACTACGAACGTGATAATTTGAAACAGTATGGAATCATGTTTTTACTCTATCTTCTCAGTGGTGTAAATAATTATAATAAATAACTTTCTCTACTTTTTTTCAAACAATAACTGTGCTCGACGTCGACACACACACATAGAAAATTGTCATCAGAATAAGTTATTTTAGCACTAAGTAAATTATGCTTAATGGAAACCAAGCAACCTACTTGTCTACTTGTTCCAATAGATATTGGTTCATAAAACGCAGTTTAAAAACACGTGAACACATTTCTAGAACATTTATTTTTATGATGCTCATGTCCCGATTCTATGGTTCAGTGTTGGAGACGTTCACAAGTTGCTTCTGGATTATGTTACTTTTATTTTGAGAAAATAGTTCAATTATTTGTCAAAATCCGAAATCTTAGATATTTCCCACCACATAAATTTCTCTAACAATCTATTTGAAGTACAAGTTGATCGAGTTTAGGTTGTCAGTTCATTTCAGGAATTGGTTTCAGCCATTGATTTACAGCTGCTTTGACCTCAATGAGTGCAAACGCTGTACACAGTACACACTGTGGGCCACATTTCTAAGGTACGTACGATGAAAATTGGTCAGATTCAACCGTGGTGTGTCCGCGCCATTCTGCATGCGGTGAACCTTGTAGCCCGGTCCGTCTGCGTACGTCAAAGTAAGCATTGGCTTACCATCTTCCGGTATATCGCCATCAGTTAAACCTGCAACACAACAACAAGCGCTGCGTAATAACTTGTTCGCATCTTTCGTTGCTTATCGCGTGCACTGGTAGTGACCAATTATTAATATGAAACATAACTATAACTATTAAACATCGAATATTGTAATATGCATTCCTTCATTAGACGCAACGATCTTTTAGTAACGAACCAGAAGCGAAGCTTCGTCAGCAATATATGTAAATGCACACTGATATACGCACGCATACACATGTGCGCTTAGGCACGCGGGCACATACTTATGCGTGCAGACATTCATGTACAAACACATCGTAGAGAGACACACACACGCATACGCACAGGCACTCACAAACACACAAACACGCACATTCAGTAGCAGTTACCGACCCGTGATGTCATTGCGTATCGTCGGGTACCCGCCCATCGTCATAACGTGGGAGTGGTCAGCTGTGACAATGATAAGCGTGTCTTGGTCACTGGTCAGGTCGTCTGCGACGCGCACAGCGTCGGACATAGCGACCGTCTCATTAACAGCGCAGAAGGCGCGGTTGTTGTGGTGGCAGTAGTCGATCAGACCACCTGAGAGTAGAATATGTATT
The DNA here is from genome assembly GCA_963995525.1 of Escarpia spicata. Lineage (NCBI taxonomy): Eukaryota > Metazoa > Annelida > Polychaeta > Sabellida > Siboglinidae > Escarpia > Escarpia spicata. Next base: position 56,777,933 of record OZ023209.1, read on the forward strand.
TTATTGTAGATGTATGGAGTGGTGGTGGTGATGCTGATGGTAGTGTTTGTGGTGGTGATGGTGGTAATCATGTTTGTGGTATTGGAGGTGGTGGTGGTGATTATGGTAGGTGTGATGGTGATGGTTGCGCACCCCATACAGGCTCGCATAATACTCAAAATTCAAACTGCACTCATGCACTTGCTTTCATACTTAGTGCAAGGGCCATTTTATGACAACGCAAACAATATATTTACCTTGTATATATATATATATATATATATATATATATATATATATATATATATATATATATTTGCGTTGTCATATAACGGCACAAAACGGCCCTTGTACTACGTGTGAAAGCGAGTGCAGGAGTGCAGTTTGAAGTTTGAGGCGAGGGATTTTCAACCACATGTAATCATTTATTTTATCGGGAGTCCAAACTGAAGGAACAATGTAAAATATATATGAAAACGTGTTTATTATCACAGAAAGCTATACCTGAATGAAACACAATAAATAATATCATGATCTATTGACTGAATAAATGCATTATGAACATTTTAAAAACAAAATCCACAAATACGTTCGAATGACGGGCTTCACATTTACCAGTTTGGACTCCCGATATGATAAATACTTCCTTGACCATTTATTACCCGATATGTATGCATTGGATGGCAGCCTTGTTAAATATGATTACACGTGGTTGAATATCCATTGCCTACCCTCAACGAGGAGAAAGTATCCGTTGGGGCTGTGCTGCAGGAGTAGTATCGCCTTCTCCGTCATCTCGCTGAGGCTCGGCTCCGTCGGAGGCTGAACGGCGACACGGTCCGACTCGTACGCCATGTTGTTGTCGTTGAATAGTCCTGCGATACACGACGCTAGAATTTATATCAGATTGCACCTTGACGAATTGCATGCAGCTGTAATTGTACGAGACAGTGGCGTAGTAGCACACATACTAAAGTTTAGATATTTCTGATCTTTCATCGGCAACTGAGTCTAACTGTATTCATCGTATTCTAGCTTCTGTTGGCGCAAAAGAGAAGAGTAAACGTGACTTGTCACGGCGATGTGGCTCATAAGTTGCCCAATTGTGAAATGGAATTATGTATCTTTTTGATTCCACAGATCATGAGCTTTAAAATGATATATTATTTGGTCACATATGTTCAGTAATTCTTGATTTATTGCTACAATTGAAGCAAAGCACGCATTCTAGTAGTTTTGGATTATTTGTCGAGGAACATAAAACAGGACATTGAAAGAGGAAATTGTAAGATTTGCATTTCTGCCAAAATCACAACATTGATGGGATATGATCTAGACAGCTATTTTTGGCTCGTGGGCAGAATAGGCCTGCACCACTTAATGTCCCGTTCGCAGTATAGCGGGTTACACAATGTCATGTGTCTTCCAATACCACCAACGACGGTTCCATTTTAACCGTGTGCAATGTTATGCAGTTATGAACGTGGTTTTTACATAAATGGTAGTTCTTAGTAATCATAGTTGCATGTTCGCATGAAGGAAATCCACCTCAAAAGCATATTTATGGTTGTTGCAAAACAGCGTACAGCCCATTCGTTTTGTATCGCGTATGTTTTGGCTTTGCTGGTTTGTACTTTCTCCTTCGGAATAATTGTAGCGTTTACAGCCAGCTCATTACAAACTAACTACATTAATAATACAACTAATATACGTGCTTAAGTTGCAGGCATAGCAAGTATGATTGATAATCAAATCGTAATAAAAATACGTAATCAATCCATCTCGAATCCATGCAAAACAGCAACGATGTATTTGGAGTATGCCCACCGAGTAGATATTTCACTTTGTGTGTATTGACGGCTGCAAATTCGTCCTTTGTTTCCACGTAAGCATATTCGTCTTTTGGAAGAGTAGATTCGCTTTTCTTTGTTTTCCATTCCTACAAATAAGAATATGTCACATCTAATATGATGGAATGGTCCAGGGACTTTGCAATGTAGCATTTTTCGATAGTTCTTAGTGTTTAGATGACATTTTGTCTATGTGGCTACTTGCCATCCGCTTGGCTTTTTTATCTTGATGACGTAAATTGAAGATGGCCACCAAAATCACCATAAAAACGCCTACAATCGATCGTAATTTTTGATGTTTTCTATATGAATTGGTTCAGATAGATAAAACAATATATGCTAATAGATATTTCAGCCATATGAATTCGATATTAATTAAAAGCAGTGTGCATGTAAAATAAATAATATCTGTGTTTCGTGAAATCATCCATGTCATTGACAATTTATTATCGTCCACACTGGTTGTCATATATTTGAACGTGAACTCAATTCTTCTGAGAATACATCGATCAAACTATGAAGGGTGACAGCAATTGGTAACTTCATCACACCTAAAATTACAATACAAGAACCGGTACGTGCAGCTTACGTTTAATAATGCTAAATCTAACCCAAGGCACAGCTCCATCTTAAATGCTCCGCGGGATTAGGCATCTGTTTGTGTCATCCGCTTCCCATCCATAGTCTACTGCATTGAGAGGAGGTGGATCTACACTCAGGGCACTGTACCATTGAGCGAGCTCAAATGCTTCAGTTGTTGGGGGGGGGGGGCAAACTACACACCTTCGATGCCGCTTTTGATCTTCTGCGCCCACTGACGCCGGCGGCACTCCGTCATGCAAGAGCATGCTGTTTTGACGCCGTAGCACGCAGCTATGAATGCTCTCGCTTGCTCTGTGACTTTGACGATATCTACCGTCGGTTGGCCAAGCTGATCCAGCGTGTAGCCTTTTCGAGCCACAGTGCCGAGATTTCGGGTACGTTCGAAGCATGTTTACGAGCGGTTTCTTTCACGTCAATGCAAGAGCGACCTTGGATTAGTGAATGCATCGTCGGGGAAGACTGGAGCTTCTCGCTCGAGTAGAAGAAATGTAGTAAAGCAGAGACGTCGGTGTCATCACACACCACACGAACTCGTGATTATTGTTCTTCTTTTGCGAAGTGGATGGCTTGTTGAGTAATGACTATGTACGATTCTTCGTGGTAGACGCAATATCCAAACGAGGCGTTTTGCGTCCCTTAGAAACCAGAGGTGGGTACTGCCTTGTCCCCAGTAACCACCAACTTGTGGTCTTGCATCACATTCTGTAAGAACTCTACGTCACTTAGGATCTGCTCGTAAATTAATGCGTTTAGTCGTGCATTGTTGACGGAGTTCTTCAGCATTGCATCCCGAACAAGCAGTAGAGTTCTTAACGCGAGCTGGTGGATGCGGGTAGCGGTTTGCACGAGCAATAGTGTTACTATTGGTAGAATAGTTGATATATCGTTCGAAACACAGGTGGACATCAGCTTCAAACAACCGCGCGGAGAGCCACACCTTGAAGCCCAATATGAACGTGTCAACGGTTCCGTGAGCTGACCAGTCAACTGTCCAAAGAACAGCCGACGCATCGACCACCATAGCTGTTGGACGAAGTCGCTCTTACTCAACAGAAGGCCGACCACACGAACGTAGATTGCTTCTTGGTCGATGATAGCATGTTCCCCAACTGTGAGACGTTTCTTCTTTGCGGCGAAGGTGACAACTTGTTTTGAGAGTGAGCTGTAAAAGCCTCTGGCCTCGAATCTCCACGGCCCTTTCAACGTTGACGTTTGGTTGAGCTAGTTGACCACTCGAGATGTTGAGCAGATATCTTGCCACATGGCTATCTGGATCCATTGGGTCAATGCACGACTCCAGAGCTGCGCGTAGTGATTGGCGGTCATTTACATCTCGACCGATGCGACTTGGAGACTCCTCTTTATGGGTCATTTGCACATACTCTTCACCACCAGACATCTTGTTGAAGTCACCAGTCAGGGTCATGGTCGCATCCATCCTGTACACCCATGTCGCCATTGTTTCAGGACTCTCTGTAGTTTCAATAATGCTACCTGGTCTGTGTCCTTTCCTCATCCAGTTCGTCTCAATGAACATATCGATCCACTGTCCATTGTAGAGACCGAACAGTGTGGTGCAGCGATTGCTCTCCTCGGTAGAAACTCTCCAGAATCTTTGGTCCGAGCCAGGTCAACGCACATAGCAGAGGCCGTATCTGTCATTTCAATGGTTAGCGGACATTAGATGGCCTTGGCCTTGACAATTATATGGCTAACCTTACATGTATTTGAATTGTAACATTCGTAACTGAGTTCAGAATAATTGCAGATCTCACTTTTAAGCCTAATATCACGCTAATATGTTCATTACATCCAAAAATACTGTTTTTCATATGTATTATCTATGTAACATGACCTTGAACATTACCTTTGACCTTGTTGTTGACCTCAAATTACAAACATAACCTCAAAAGTGGATTGCCCGTAACAAATTTAGCTGAAAAAGTGGTATCACTCGTGATTCTAGGCTTACTGGTTAAAAAGTAATTTTTCTGTAGGCACCGGCGGCCATCTTGGCGGCCATCTTGGATTTCTCGGGTTGCTCAAGGATATCCTCTTGATATCCGCTTGATTTTCGTTATAGAGGTCCTAAAGACGTAGAATCCAGCGAGAAACAAACTATATCAGTCAATGCCGGGTTAGGCCCAAAAATCAGCTTTGGCTGCCCGACTAATTGCCATGTAGTGGCATTCGAGTCAGCACTTCTGCGAATTGATCACATCATCGAGGTTATCGATTATGATTTGCACGAGCCCACCCACAGTGGCATCTCTCAGTCCTGCTGACACTTTTGCCTTTGAAGACTGAACAGCAGCCGACCTTTTGAATCGTCCCACCTCATCATAAGCGCATTTCATCACCGAAATGTTGGACGACTTTCTCAACTAAGACACGCCAATACATGACACACCACCCTTATCTGAGTAGACTGCCTCAACATCAAGAGAATTCCAAACTTTCGAGCGATCACTACTGGCAACATTGACAGTTTCAGAGAATGCCTGGTCATCACCGACACATTTGCTATCAGTGTCATTGGTTCTAAGTGTACCGACATGGAAAGCAGCACTGCATTTGCGATGTTACCTGACATCTGCAGCATGCAGATCTGAACGTCCACCAAGAAGACGGTCACTGACTATTCTACCTAGCTTATATCCACGTTTCTGACAGAAGTCAAGTAAGTACTGTTCGAACTTTGTCTTACCATCAGCCATCCTGTCAGTGGTTACTATTGAGGCAGAGGTTCTATACTGGTGTGGCACTTTGGCATCATACTCATGCGGCAATGCACAAGAAGTATGTCACGGCAGAACAAACAATGTTTTTAAAACGAAAGACGATGGCACCAATACTTGAACGCATACGCTTAGGTCTCGTTTCGGAGTCATCATGTCTCTCATCATCATCATTCACACGCTTGGCGAATTTACTGAGAGTAGAAGGAGACCCATATTTAGATACACAATTGTTGTGACACCTCACAGTCAATGAGCCATTAGAAAGTTCTAGTCGTAGCCCAATCTCATCTTAGCGAATTTCACTAGCTGACAATATTGTGTCGATCCGTGAACATTGAATCAACTTTTCATCTCTGCAGTTGTTCTTGGTGTTCTGACCGCGCCACCATTGACATTGGCACCATATGGGGGGGACCAAATTTATTATGTCGGTATTGACATTATGGCTGTACAACGCCAACGCCAACGCTACAAAAACAGCTGAGTCTCCGGTCCCCAAAACACGGGGTAAACTGAAAAGACGGATTGCGTTTTAGGATCCGAAAAAACACCACACTCTATTTTATCCGTCTTAACCAATTCATACAGGAAACATGCGAAATTACAACCGATTACATGATTTTTTTATTTTGGCGGCCATCTTGGAATTACGTCATCAAGATGGCCGCCAAATGGTAGAATATCGTCAGAATCAGATTCCTCGCTCTAATACAAGCCAAGCAGATGGC
>OZ023209.1:56796333-56851243 GCA_963995525.1 Escarpia spicata
AGCTGGTCTATACATTGGTGACGTCGGGTTTTCTATCACAATAGCCCTGTCCGCACTATTTAAATTATGCCTCTTCAACTGGTTATTCTAGTAAACTGCTGGAATAATAAACTTGATTGTTATTGCTAATGGTTAGTTTGTATTAACTTTGTAGGATGCATAGGCCCAGAACGATGCCTTTTGTTTCCATTTAAACAAAATACATTTAATTTGGGTGAGGGATTACAATTGTAACGTGATACATGTGCGTGTAATACGTTACATATAACAACATAGACACCCGCCACCTTAGTGGGGGTAGGTATTGTTTTGGCCGGAAAATCAACCCATACAGCCACAGAAAGACGCCATGTGCCTTTAGGAGGTAGCGTTGTCAATTGGGTAGAGTCGCTTGTGAAGATTCCGAGAGGTGGCACCACTATATCTAGTCTTCGTCGCTGTCGTTATTTTCATCGGAAATTGGTTATATACAAATCGTTGCGATTTGGTCAGTTTGTTCGTTTTATAGGCCATATCCGGGTGCGAAATGTGTTGTGTTCCTTAATAACAAATGATCTATGCACATTAAAATTATGACACTGAGAGAGAGAGAGAGAGAGAGAGAGGGGGGGGGGATGTGTGTGTGTGTGTGTGTGTGTGTGTGTGTGTGTGTGTGTGTGTGTGTGTGTGTGTGTGTGTGTGTGTGTGTGTGTGTGTGTGTGTGTGTGTGTGTGTGTGTGTGTGAGAGAGAGAGAGAGAGAGAGAGAGAGAGAGAGAGAGAGAGAGAGAGAGAGAGAGAGAGAGAGAGAGAGAGAGAGAGAGAGAGAGAGAGAGAGAGGAGAGAGAGAGAGAGAGAGAGAGAGAGAGAGAGAGAGAGAGAGAGGGGAAAGGGAGAGAGAGTGAGAGAGAGAGTGAGAGAGTGAGAGAGTGAGAGAGTGAGAGAGTGTGAGAGTGAGAGAGTGTGAGAGTGAGGGAGTGAGAGAGTGAGAGAGTGAGAGAGTGAGAGAGTGAGAGAGTGAGAGAGTGAGACAGTGAGACAGTGAGACAGTGAGACAGTGAGACAGTGAGACAGTGAGACAGTGAGACAGTGAGACAGTGAGACAGTGAGACAGTGAGACAGTGAGACAGTGAGGGGGATAGAGAGACAGTGAGGGGGAGAGAGTGAGATAGAGAGGAGAGAGAGAGAGAGTGAGGGGGAGTGTGAGAGTGAGGGAGAGAGAGGGAGAGAGAGAGTGAGGGAGAGAGAGAGTGAGTGGGAGTGAGAGAGAGGGTGAGGGAGAGGGTGAGAGAGAGAGACAGTGAGGGAGTGAGGGAGAGAGAGAGAGTGAGGCTGAGAGAGAGAGTGAGGAAGAGAGTGAGGGGGAGAGAGTGTGAGGGAGAGAGAGTGAGGGGAGAGAGAGTGAGGGGGAGAGAGAGTGAGTGAGAGAGAGTAAGGGGGAGAGCGAGAGAGTGAGGGAGAGAGAGAGTGAGAGAATGAGGGAGAGAGAGAGTGAGAGAGAGAGAGAGAGAGAGAGATAGAGAGGAAGAGAGAGAGAGAGTGAGAGAGTGATGGAGAGAGAGAGAGAGGGAGAGAGAAAGTGAGGGAGAGAGAGAGTGAGGGAGAGAGAGAGTGAGGGAGAGAGAGGGAGAGAGGGAGAGAGGGAGAGAGAGAGAGTGAGAGAGTGATGGAGAGAGAGAGAGTGAGGGGAGAGCGAGAGAGAGTGATGTGGAGAAATATACAAACTAGCAGTGTGGACCTGCGATCTTTGGAGATTGAGTAGGGGAAGGATGCGACCCATGCTCGAAGGGGAGCTTTTAGCCACCCCCTGTAATTTGTTTAATACTTATCATACGTTTAGCTTTCCGAGTTCTGTAGAAGCAGGTCATGCTATTTAGAATTTAACGGTCATTTGAATAATTACGGACGACTGACGGCGTACAATATCACGATTGTATGCGTTTTTAACGATAAAGTACTATTGAATAAATATATCTTGCTTTGTTGTTTTCTTTATACAACTACCAACAACATTGCATACGTAGTGCAATGTTGTTGGTAGTGGCATGTTGATGATACGGGATACATGTTCTGGCAATAAGTGAAACACTTTTTGATATATGCTTTTCTAATTTTCGATAAAACTCGTTTTGCACGTAATTTTATGATCAGGCACCCGTGAACCAGACAGGGCGGGATGTGATGAGCCGGTTCATGAATCCTAAAATTGACTGGTCCAACCCGCACATTTGTTTGCGTTTAACGGGATAAGATATCTGTAAATTATGGTCCGGTAAGGTTAGAATATCATAAATTAAACAGTTTCCTGTAAACTCGGACTACTACGATATCATGTGTGAAGAAATGTTAAATAAACAAGGAATAAGATGTTGATCGATTGGTAATTAACATATAACATATAAGTTTTCCATAATTATTATTAATTTTAAATGTCCGTTGAGATAAATTATTACTAACAATTTTCGTTGCTGCGCGGCCGTAGCTTCAGCTCTTCTTTAGCTTCTCCGCTGGCTCGGCTGGCCCGACTGGCTCGGCTGGCCCGGCTGGCCCGGCTGGCCCGGCTGGCCCGGCTGGCCCGGCTGGCCCGGCTGGCCCGGCTGGCCCGGCTGGCCCGGCTGGCCCGGCTGGCCCGGCTGGCCCGGCTGGCTCGGCTGGCTCGGCTGGCTCGGCTGGCTCGGCTGGCTCGGCTGGCTCGGCTGGCTCGGCTGGCTCGGCTGGCTCGGCTGGCTCGGCTGGCTCGGCTGGCTCGCCTGTCACATCGGAAGACCGGGGAGGGAGAGCTATTGAAAATGTTTCGCCGCCGTAACTTCAGCTTATTGTAACCTGAACGGGGGCATATTTCCAAAGGTCTAGGGGCACGTACTCCCACCTGGATCCGCCTATCTTTCAATTATAAAGAACAACCCTTAGCACATATACCATATGTTTATTGTAATACAAATCACACGTTAAACTCGCTCATCTATTTTAAATGTAAAAAGTGGTGTTGTGGCTCACGATTTGGGGTCCCGTGAGCCCCTTCAAATGCCTCCACTAATTTGTATATGCTTAGTATTTCACGAATCACACCCTCACAAGTTTCATGACCCTCCTAGAGGACATACGTATTTACACGATAGTGTAGTTTTGTAATGTTAAAAACTGTATTATTTTTTCGCTTATCGCTGAAAGTATACAACATGGCTTATGGTTCCCCACCTTCCCCTACCTCAGATGACGTCACGTACATATCGTACATTTCAGCCTCTATGGCTGCCAAAGAAAATAAACTTATTATTATTATTACGTATCTGCCCCCTTGGGCATTTTCGGAAAACAGACATTTCGAGGTTTGCACTATGACAGGTCACTGTTTAAGGTCAATGTCTTAGCAAATATGCCGTTTTGTGATGACATTGGAGAACGCATACGTACATATGTTTGAATACTTTTATGGAAATAAAAATTACTAAGATAATAATAATTGTGTATGGTCTTTAACACTGAGCCCATATTAAGATCGTCCACTGCAATTGCATGTTTTCGTTGTCTTCTTGACGTCGCTTGTCGTGATTTTATTTCAAGACTTTATGTAGGAGTAGGCGATCACAAACATACAATTTACGCAATCATTGATGTTTAATAACAGTTATGATGTGCTCCTGTATAGCTGGTCTGCTAGAACATCCAAGATTTTAATTATTTGTCGATCACTATTGTTACGCGATCACCTCCTCTCAATCCTTCGATCTATTATGCGTAGTCATATGCAGGTAAAGTCACAATGGTATAAAGCAATCAACGTATGTTGCAGTTAAAGCATCACAGGAAATGCGAACATTTCGAGCGAGTGCAACCACTAATGCAAACATTGACAATATTAACCAACATGCCTGAATATATTACATAGTAGTCGGAATGGAGGGATTTGGGAGCCTGAGCTGAGCCCCCAATATGTTGTGAATGTTGTGATATTATTGGTGAGCGTCAAGGGCGGTACAGTTGGAGGCTCCCGACAAATGTCAAACCTACCCCCTTGATCCGAAAAAAACCCTCCAAAATTACCCCGTCGACCGCAGAAAATGTTTAACACTACCCCTCGACCGCAGTGCCTAAAACAACCCACGCTCGACTGCGAAACATATCTAACACAACCCCCCTGGCACGGTCAAATCCCCAATACTACCACCGCCCACAGTCTTTCTACGTCATGTCAGACAGCAGCGATGTGCTGATGCTCCATTGTAAACTGAACCTCGGCTCGCTTTATTTTACTATATGAAGTATTCTGACCGGGAGGTCGATATGGTATTGCAGTAATTTGACTCCCCTATGGTAATTTGAGCGCCACTTATTCAATCACCCAATATGTGTTCTAATATCAAGATGTTACTTGTGCTTTAAAATTGCACAGTTTCCATGGGTATTGAACGCTACCTTTTGGCTAAACTTCGGAAACATGAGTTGTTCATTCTCTCATTGTGTAACATCTATCAGGAATCAGGAATTCAAGTCCGAGGAATTCAACAATTTCTTAAAATAACCTTGACGAACACATAAGCCTTTGTTTTTAATTAATTGTACATATTTCTGCAAAAAACAAAAACAACTGGATTGGGAGAATCGCCAAAAACAAAGACAGTGGACAGAAGAAGAATGATCGACACGAGGAAATAGGTTGGGCTGGAATGCAGCCTAACCGGAAGACTGGAGAGAAGCCGGGTGAGATGGGCAGACAATGGTGGATGCAGGCAAACTAGCAAAAAGAGCATCGGCAGAACAACACGAGGAACGCGGGAGAAAGGGAAGACCACAACTGACATGGACTGCCTGAGAAAGGACATGGGACGATCGGTTGAGGATGGAAGATGGACAGACGGGGCTGGTGACAGGAAGTTATGGAAAGAAAGAACAAAACGAATGGTTCGACAATACAATACATGACTTTCACCCTTGTGCAGGGAACAGGAGGGAAGAACAGACTGCATCTTAATAATGCGTCTACTTATAATCTAACTTGCCCATGTATGCGGGTATAGGTTTACGTTTTCCTCTTAGACGCGTTGAACCTCGAGGGCCGAACTTTCATGGATGAATCTACGACCCTTAGAATAGGACGTAAGACCTATATGTTTTTTTCTTTCTAAATAGCCGATATATGTCAAGACTCTAACCTTTTATGGAGTAAGTCAGTTGTTCGGAAAAAAAAAGTAATGTACGCGTAATACGTAAAACGTAACAAAAGGTAACAATCGCAGGAACCATGCGCGCGCGCAAATACTTCGGGAACAGCACCTGCGTCATAGACTTGGCAACATGGGGTAGACGCTGACACCATAATGATGATGGAGAGAGAGAGAGTGAGGGGAGAGCGAGAGAGAGTGATGTGGAGAAATATACAAACTAGCAGTGTGGACCTGCGATCTTTGGAGATTGAGTAGGGGAAGGATGCGACCCATGCTCGAAGGGGAGCTTTTAGCCACCCCCTGTAATTTGTTTAATACTTATCATACGTTTAGCTTTCCGAGTTCTGTAGAAGCAGGTCATGCTATTTAGAATTTAACGGTCATTTGAATAATTACGGACGACTGACGGCGTACAATATCACGATTGTATGCGTTTTTAACGATAAAGTACTATTGAATAAATATATCTTGCTTTGTTGTTTTCTTTATACAACTACCAACAACATTGCATACGTAGTGCAATGTTGTTGGTAGTGGCATGTTGATGATACGGGATACATGTTCTGGCAATAAGTGAAACACTTTTTGATATATGCTTTTCTAATTTTCGATAAAACTCGTTTTGCACGTAATTTTATGATCAGGCACCCGTGAACCAGACAGGGCGGGATGTGATGAGCCGGTTCATGAATCCTAAAATTGACTGGTCCAACCCGCACATTTGTTTGCGTTTAACGGGATAAGATATCTGTAAATTATGGTCCGGTAAGGTTAGAATATCATAAATTAAACAGTTTCCTGTAAACTCGGACTACTACGATATCATGTGTGAAGAAATGTTAAATAAACAAGGAATAAGATGTTGATCGATTGGTAATTAACATATAACATATAAGTTTTCCATAATTATTATTAATTTTAAATGTCCGTTGAGATAAATTATTACTAACAATTTTCGTTGCTGCGCGGCCGTAGCTTCAGCTCTTCTTTAGCTTCTCCGCTGGCTCGGCTGGCCCGACTGGCTCGGCTGGCCCGGCTGGCCCGGCTGGCCCGGCTGGCCCGGCTGGCCCGGCTGGCCCGGCTGGCTCGGCTGGCTCGGCTGGCTCGGCTGGCTCGGCTGGCTCGGCTGGCTCGGCTGGCTCGGCTGGCTCGGCTGGCTCGGCTGGCTCGGCTGGCTCGGCTGGCTCGGCTGGCTCGGCTGGCTCGGCTGGCTCGGCTGGCTCGGCTGGCTCGCCTGTCACATCGGAAGACCGGGGAGGGAGAGCTATTGAAAATGTTTCGCCGCCGTAACTTCAGCTTATTGTAACCTGAACGGGGGCATATTTCCAAAGGTCTAGGGGCACGTACTCCCACCTGGATCCGCCTATCTTTCAATTATAAAGAACAACCCTTAGCACATATACCATATGTTTATTGTAATACAAATCACACGTTAAACTCGCTCATCTATTTTAAATGTAAAAAGTGGTGTTGTGGCTCACGATTTGGGGTCCCGTGAGCCCCTTCAAATGCCTCCACTAATTTGTATATGCTTAGTATTTCACGAATCACACCCTCACAAGTTTCATGACCCTCCTAGAGGACATACGTATTTACACGATAGTGTAGTTTTGTAATGTTAAAAACTGTATTATTTTTTCGCTTATCGCTGAAAGTATACAACATGGCTTATGGTTCCCCACCTTCCCCTACCTCAGATGACGTCACGTACATATCGTACATTTCAGCCTCTATGGCTGCCAAAGAAAATAAACGTATTATTATTATTACGTATCTGCCCCCTTGGGCATTTTCGGAAAACAGACATTTCGAGGTTTGCACTATGACAGGTCACTGTTTAAGGTCAATGTCTTAGCAAATATGCCGTTTTGTGATGACATTGGAGAACGCATACGTACATATGTTTGAATACTTTTATGGAAATAAAAATTGCTAAGATAATAATAATTGTGTATGGTCTGTAACACTGAGCCCATATTAAGATCGTCCACTGCAATTGCATGTTTTCGTTGTCTTCTTGACGTCGCTTGTCGTGATTTTATTTCAAGACTTTATGTAGGAGTAGGCGATCACAAACATACAATTTACGCAATCATTGATGTTTAATAACAGTTATGATGTGCTCCTGTATAGCTGGTCTGCTAGAACATCCAAGATTTTAATTATTTGTCGATCACTATTGTTACGCGATCACCTCCTCTCAATCCTTCGATCTATTATGCGTAGTCATATGCAGGTAAAGTCACAATGGTATAAAGCAATCAACGTATGTTGCAGTTAAAGCATCACAGGAAATGCGAACATTTCGAGCGAGTGCAACCACTAATGCAAACATTGACAATATTAACCAACATGCCTGAATATATTACATAGTAGTCGGAATGGAGGGATTTGGGAGCCTGAGCTGAGCCCCCAATATGTTGTGAATGTTGTGATATTATTGGTGAGCGTCAAGGGCGGTACAGTTGGAGGCTCCCGACAAATGTCAAACCTACCCCCTTGATCCGAAAAAAACCCTCCAAAATTACCCCGTCGACCGCAGAAAATGTTTAACACTACCCCTCGACCGCAGTGCCTAAAACAACCCACGCTCGACTGCGAAACATATCTAACACAACCCCCCTGGCACGGTCAAATCCCCAATACTACCACCGCCCACAGTCTTTCTACGTCATGTCAGACAGCAGCGATGTGCTGATGCTCCATTGTAAACTGAACCTCGGCTCGCTTTATTTTACTATATGAAGTATTCTGACCGGGAGGTCGATATGGTATTGCAGTAATTTGACTCCCCTATGGTAATTTGAGCGCCACTTATTCAATCACCCAATATGTGTTCTAATATCAAGATGTTACTTGTGCTTTAAAATTGCACAGTTTCCATGGGTATTGAACGCTACCTTTTGGCTAAACTTCGGAAACATGAGTTGTTCATTCTCTCATTGTGTAACATCTATCAGGAATCAGGAATTCAAGTCCGAGGAATTCAACAATTTCTTAAAATAACCTTGACGAACACATAAGCCTTTGTTTTTAATTAATTGTACATATTTCTGCAAAAAACAAAAACAACTGGATTGGGAGAATCGCCAAAAACAAAGACAGTGGACAGAAGAAGAATGATCGACACGAGGAAATAGGTTGGGCTGGAATGCAGCCTAACCGGAAGACTGGAGAGAAGCCGGGTGAGATGGGCAGACAATGGTGGATGCAGGCAAACTAGCAAAAAGAGCATCGGCAGAACAACACGAGGAACGCGGGAGAAAGGGAAGACCACAACTGACATGGACTGCCTGAGAAAGGACATGGGACGATCGGTTGAGGATGGAAGATGGACAGACGGGGCTGGTGACAGGAAGTTATGGAAAGAAAGAACAAAACGAATGGTTCGACAATACAATACATGACTTTCACCCTTGTGCAGGGAACAGGAGGGAAGAACAGACTGCATCTTAATAATGCGTCTACTTATAATCTAACTTGCCCATGTATGCGGGTATAGGTTTACGTTTTCCTCTTAGACGCGTTGAACCTCGAGGGCCGAACTTTCATGGATGAATCTACGACCCTTAGAATAGGACGTAAGACCTATATGTTTTTTTTTCTAAATAGCCGATATATGTCAAGACTCTAACCTTTTATGGAGTAAGTCAGTTGTTCGGAAAAAAAAAGTAATGTACGCGTAATACGTAAAACGTAACAAAAGGTAACAATCGCAGGAACCATGCGCGCGCGCAAATACTTCGGGAACAGCACCTGCGTCATAGACTTGGCAACATGGGGTAGACGCTGACACCATAATGATGATGGAGAGAGAGAGAGTGAGGGGAGAGCGAGAGAGAGTGATGTGGAGAAATATACAAACTAGCAGTGTGGACCTGCGATCTTTGGAGATTGAGTAGGGGAAGGATGCGACCCATGCTCGAAGGGGAGCTTTTAGCCACCCCCTGTAATTTGTTTAATACTTATCATACGTTTAGCTTTCCGAGTTCTGTAGAAGCAGGTCATGCTATTTAGAATTTAACGGTCATTTGAATAATTACGGACGACTGACGGCGTACAATATCACGATTGTATGCGTTTTTAACGATAAAGTACTATTGAATAAATATATCTTGCTTTGTTGTTTTCTTTATACAACTACCAACAACATTGCATACGTAGTGCAATGTTGTTGGTAGTGGCATGTTGATGATACGGGATACATGTTCTGGCAATAAGTGAAACACTTTTTGATATATGCTTTTCTAATTTTCGATAAAACTCGTTTTGCACGTAATTTTATGATCAGGCACCCGTGAACCAGACAGGGCGGGATGTGATGAGCCGGTTCATGAATCCTAAAATTGACTGGTCCAACCCGCACATTTGTTTGCGTTTAACGGGATAAGATATCTGTAAATTATGGTCCGGTAAGGTTAGAATATCATAAATTAAACAGTTTCCTGTAAACTCGGACTACTACGATATCATGTGTGAAGAAATGTTAAATAAACAAGGAATAAGATGTTGATCGATTGGTAATTAACATATAACATATAAGTTTTCCATAATTATTATTAATTTTAAATGTCCGTTGAGATAAATTATTACTAACAATTTTCGTTGCTGCGCGGCCGTAGCTTCAGCTCTTCTTTAGCTTCTCCGCTGGCTCGGCTGGCCCGACTGGCTCGGCTGGCCCGGCTGGCCCGGCTGGCCCGGCTGGCCCGGCTGGCCCGGCTGGCCCGGCTGGCCCGGCTGGCTCGGCTGGCTCGGCTGGCTCGGCTGGCTCGGCTGGCTCGGCTGGCTCGGCTGGCTCGGCTGGCTCGGCTGGCTCGGCTGGCTCGGCTGGCTCGGCTGGCTCGGCTGGCTCGCCTGTCACATCGGAAGACCGGGGAGGGAGAGCTATTGAAAATGTTTCGCCGCCGTAACTTCAGCTTATTGTAACCTGAACGGGGGCATATTTCCAAAGGTCTAGGGGCACGTACTCCCACCTGGATCCGCCTATCTTTCAATTATAAAGAACAACCCTTAGCACATATACCATATGTTTATTGTAATACAAATCACACGTTAAACTCGCTCATCTATTTTAAATGTAAAAAGTGGTGTTGTGGCTCACGATTTGGGGTCCCGTGAGCCCCTTCAAATGCCTCCACTAATTTGTATATGCTTAGTATTTCACGAATCACACCCTCACAAGTTTCATGACCCTCCTAGAGGACATACGTATTTACACGATAGTGTAGTTTTGTAATGTTAAAAACTGTATTATTTTTTCGCTTATCGCTGAAAGTATACAACATGGCTTATGGTTCCCCACCTTCCCCTACCTCAGATGACGTCACGTACATATCGTACATTTCAGCCTCTATGGCTGCCAAAGAAAATAAACGTATTATTATTATTACGTATCTGCCCCCTTGGGCATTTTCGGAAAACAGACATTTCGAGGTTTGCACTATGACAGGTCACTGTTTAAGGTCAATGTCTTAGCAAATATGCCGTTTTGTGATGACATTGGAGAACGCATACGTACATATGTTTGAATACTTTTATGGAAATAAAAATTGCTAAGATAATAATAATTGTGTATGGTCTTTAACACTGAGCCCATATTAAGATCGTCCACTGCAATTGCATGTTTTCGTTGTCTTCTTGACGTCGCTTGTCGTGATTTTATTTCAAGACTTTATGTAGGAGTAGGCGATCACAAACATACAATTTACGCAATCATTGATGTTTAATAACAGTTATGATGTGCTCCTGTATAGCTGGTCTGCTAGAACATCCAAGATTTTAATTATTTGTCGATCACTATTGTTACGCGATCACCTCCTCTCAATCCTTCGATCTATTATGCGTAGTCATATGCAGGTAAAGTCACAATGGTATAAAGCAATCAACGTATGTTGCAGTTAAAGCATCACAGGAAATGCGAACATTTCGAGCGAGTGCAACCACTAATGCAAACATTGACAATATTAACCAACATGCCTGAATATATTACATAGTAGTCGGAATGGAGGGATTTGGGAGCCTGAGCTGAGCCCCCAATATGTTGTGAATGTTGTGATATTATTGGTGAGCGTCAAGGGCGGTACAGTTGGAGGCTCCCGACAAATGTCAAACCTACCCCCTTGATCCGAAAAAAAACCTCCAAAATTACCCCGTCGACCGCAGAAAATGTTTAACACTACCCCTCGACCGCAGTGCCTAAAACAACCCACGCTCGACTGCGAAACATATCTAACACAACCCCCCTGGCACGGTCAAATCCCCAATACTACCACCGCCCACAGTCTTTCTACGTCATGTCAGACAGCAGCGATGTGCTGATGCTCCATTGTAAACTGAACCTCGGCTCGCTTTATTTTACTATATGAAGTATTCTGACCGGGAGGTCGATATGGTATTGCAGTAATTTGACTCCCCTATGGTAATTTGAGCGCCACTTATTCAATCACCCAATATGTGTTCTAATATCAAGATGTTACTTGTGCTTTAAAATTGCACAGTTTCCATGGGTATTGAACGCTACCTTTTGGCTAAACTTCGGAAACATGAGTTGTTCATTCTCTCATTGTGTAACATCTATCAGGAATCAGGAATTCAAGTCCGAGGAATTCAACAATTTCTTAAAATAACCTTGACGAACACATAAGCCTTTGTTTTTAATTAATTGTACATATTTCTGCAAAAAACAAAAACAACTGGATTGGGAGAATCGCCAAAAACAAAGACAGTGGACAGAAGAAGAATGATCGACACGAGGAAATAGGTTGGGCTGGAATGCAGCCTAACCGGAAGACTGGAGAGAAGCCGGGTGAGATGGGCAGACAATGGTGGATGCAGGCAAACTAGCAAAAAGAGCATCGGCAGAACAACACGAGGAACGCGGGAGAAAGGGAAGACCACAACTGACATGGACTGCCTGAGAAAGGACATGGGACGATCGGTTGAGGATGGAAGATGGACAGACGGGGCTGGTGACAGGAAGTTATGGAAAGAAAGAACAAAACGAATGGTTCGACAATACAATACATGACTTTCACCCTTGTGCAGGGTACAGGAGGGAAGAACAGACTGCATCTTAATAATGCGTCTACTTATAATCTAACTTGCCCATGTATGCGGGTATAGGTTTACGTTTTCCTCTTAGACGCGTTGAACCTCGAGGGCCGAACTTTCATGGATGAATCTACGACCCTTAGAATAGGACGTAAGACCTATATGTTTTTTTCTAAATAGCCGATATATGTCAAGACTCTAACCTTTTATGGAGTAAGTCAGTTGTTCGGAAAAAAAAAGTAATGTACGCGTAATACGTAAAACGTAACAAAAAGTAACAATCGCAGGAACCATGCGCGCGCGCAAATACTTCGGGAACAGCACCTGCGTCATAGACTTGGCAACATGGGGTAGACGCTGACACCATAATGCTTATGTCTACACTCAGGCCAATGGTGGCATAACAGTACTTTATGATACAATTCTACACTGTCACGACAAGAGCCTAGCAATGGACGTGAACTTCACATTCTCTCGAACCTTCGACATTTCAAATAAACAACGAATATCTGCGAGCGCGTTATGGTGTCTATGCAATGATGTTATGTGTTTTCTAACATTTAGTAAATATTACTATCACGACTACTACCTACCAAGGCATCGCGTCAAGTGACGGGCATTTTTTCTAATTGACGCAATCTTGCCAATATAAGCCTTAAATAGTTGTAATAATGGATATCTCGCACAACATAACTATTGTGTAAAAGAAAAATCATTAAGTAGGATAATTTAATAATCATATTAAGATAACTTCTATTGCGCCTAAATCCTTGGAAACCAAGCTAAGAATCAAACTGTTAGAAAATTAAATTATGCCGACTTGCGGAATGTATTTCCTAAACAAGTATTGTATTGTATTATAAACTAAACCACTCGTTTTGTTTTTTCTTTCCATAACTTCCTGTCAGCAGCCCCGTCTGTCCATCTTCCATCCTCACCAGATCGTCCCATGTCCTTTCTCAGGCAGTCCATGTCAGTTGTGGCCTTCCCTTTCTCCCGCGTTCCTGGTTTTGTTCTGCCTATGCTCTTTTTAGTGAGGGACGTTAATGTCAGCAAGGGCCGTAAATTTTCACATCTGGACAGATGCACGAAATTTGGCACATATGACCTTGATACCATACTATTTCAGAATTTTGATGGAAGCAACCTGAGATTTTGATGCTTCTGCCATTTTGTGCAAAATATAAAATGGCCGCCACCCGAAATTAAAAATTGCCAGATCTATGGAACCTGTGCTCCGATTTGGATGATCGTAGTGTCGTTTCTAGGGATTTGGGGATGCTGAAGTGATTGGTGAAGTTTTTGAATCGAACTAGGGTCAAGGTCACATGCCAGAGGTCAATGACAGGGTCAAATAGTCACCAACACACGAGTAAACTCCCAGCTGTGTGTCCTCACTACCAGTTCTTAGGTAATCGGAGTCCACTGTGGGTTTACATACACCCTGGGTGGATTTAGAAAGATTTGTTTTCAATTGGGGGTTATGGTCACACATTTTGCGGGTCAATATCAAGGTGCAATGACCCCCTTGTATCCACTGGCATGGCGATCGTGATCTCTAATTGCATCATTGGATGTTCTTGTACCCAAAGTTACTTATGAGTTTTCGTTAATCAATTGGATCCAAAGTCATGTGTTGGGTTGAGCTCAAATCCAGTTATGGATGCAATATACCGACGTATATAGTATGCGCTTACTGGCGTTAGTTAACATCGTAATCGCAAGAGCGCGCCTCAAGCGACAAGCGCAATGCATCCTGGTATTATGGCAGTTTATGTATTTGCGTTTATGGTTTTGAAACAATATTGTTTTACCATATGAAGCATCACAGTATTACTTCCATGTTTTTATACACTGAAGTATAAGTATTTCATAATCGGTGCATGCTACGTGGTAAGCAACATTACTGGATTAACTGAATTAGAATCAAATAGTGGATCGATGGCGATGCAAATTACACGCCGGCATTTCGTTAGCGGCTGCGTTGATACAAACTGTTCATCGCGTACGCCTGGTCCAGAATCCTGCAATTAGCAAAACATAAAAATGCTGGATTCTAAACGTGTGTAGTATCTCATCAGAAACACGAATGATTGGTGTCCCAATGCATATGGACAGAAATAATAATATTTATTTACAAAAACATATGGTACAGAAAAATAACTATTTTGCTAGATTTTAGGGTGTCCCAAAACGTACGGTAAATAGGTAATATAACCCTTGTTTGTTGCAGAAGTTGCGTGTTGTGTTCGCAGTAGAGTGATGTGTCCATATAGTAGGAGTCATAATCAGAGTGACGTTCCTGTAGTCTGCATCATAAGGAATAACATGGATACAACAGATGACAATAAAGTAGTTCAATGTTCTTTATGTTGCTTGTGCCAAAGCCTCAAAAAGGAAGGTATGCGCTGCCCAGCCAGTCAACCGCAATACCATTCAGCATAAAGAAGGACATCACAGATTTTGAGTCAATCAATGCATTGCCAGATGGTACTAGACTTACATGTTTGAATGATGGAAGTGATATTGCCAAAACTCTGCTTGCAAATAACACAGTGTATCACAAATCCTGTCGATCAAATTGCAATGGTAATATGTTCAAAAGAGAGAGTTGCAAGAGGGTATCTCAATCGCAAACTCCACCTCGTCCGAAAAAGACTCGCTCTAGTTTCAATGCCAGCTTTGATCGTGAAGTGCCAGCGTGTGAGGGAAGGGAGGAGCTTCATAAAGCAAAAACTGACGATATGGATAAAACATTGAGATCTTGTGCTCAAGAAGCCGTTGACTGGGAGTTATATGCTAAGCTGCAGACGTCATCAGATGCATGTGCATGTGATGTGTATTATCGTAGTTTATGCTTAAACTTTGAAACGCTGCTAGTTCTGCAGCTACGGCAAAAGTGTCTTCTGGTGCTAAGGATTCACGTTACCGTGATTCTTTGATGAATTGGTGATGGCTCAGTTAGCTGCATATGGTGTTGAATCAAAACGTGTTTCCTTAAATGACCTTGCGGGTATGTACCGTCAACAGAGGAAAGAACTGGATAAGTCAGTCACCACGGAGATCCATTTACAGAGATTCGCGGAACACTTGGTCACAATGGCTCCCGATGAGGTGAAGGTAGAAGGAGAAGTGCCAGGACGCGGACAGATGACATTCATTGCACACAAACGAACTGTCGGTAAAGCTCTGAAGTCGGATTATGAAGAGAATAGGCAAGATGCTCGCAGCATCGCCAAGGCAGCTCTTATTATCAGAGACAGTATTATTGCATCATATCAAGTACCATTCAATGGACATTTCTAGACACACAGCTTACAATCACCAGTCCCTGAAGCGTTGTTGACGTTCTTGAAACTGGTACTCCAAGACCGGCCTCCATGGGTGCCAGGCCTGAAGGTGTCAACAAACAGAGGTCGAACGTCGCACGCACAAGTTCCTGGCAAATTCAGAAAACAAGGTCCAGCTGTTTAGGTTCCTTTCAAAAGCTGTTATCGAGGCATCGTCTCAGCTCACCAATGTTATGTTTTTCCACATATGACGATATCGTCCTGGTGAATACCTCTCACAGCCAATCGGCAGCTGACTTGGAAACGATCATGCCATGCAATCACCAGGAGGCCGATAGCAGGATATTTCTGCATCTCTCTTACGCCGCACAACAAGGTCATTCAAAGGCTTTCATCAACAGTTATATTTTCATCATTGCCTTTGGCCACTTTGGCAGCCTTGGTTTGATGGAGTTGTGGATGGGATTTGGAACTGGAAAAGCCTTTCAGCATATCCCCGTTCATGCAATCACCCAAAGACTTGGTCCCGAGAAGTCGCTCACGCTTCCACTGTTCCATTCCTTCACCGCATAGGTAAGTAAACTGCCTGGGCAGCATGGCAGACATACCCAGACCTAACTGAAACAGTATTTGCTCTTTCCGACGACCCTAGACTCCTGACACTCGACTCCATCCATATGGCACACCTTGAACGCTGGACTGTTATCATGTACAGCAAGACCAGTGGGTGTTCAAGGGTGAATGATGCCAGACGTCAACTCTTCACGCATGGTAATCGGACGCTCGACCACATCCCCCACACAGGAAGCCCTGCTCCAGCATGCAAGACGAGCTCTGCACCAGGCAGGTTATATCTGGAGTCAAGCAAGGCAACGACACCAAGATGTTTCAGATGCTTCAGCGTGGGGTTGGGTGCATGACGTGAAAACGAAAGTCTGGGCACCATTCTGGACAGTGCAAGCCGACGCAAGCAAAACCTGTGCCCTCCTTCGCCACTGTGGGTGTGGAACAACCTGCAGAGGAAACAACACATGTTCCAGGACATATATTAAATGCAATAATCTTTGTCACTGTGAAGGTGAATGCATCAACAACGATGGACTGTAAATAATAAGAGATCTCATGTATGCGATACTAATACTGGCTTGATTGCAACGCAATGGGGAGTGCGCTTAATGTTTATTTGTGGCCGATCCGGCGCTGGAAGGTTGTAACCGAGTCCGCTGTCACAGTGCTCTCTTCCAGCTGATTCCAGTTAATCACAGTCTGTACGAAATAGGAATGTCTGTATTGTTCAGTCCTACTGTTTGGCACCTTAAATGGTCTAAGATATAGCAGACTTATCTGCGATGTTGTCAGCCACACAGTCCGTGTATTTCTCAGCACTTAGTTGTCTCTTGTTCGTTTTTTCTGGCTCAAGGAAGCGATCAGAAGCCATAACCTGTATCAACCCGTCAACCACCTTGTACATGAAGATCAGGCGGACCTGACTTCTGCCTTCTTATAAGCGAAGGAGATTTAGTCTGTGCAGTATGGCGGTTACACATCCAGAGTCTCTGGAGTGGAAATTTTGAGTTATGAAGAGTGCTCCTCTGTTCTGTTCCCGCTCTAGGCGGTCAATGTCATTGTTATAGTGTGTGTTCCAGATTTCAACACCGTACGTTAGAACTGTTCTGACAAGGGTCAGGTATGCCGTACGACGTCATTCCTGGGGGCAGTGTTTAAGGTTTCGATGGAGGAAACCTAGCGTAGAGCTTGCTTTCTTAGTGATGTTGGAGATGTGAGTGTGCCACGTGAGGTCAACTGAACGTTAGAGTCCAAGGTATGGGTTGTTGGGGGACTTGTTTCAGGATGTTGTTGCCAAGACAATACTTTTTTGTTTTGTTTCTGATGCTGAGTATATAAAATTGTTTAATGTTGACTCGCATACCCCACTTGTGGGCCCAGTCTTTCAGTTAGCGGATATCTTCCTGTAGGATAAGGAGGTCCTGGTATGTCTGGACCTCCCTGTAAAGCACACACTTATCTGGGTCGCACTT
This sequence comes from Escarpia spicata, assembly GCA_963995525.1. Lineage (NCBI taxonomy): Eukaryota > Metazoa > Annelida > Polychaeta > Sabellida > Siboglinidae > Escarpia > Escarpia spicata. The sequence goes on from OZ023209.1 coordinate 56,813,855, forward strand.
GTGATTTCACTGCGAAGGGTAAGTAATTAATGTGACAGAGGAATAGAATCGCCGCAAGCACTGTCCCTTTGGGACTCCAGATTCAACAGTTACCTCATTAGATGAATCACCCTCTATCACTACTCTCGTGGTCCTGTTGGTGAGAGAACTGGTCAGCCAGGCACGTGTAGTGCCCTCGACACCGTACTTTCCAAGCTTATACAGGAGCTTCGTATGTGGGACAGTATCAAAGGCTTTACTGAAGAATGGCAACGTCCACTTGCTTGTCCTTGTCATATTAAGTGAGAAAATCGTTTAAGGTAGTGAGAAGCTGGGTTTCACGGGAAAAACTTGATGGGACTCCGTGGTTCAGTGATGAGAGGATATGGTTCTATTCTAGATGATTCAGGAGATGTCGGCATACAATGTGCTCGAGGGGCTTACAGCACACGGAGGTCAACGAAACAGGTCTATAGTTGGATGCTTGGTGTTTATCACCTCTTTGAAGACACTGGAAATGTTTGGTAGAATGCATGAGACCAGAGACTTCCGGAAGATATCTGTCAAGGCTGCAGCTATGGCATATGCACAGTTTTTAGGTCTGCATTGGGTATGACATCGGGGCCACAGTCTTTTGCAGGGTTTCCACTTCGAAGAAGTTTGGCTTCACCGGCCACAGTGACAGCGATGCTGTCCATTGGCCTGTATGGATGGTCGTCCATTGGTGGTAGTGCTGACCCACCTTCAGGTGTGAATACTAATTGGAACTGCTTCAGTAGTTTCCAGGCTTTGGACTTGCTGTCAATAAACAAGGTTGCCTTCTCTTTGAGTGGGGATACACCGATGTTGTCTTGCCGCTTACTCTTGATATAATCAAACTTGTTCGCTGTTTTTCATTTGTAGGCCTTCTTCAATCACGCTGTTGATGTGCTCCCATTCAGCTTGCCGTATGCTGCGGTTACACTCTCTCTGAACGTGTCTGTAGTTATTCAAGTTCCGGTTTCTCTTAGCATGGGCATCAAGTCTTTGTTTCTTCTTAACAATACGTTGACTGTTCCTTGTTATCCGTGGTGCTCTTTGACGCCTGCCACGTATTCAGGATGGAATGTGCTTCTCTGCCTCTGTCATCAGGGATGTTTTGAAGTGTGACCATAGTTTCTGGACTCCTACTTCCCTCCAGTACATGTCGTGGATGGTTTCTGTAATATTATCCATTGCGCTGCGCAAGCTGACCAAGTCTGCCGTTGAGAAGATGAAGCATTTCCTTTTCTTCTTCTTGATGTATTCCGGTTTAGAGTTTAGGTCCGTAACGATCATGTCGTGGTCCGAAATGCACGGCGCTGAGACAGCGTTCTTCACTAGGGTAGAGTAGGTGGTAAATATTAGATCCGGTGTAGTGTCTAGTCGTGTAGTGTCCCTGTGCATTTGGGTGAAACTGGCGGCAGTCGTGATGCCAATGGCACCTTGCTCTATGGCTCTATCCTTAGCAGATGGATGGACGGTAGCTGTGTCCCAGTAAACATCTGGGCAGTTGAAGTCCCCTGTTAGTATTGCGTGTTTCAATCCCGGTCTGTCTGATAGCTTAGTCAAGGTCTAGTTTAGTTCTTGTACATCCTTGTTGTTGCGATGGGACATGTAGAAGGAGCCAATAGTTAAGTCTTTACATTTATGTAACTTTATTCTGGCCCATATCGTTTCGCAGTCTGACAAGTTTGGTTCCACTACAAAGATGAAGTCGTTCCGGATGAGGAGAAAAACCCTCCTGCAAGGGTGCCACGATCCATTCTGTACGTTGTTTAATTCATTGGGAAAACTTCGCTGAATTTCATATTCTCAGCCACGATTCGGTGCCGCAAACGACGTGAGGCTTAATGTAGTTCAGGGCTGTTTCAAATTCACCTTTCTTGTTCCTAATACTTTGACAGTTCTGCCGTAGCCTAGGTGCCTCCATATTCATCGCCAACACACTTAATATACACACAAATTTTGCTTTCTTGTTACTAATATTTCGACAGTTCACTGTAAGAATTCTGAGAGTCTTCTGCTGGGTTGTACACTGCTGAACTATTGGATCTGTAAGACTTCCTCCTCTCTGGTTGGCTTCTGCCTCTTGACTGTTGCGGTGACGGGTAGCCTACGCAATTGCTCCTGTTGCCAGACGAGTGCGGGCTGCCTGCTTATTTTCAGTGAACTAAATGACAACGTCACTGAGTCACTGGTTTTGTCAGGGTCGGCGAGAGGAGCATAGTAGTTGGAGCAGTTCAGCGAAAGGCTTCTGAATGTGAATGTGTCACAGTTAATACTATCGCATTTGTAGCATAACCACTGCACATTCGATCTTTCAAGCACTGCAAAGTCATTGGAGCACAGTTCGGTGCAAGATCTATGATACCATATACCACAGTCGTCGCATGCGACGCCTCTGCAGTGCCAGGTTACTGTATGTTCACAGAGTCCACATGGGTATACAGAGGATGTGCTGGGACCAGGGTTTTCTTTTATGTTGCCTGATTGCAGTAGCGTCAGAATCAAGATTCGTTGTGGTGAAGGTCTTTCACCGCTCTGTACGTATAACGTCGGTAGTTGGAATAGGCTGCACTAACAGTGTCAATAATCGCATCCGTATGGATGCCACACTCTTTTGTGAGAAGTCTCTTGCAGGTTGCAATCACAAGTAGGCAAGCACAAAGTAACTATCAACATGTTGCACACACTGTGTCTCAGCAAACAAAAATGGCGTCTGGTTAGAGTCAACTGTCAAAGTTGTATTTTTGGGGCAGGTACGCGGTAGTAGCCGAGGTGTCTCCTAAATCATCGTATTTTCTGGTGCCAACACACTTAATATACAAGGTTAAATATATTGCATACAGTTTGCGGAAAGTTGGTACTTAAATAAAACACAAAAACACAGGTCTTATCCGTTCCTCCTCGTGAAAACACGTCTTCTGTCGGTGCATACGCACTCCCAAGAGAAAAGAAAGAAAGGTAAATGCTGCAGTAAAGTGCCGGGTGTGTGTGTGTGTGTGTGTGTGTGTGTGTGTGTGTGTGTGTGTGTGTGTGTGTGTGTGTGTGTGTGTGTGTGTGTGTGTGTGTGTGTGTGTGTGTGTGTGTGTGTGTGTGTGTGTGTGTGTGTGTGTGTGTGTGTGTGTGTGTGTGTGTGTGTGTGTGTGTGTGTGTGTGTGTGTGTGTGTGTGTGTGTGTGTGTGTGTGTGTGTGTGTGTGTGTGTGTGTGTGTGTGTGTGTGTGTGTGTGTGTGTGTGTGTGTGTGATAATGTTGTAATCATTGGAGCATTATTTTGGAACCTATGGCAACAAAGGCTGTGCCGAAGTACTTTGAAATGTACTTCAGTACAAGTATAAATTCGTTTTAATTAACAAAGTACTTAAGTATAAGTCCATCATGGTATTAGGAAAGTAATTAAATACAGACCAAGTATTTTTCAAAAGTACTTAAGTACAAGTACTTTTTGTGGACCCATTTGTAAAAAGAACAGGGAGTCGGGGTTGGTTTATAAAATTATATATCGGCCCTATTGTTTGTGAGGGGAGTTCTGAGTATTGTGAGAGGACATTTTAAAATTAAATAAGTTGTAAAGTACTGAGACTTTTTTTTAAGAAGTAGTGCATCCATGATCGTGTTACATATTTAGTTAATAAAAAAGTACTTGAGTGCATACATTGGCAACTGATACAACGGAAAATGGCAATAACACCCAAATCAGTAAACTGTTAGTAATACCTCACAGGTGCACATATACTGGTATTAATCACGGCTGGTGATAATTAGCTAAATTACCGATTCATTGATTTGTTATTACATGATCACAATTCAAAATTACTTAAAAAGTAGTTAACAGTACTTGAAATTTAAGTACTTTTTGAATATACTTAAATACAAGTACAAGTATTTTTTATATTTCGCAAATGTATTTAAGTGCAAGTACAAATACACAAAAATGTACTTATGTACAAAAGTACTTAAGTACTTCGGCACAACCCTGATAGCAACACGCCCAATACATAACATAACTGTTTGAAAAATGCGGACAAACTACTGAACTATCTATACCGTAGCTACATTTGGTAAGATAAATCAGCACTGCAACTTGTGCTACTGTAACAACAGCGTGTTCAAGGACATGCAATGGCGCTCTCTGCAATGTACGGCTTTTCTTGTTTTTCGCTATTCCAATATTATCATCCACGTGACGGTGTCACACTAGTTATGACACTATCGCAATACTACTCCAGCAACAGAGCTACAGACCACAATATTAACGAAATAGTAAAACTACCCCCAATAGTCACCCTTTCTGCATAGCACATTGACCAGTGGGATTAGTTTACAACGAGGTCATGACAACGGTGTCCTTACCCCACCTGTACGAAATTACTGAACCGCAAATTCACCAATGCGCAACAATGTCAAAACACATTAACCCTGTTTTGGTGAAGTTTAATTGTGTGGTCAGCCGCACGCACCAAACCGATGGTTTCGAAATCTGCTTTTCCGGTGTAAATCATAGTCAACCACCCGTGAACGCTGTTGTGCCGCGCAGAGTTGGGTTTTTCTATCGTACTTCTGTAGAATCCAGGCGTCCGGGTACACCTCGAACACGTCTTTATAACCATAGTTGTGCCTCAGTTGCATATTCAGATGCGTTTACTCCACCAATATTCATGGGTACATTTGAGGATCAATTATTATTATTATATTTAACTGGATAATGATCGATTATCAAATTGGATGTGGTACGCATCCGTCGTGGCACAAAGATAACACTGATGCAAAACATAGTAAATATAATCCTATTCTGGTGTAGCGCATATCGCTATGTTATTCATCGATATTGTCCGATAAAACTGACCTCTTGGCCCACATAATAATGAATGACCACTACAAACGTTCTCAGAACCATTAAGACGAATTCCATGGGAAGCAACGCTTTTGTCAGCGCAAATCAATTCAGACGTCATACGATGGGGTAGATGAACATAACTCACTTCTACGGCTGTTCGTGTGCGTCAACTTAAAATGGTCGCAATGAATTCACTGACGCGTAGCACAAATTTTAGTTTATGGCCTGAACTCATAAAAACAGATTATATTACACACTTTACCATTTTACCTCTCCATAAGGACAATATTTATAATATACACATGCGTGTGCGTGTGTGTGTGTGCGTGTGCGTGTGTCTGTGTGTGTGCGCGCGTGCGTGTAAATGCGTGCGTATGTTCGGTTGGTGTTGGTATGTTCTTGCATGTATTCCTTAGTGTGTTCTTGGATGCACGTGCAAGTGTGTGTGGCACTGGGTGCATGTTCAAATGCACGCGTATGTGTTTATGTAAACATGTATGAATAAGATTATTATGTTCATATATATATATATATATATATATATATATATATACACCTATATATTATATATATATATATATATATATATATATATATATATATATATCAATATATATATAAGTGTGTACAGTTTATACATATATATATATATATAATATATGTATAAATATATATTATATATGTATATATATATATATAAACATGACCGCTCGCGTGAGTGCGTGCGTGCGTGCGTGCGTGCGTATGCCAAAAGGTGTATTTGCATGTGTCCGCATGTCCGTGTGTCCAGTGTCGTACCGTGAGAGTATTATACGTGTGGCGATACTTGTGCCCACGTGTGAGTGCCGGTCGTTAGTCCACTTATCATTAATCCTGTGTTCTTTTTGAAAAGACCGTACCCTGATACTTAAAAAGCGTCTTTTAGTAAATCAACTCAATTTCAAAAATTTGGGGATCGAACCATAAACGAAGAAGTGGCATGTAGTTTTAATTAACAATTTATTTTTATTTTTTGTAGTTCAATTATGCCCGATGCGTAATTATGAACCTCTCTGCTGTGCAAAACGATACTAGCCGATTATCTCGTCTATAGACAATGTTTGTGTTGATAAAGTTGGACGCTGTGTAGATTTATGAATTTTTTCGAACATAAAAATCGAGAGGTCCTGGTTCAGTAAGTGTAAATGATTCTTTGTATGCACCCTTAATTAAGCACCTAAAATGTCACACCGAAGTTGGCAGTGAACACAAAATGAATGTGCATGGAGATATCGCCCAGTGTCTCAGTTTTATGCAGTATAATCAAAAGAGGTAACACATTTCACGCACCATTTCCTGCCACCGGTACGTGGCAGAACTTTCACCGTCGTCGTCTATTTAACACCCAGAACCTATGACCTTTAGATGTCGGTCGTTGGTGTCCAGCGTGATGTCCTGGGCTGGCTGGTACAGCGGTCGTCCATTGTCATAAGTGTAATCGACCGTGTGTTTATTGGTTCTGCCGACGTAAGAATATTGACGGTAAATTGTCGATCTACTAAAGGACGCGTTTTAAGTACGGTCTTTTCAAAAAGAACTAAAGATTAATTGCTGATGAGATGTTCCAACTGACCAATTTCACACCGTATGTGCACTAACGTCTGGAACTCACACGTGGACACTTTTAAGATACATGTTTTTACATACGCACGCACTCACGCGGGCGGTCATGTTTATATATATATATATATATATATATATATATATATATATATATATATATATATATATATATATGTATATATAGTTTAACATAATAATATTATTCATACATGTTTACATATCAATACAACTTGAACATATAATATTGTGCATACATGTTTACATAAACACATACGCGTGCACTTAAACATGCACCAGTACAACAAACACGTGCCAAAACACACTGATGAACACTTGCAAGAACATACGCACACCAAACGAACATACGCACGCATTTACACACACACACTCACACACACACACACACACACACACACACACACACACACACACACACACACACACACACACACACACACACACGCACGCGCGCGAGCATGAGTATATTATAAATATTGTTCTTATGGAGAGATAAAATGGTAAAGTGTGTAGTATAATATGTTTTTATGAGTTGAGGCCATAAAACAAATTTCCGTCACGCGTCAGTGAATTCATTGCGACCATTCTGAGTTCATGCACACGAACAGTCGTAGAAGTGAGTTATGTTTTATGGGCCAGGTTCACCTGCCCCTTCGTATGACGTCTGAATTGATTTGCGCTGACAAATGCGTTGCCTCCCATGGAATTCGTCTTAATGGTTCTGAGAACGTTTGAAGTGGTCATGTGGGCCAAGAGGTCAGTTTTATCGGTCAATATCGAAGAATAACATAGCGATATCCGCTACACCAAAATAGGATTATATTTACTATGTTTTGCATCAGTGTTATCTTTGTGCATGACGGATGCGTACCACATCCAATTTAATAATCGATCATTATCCAGTTAAATAATATAATAATAATAATTGATCCTCAAATGTACCCATAAATACACCCAGAGCCGGATCTTGGGCAAGGCATGTGGGGCAGTTGCCCAGGGGCCCCCACAAAGTATTTTATGGGGCTTCCACGACACTGTTTTTGGTCATCGCCTCCAAGATTTTGGGATTAAACAAATGTAAGTGATGTAAAACCTTTTGTGACTTTACGTGAAAGCTTGACAACTGACAAATCAGTGGTTGACTATGCAATGTGTATATTCTGTGGTTCTAAATTTTAAAAAGTGGCGTTGTGCTGTGAAATTCATGTCGCATTAGGCAGGGAGGAGGGAGAACTGTTATGCTAGGATGACTGGTCATCCACTGTCCAGGGGCCTCCACAATCAGAAATCCGGCGTGAATTATATGCCTGAAAATATGAAGATTGGTGGAGTAAACTCATCGGTGTATGCAATGGAGGCACAACTATGGTTATAAAGACGAGTTCGAGGTGTACCCGGACGCCTGGATTCTACAGAAGTACGATAGAAAGACCCAGCTCGGCGCGGCACAACAGCGTTCACGGGTGGTTGACAATGATTTACACCGGAAAAGCAGGAGTCGAAATCATCGGCTTGGTGCGTGCGGCTGACCACACAATTAAACTTCACCGAAACAGGTTTAATGTGTTTTGACATTGTTACGCATTGGTGAATTTGCGGTTCAGTAATTTCGTACAGGTGGGGTAAGGACACCGTTGTCATGACCTCGTTGTAAATTCACCCCACTGGTCAATGTGCTATGCAGAAAGGGTGACAATTGGGGGTAGTTTTACTATTTCGTAAGTATTGTGGTCTGTAGCTCTGTAGTATTGCGATAGTGTCATAACTAGTGCGACACCGTCACGTGGATGATAATATTGGAATAGCGAAAAACAAGAAAAACCGTACATTATAGAGAGCGCCATCGCATGTCCTTGAACACGCTGTTGTAACCGTAGCACAAGTTGCAGTGCTGATTTATCTTACCAAATGTAGCTACGGTATAGATAGTTCAGTAGTGTGTCCGCATTATTCAAGCAGTTATGTTATGTATTGGGCGTGTTGTTATCAGGGCTGTGCCGAAGTACTTTTTACTTAAGTACTTTTGTACATAAGTACATGTTTGTGTATTTGTATTTGTACTTAAGTACATTTTTGAAATATAAAAGTACTTGTACTTTTATTTATGTAAATTCCAAAAGTATTTAAATTTCAAGTACTGTTAACTACTTTTTAAGTAATTTTGAATTGTGATCATGTAATCATGTAATATCCAATCAATGAATCGGTAATCTCCCAATCCCCAGTGGCCCCTATGGGTGTCTGGGCGTCTGTACATATCCAGTGACAAGACAATAGGGGCATTGAAACATCGATGCTGGTGGTCATACATCAGTACCTTTTTATATGGATGCACCTGGTAATTTAGCTAATTATCACCAGCCGTGATTGATACCAGTACATGTGCACCTGCGAGGTATTACTAACAGTTTACTGATTTGGGTGTTATTGCCATTTTCCGTTGTATCAGTTGCCAATGTATGCACTCAAGTACTTTTTTATTAACTAAATATGTAACACGATCATGGATGCACTACTTATTTAAAAAAAGTCTCAGTACTTTATAACTTATTTAATTAAAAAAAGTCCTCTCACAATACTCAGAGAACTCCCCTCACAAACAATAGTGTCCATATGAAATTTATAATCCAACCCCAACTCACTGTTCTTTTTTACAAATGGGTCCACAAAAAGTACTTGTACTTAAGTACTTTTGAAAAAATACTTGGTCTGTACTTAATTACTTTCCTAAAGCCATGATGGACTTGTACTTAAGTACTTTGTCAATGAAAAGGAACTTGTATTTGTACTGAAGTACATTTCAAAGTACTTCGGCACAGCCTTTGTTGCCATAGGTTCCAAAATAATGCTCCAATGATTACCACATTACTACACATGCACACACACACACACACACACACACACACACACACACACACACACACACACGCACACGCACACACACACGCTCGCACGCTAGTTTTATTACAGCTAGACATTTATCCTGTGTACTATAACAACAATAAAAATGGTAAACTTTAAAAAAAAACATACTATTAGCGCAAACGATGTTAGAAGCACCGGCTATTTTTGGAATGGTGACGTAGGGACCTACACCAAATCCCGGCCCTTTACTGCAGCATTTTCCTTTCTGTCTTTTTCTCTTGGGAGTGCGCATGCGCCAACGGAAGACGTATTTTCACGTGGAGGAACGGACAAGACCTGTGTTTTTTGTGTTTTATTTTAAGTACAACCTTTCCACAAACTGTGATATATTTAACCTTGTATATTAAGTGTGTTGGCGATGAATATGGAGGCACCTAGGCTACGGCAGAACTGTCAAAGTATTAGGAACAAGAAAGGTGAATTTGAAACAGCCCTGAACTACATTAAGCCTCACGTCGTTTGCGGCACTGAGTCGTGGCTTAGTGAAAATGTGAAATTCAGCGAAGTTTTCCCAACGAATTACACAACGTACAGAAAGGATCGTGGCACCCTTGGAGGAGGGTTTTTCTCCTCGTCCGGAACGACTTCATCTTTGTGGTGGAACCAAATTTGTTGTCTGACTGCGAAACGATATGGGCCAGGTTAAAATTACATAAATGTAAAGGCTTAACTATTTGCTCCTTCTACATGCCCCATCGCAACAACAAGGATGTACAAGAACTAAATTAGACCTTGACTAAGCTGTCAGACAGACCGGGCTGGAAACACGCCTTGACCCATCTGTTGACAACTGGAAAACTACTTATGGACTTTGAGATTGACCAACCCTTTTGTTTTGATGCGCCTCTGAGCTTGGTTTCCAAGGATTTAGGCGCAATAGAAGTTATCTTATTATTATTATTATTATTATTAATACTAGTAGGGGACTTCAACTGCCCAGATGTTGACTGGAACACAGCTACCGTCCATCCATCTGCTAAGGATAGAGTCACACAGCAAGGTGCCATTGACATCACGACTGCCGCCAGTTTCACCAAATGCACAGGAACATTATACGACTAGATACTACACCGGATCTAATATTTACCACCAACTCTACCCTAGTAAAGAACTTTGTCTCAGTGCCGCGCATTTCGGACCATGACATGATCGTTACGGACCTAGACTCTAAACCGGAATACATCAAGCAGAAGAAGAGGAAATGCTTCATCTTCTCAATGACAGACTGGGCCAGCTTGCGCAGCGCAGTGGATAATATTAAAGAAACCATCCACGACATGTACTGGACGGAAGTAGGAGTCCAGGAACTATGGTCACACTACAAAACACCCCTGATGACAGAGACAGAGAAGCACATTCCATCCATAATACGTTGCGGACGTCAAAGAGCACCATGGATAACAAGGAACATTCAACGTATTATGAAGAAGAAACAAAGCTGTTATGCCCACGCCGAGAAACATCGGAACTGGAACTGGAACAACTACAGACACTTTCAGAGAGAATGCAAGCGCAGCATACGGCAAGCTGAATGAGAGCACATCAACAGCGTGATTGAAGAAGGCCTACAAATGAAAAACAGCGAACACTTTTGGAAATATATCAAGAGTAAGCGGCAAGACAACATCGGTGTATCCCCACTCAAAGAGAAGGCAACCTTGTTTATTGACAGCAAGTCCAAAGCCAGGGAACTACTGAACCAGTTCCAGTCTGTATTCATACCTGAAGGTGGGTCACCACTACCACCAATGGACAACCAGCCATACTAGCCAATGGAAGCATCATCGTCACTGTGGCCGGTGAAGCCAAACTTCTTCGAAGTGGAAACCCTGCAAAAGGCTGTGGCCCCGATGCCACACCCAATGCAGACCTAAAAACTGTGTAGATGCCATAGCTCCAGCCTAGACAGATATCTTCCATAAGTCCTTGGACTCAAGCATTCTACCAACGGATTGGCTATCAGCAAACATTTGCAGAGTCTTCAAAAAGGTGATAAACACCAACTATAGACCTGTTTCGTTGACCTCCGTGTGCTGTAAGCCCCTCGAGCACATTGTACGCCAACATCTCCTGATTCAACTAGAATAGAACCAGATCCTATCATCACTGAACCATGGAGTCCTATCAGGTTTTTCCTGCGAAACCCAGCTACTCACTACCTTAAACGATTTTCTCATTTCATACGACAAGGACAAGCAAGTGGACATTGTCATTCTTTACATCAATAAAACCTTTGATACTGTCCCACATGCGAAGCTCCTGTATAAGCTTGAAAAGTACGGTATCGAGGGCAATACATGTGTCTGGCTGACCAGTTCTCTCACCAACAGGACCATGAGAGTAGTGCTAGAGGGCGATTCATCTAATGAGGTAACTATTGAATCTGGAGTCCCACAAGGGACAGTGCTAGCGGCGATTCTATTCATCTGTCACAACAATTACTTACTCTTGGCAGTGAAATCACTGGTGTGAGTGTATGCAGATAAGTGTCTGCTTTACAGGGAGGTCCCGATATACGCAGAAGTCAGCTCCGCCTGATGTTCATATACAAGGTGGTTGATGGGTTGGTACCGGCTACGGCTTCTGATCGCTTACTTGAGCCAGAAAAAAACGAACAAGAAACACATAAGTGCTAAGAAATTCACGGACTGTGTGGCTGACAACACAGCAGATAGGTATGCTATGTAGTAGACCATTTAAGGTGCCAAACTGTAGGGCTGAACAATATAGTCACACCTATTTCGTACAGACTGTGATTATTTGGAACCAGCTGGAAGAGAGCACTGTGACGGCGGACTCGATTACAACCTTCCGGCGCCGGATCGGCCAAACATAAAGCGCACTCCCCATTGCGTTGCAATCAAGCCAGTATTAGCATATGCAACGTGTCAATCAAGATCAATATCAAAACCCGACGCAATCCGAATGGCCATAACAATGACGGTTAAAGAGATAGTTGTGTTGCGCCATGTAATTACGTAATGACGGAACACTACTTGTTTTGAAGGTGTTTCGTTGCATCGTGAAAACGAAAAACACCCGTACCAGTACAATGACGGGTTCACAAACAGTAATATTTTGAATTGCTAGAAAGCTTTTATGACTTTCTTTAGCTTGCTTGTCGACCAAACAGCTTATCTGCGAAAGGCTGTTTTGTTGTTGTTACGATTTGGAGGTATGACACCGACTGTAACGGAACGTATTCCTTGGCTGGTTTGAAGGCTCCTCAACCCTTCGAAAATTCCGGGACTAACATCTGAAATAAATGTGCCAGACGTCAACGCAGTTACTCGGAAATATGTATCATTAAAATATGCTGATAACTGAGTAAACATTTGTTTCTCTATTTTGAGTTTATCAGGAACCATTCATGTGTTTAGCACTTGATTTTTTGATACAGTTAATGATTTAGTTATTGCGGGTTGAATTACTTTTATAAACTTTGAAGAAATAGCATCACATCCACAATTGTTTTTGTAAGAAGACTTTGTATCGTTTTCTGTATTGTTTCTCCCCCAATGTTATGAAATCTAAATATCGTATCTATGAGTTTATTTAAATAATAATTAAAGTTTTTATTGCCATAATATTTAATATCATTTGCAACAGTGTGAGCTATGTGTGTGAAAAAAAGGATTAACTCTATTAGCAACACTTTTTATCTGTTAATTTTACATAATAATTGGGAATTTTTTTGCGTTTTTGTTTTTTAGAGAGAAAATCATTTATAGTTTTCCAAGTAGTTCTTCTATCATTTTTTTACCGATTAAACATGATTCAAAATAAATTTATATTGCTGCACGAATGCCTTTCTTTAATATTCAATTATACGTTTTGAGGCTAATGCTAATTGTTTCATAGTTTGGTGAATTTGGATTAGTTAATTTTAATTGTTTATAAAGTTTGTGAGCAAACCCTGAGTAATCCATGCAGATTTGTTATGCTTATATTTATAAAATTTTATTAATTTGCTTGGCATGTGCTTATTTTTAGACAGTAGAATTTCTTCATATATCATATCATCATTTAAATTTGAATCAGCATTTGGCATTTTTATCAAGTTTATTGTAAATTTCGTCTGATTTAATTTCATGTCTAACTTTCTTCGTTGCCTCTGTGCTTAATATATTTATTTTTACATATTTAGGAGGAGGTTCTGTGTCTTTGGTGATGTCTAAGAACATGACATATGGTTGATGATCAGATATACGTAAAACACACAAAATACATTAGGTGCGTAACAACCGCTACTAAGCTGGTCATTCAACTTTATGTTTGTGTAACGAACGCAATAAACATTGGAAAAAAGTATTGCGAACTTTAAAAAATCTCATATGAAAATAGGATGGGCGCTGTATTTGAAGCAGCTGTGAACCACAACCGTCACTATATCACAAGCTTCAAACAAAAACGAGAGTGCATATCGGTAATACTCGCACATAGTGATGCTTTACGGGAGTGTTTACCCCAGAAAGTACGCTAAACACTAGCTGACAGACCACTTAACATAGCCGCCGTGTCAATCGGGGGTTGTCGTTCCAAGTATCGGGAAGCATGGACAATGTGTGGCTGGCAGCGAGATTTGTGTGAAGGTCAACACGAATGATTTATTTGTAGCACTTTGGTCTTGTAAGCGCGTGCGTGCATGAGTGCCGTCAAGCACGTGTAGGCGTTATCAACAGCCAATGTTTGCACATATGAACGCGTTATTGTGTGTGCGCGAGAACGTATGCGAGATATTGTGTGCTCTTGCAGAATGGATTGAGTTCGAGAGCATTCATGTCATGTGTGTGTGTGTGTGTGTGTGTGTTTGTGCGTGTGCGTGTGTGTGCGTGCGTGCGTGCGTGAGTGAGTGAGTGAGTGAGTGAGTGAGTGAGTGAGTGAGTGAGTGAGTGAGTGAGTGAGTGAGTGAGTGAGTGAGTGAGTGAGTGAGTGAGTGAGTGAGTGAGTGAGTGAGTGAGTGAGTGAGTGAGTGAGTGAGTGAGTGAGTGTGTGTTTGTGCGTGTGTGTGCGTGTCTGTGTGTGTGTGTGTGTGTGTGTGTGTGTGTGTGTGTGTGTGTGTGTGTGTGTGTGTGTGTGTGTGTGTGTGTGTGTGTGTGTGTGTGTGTGTGTGTGTGTGTGTGTGTGTGTGTGTGTGTGTGTGTGTGTGTGTGTGTGTGTGTGTGTGTGTGTGTGTCTGTCTGTGTCTGTGTGTGTGTGTGTGTGTGTGTGTGTGTCTGAGTGTGTGTGTCTGTGTATGTGTGTGGGCGTGTGGGCGTGTGGGCGTGTGGGCGTGTGGGCGTGTGTGCGTGTGTGCGTGTGTGCGTGTGTGCGTGTGTGCGTGTGTGCGTGTGTGCGTGCGTGCGTGCGTGTGTGCGTGTGTACTATGTATGCGCGTGTGCGCTCGTCCGCGTGTTCGTGTGTTCGGGTGTGCGTGTATGTCTGCGTGTATGTGTGTGTGTGTTTGTGTGTGTGTGCGTGCGTGCGTGCGTGCGTGCGTGCGTGCGTGTGTGTGTGTGTATGTGTGTGTGCGTGTGTCCGTCGACACCGGCTTATGTCATGCATGCTTGCTGTTCTAGGTAACATCCTTCACGTTTTATAATTGCATTTAAATTAAAAACAAATAAACGTTACAATTAGTCGATAGCGACCGTCATAAGAATGTATTTATGACTGAAACCAATTTATTTCGAATGTAGTACTGAAGTTCGTATAAGATAATGTCAAGAAGAGTCCAGACTTTTCCCTCAATTATTCGAATTGCACAATAACGGGTGTGTCTAGTTTTGAATGTCAGGCCCAATCATATATGCACGATTTTGCAGGCATTGTATGTAGTTACCGCCTTTTAATTCACACATATATATAGGCCAGTGCATTGACGAAACCCTAATATAAACACCATGGGGATTACACCTGAGATGTTTACAAATTGTAGTAAATGTTCCTAACAGTACAGATAGAAACTTACATTTAGGTTTTGGAAAACAAACTTGCGTTGAAGGAACATTAAACCAAGGATTTATGTTTATCGTGCTTGCCAATTGATTTATTGCAGGTGTTTTGTGGTTATACTAGTGCATCTCTTACGTATTACCTGTCGACGATTCCGCATTTATGGTTTGTTTAGTGTTTGCGCAATTAAAGGTAGTGTTTCAGTCTGTGTGCATCGGTAACTGCGCCATTTATTTCAATTTTAAGCTATTTTAAGCATTTATTTATATTTAAGCTTTAAAATGATACCTCATTTGTTGAAATGTTTTTAATAGTTTTTGTATTCATTGCTAACAGTGAAGCAAACTCCTAAAAAGTGGCGTTTAGAGAAAACGTTTATTTTTGTAAATTGGGCAATGTGGAAAAACAATCGTCACAGCAATCACACAGTTACTGCGTGAATATTGTTCAATTATTTCTCGAGGAAAATAAACGAATGTTGAAAGATGAGATTATATGGTCTGTATTTCTGCCAAAATTACACAATTAATGGGACATGACTTAGAAAGCTAGTTTTGGCTCGTGTGCAGAATAGGCCTGTGCCATTTAATACCCGGTTCGCTGTGGCAGGCCACAAGTCCCCAGTTGAAGAAAAAATTCTTTTAGGTTTACGATGCCGGGGGGGCTGACATGGATTAAAAACAAAGGAACCTCACTATTAAGTTCACGTTCAGGACGGCGCCAAAGTAATCAGAATAGCTATGTGACCGTAATTACTGTAACGAATGCATTGCCTATGATCTAATATGGTACTGTCGTATCGTAATAATTGCGAAATGGCTATATTACCGAGATGACGGTAAAGCGAGGTTTGGATGTATATCCATTCTTCGTAGAATAGCCTAGAGTCCTTGACATTCAACATAGTTTGGTGATCGTCTAGAATATATTCATGTTTCTCATCAATGTAAGATTTTGCATATCATTTAAGGAAGGTGACATTGATCAGCGACACAATTATATGGAACGTAGTGATGTCGAACGCCACCGGCCATCACACCTGGGCAATAGATTTTGTCGTAAGTATCCAAGTAGTTTCTTTTCAAACTAGTCAACATGACTACACATAAATCTGCCGGACACCGGGTCGGTGCCTCCCTAACTGGCAGTTTAGTATCAACGTCTTCACTCATGGAAATTCAATAAATTAAAGCTCGGTTACATCGCAGGCAATAAACGGCTGCCAGAGCCACTACTCCGACCAGTTGAAGACGTCACAACGCAGCAGAACCAGGGCAGTGGCTTAAGGGGTAATATATTGTGGTGATGGTTAATTGCCCGTGACGGTTGAAGTAGTGTCACCAATACGTGACAGTAGTCCGGCAGTCAAACGCCCTTTTGACGGTGGATCGTACATTAAGGTCTGCGTGATGTTCTATTGCATTGTTGTGATCATCTAACCTTCTAGGTCAATAATCCGACGGATGCCACCTTAGCATCCTTGGGCGTTTTTGTAGAAACCCATTAATATACAAATTAGGTATCACCATTAAAATACATACTACGTTTCTGAATATATCGAATTGCAAACATCCAAATAATCAAAATGATGTGTCCATACGCATGTTTCCATGGTATCTGGTTATGATTATGTCAGTGAACAAATCATGATATGGCAATGTTTTACATGAATATGCAAATTAGCTCTGACCAATATAACATCATGCTTTTCGTGTGTATCTCCTCGATAAGCGAGCGATAGGCACTGCCTAACGCACCAACTTAAATGCCCCCTCCCCGTATGTGCAAATGCCCAATTGGTATATCTTTTAAAAGCCCAAGATATCCCCATCACAACGGGGCATGTCTTAGAACTGCAAAATGATGCAGTAAGCGTGACACCAAGGTCAGAAAAGGTCACCGTCAAATTATTTTTGAAATTGCGCGCTTCCGTCTTAAAATTACATTGGTTGCTTATATACTTTATTTAAAAACAAAATGAGCATGTCATATATTTTTGGAAAGCTTATTTCCCTAACCCCGTCAAAATGAGAGAAGGACATGGAGCTGGTACCCGGCATATTCGAACTTCTGCAATTTAGCAAACGTTACTACTTCATTGTTATGAACATGTTATATACACCGTGAACGAACAACTTCTTCCCGTCAAAATGTGATATGACTTGGAGGTGTCAGTTGATGGAATTTGGGTGGAACGACGATCAAACAGTATCATCGTCAAGTAATACATATTTGAAATTACGCCATCCAGGCACACGTTATACAAAACCAATGTTGGCTTATATACGTTACCTATCTACTCATGGCAACATCATATACCTTTGGAAAGCTTACTACCTCCCCGTAAATAAGGGATACCACGGGGAGCTATCAAATGATGCAGTAAGTGTGTGGTGAAGGTCAAGCAAGGACACCACCAAATAACGAATATTCAAAACTGCGCTATTCCGGAGACGTTGTGCAATTACAATGTTTGGATATCTACTTTGTCTACTTATATTAGGCCACGTTATACACCTATCAAAAGGAGGCATGGCGTAGAGGTGTAAAGCGGAGGTCTAACTGAGGTGTGAAGGTTGAAAGTGAAGGTTGAAGGTCACTGTCAAAAGATGCACCAACCAACATCACCGTCAAAAGATGCGTCAACCAACATCACCGCGTTTGATGAATATGCAGACATTTCTGTTGTTCCGCACATCTTGAAGCATTTAATTCACTCCAACAATAGTGGCGTCGACCGAGAGATGTACCTCGCAGGAGGATTAAATAATCCACAAGAGAGGTGTGAGAGATTCTAAGGAAACTAACATCGGACAACAAAGTGCCAATAAATTGGAAATACTTCCATCGCGATGTTACCAACATACAGGAACTATTTGCATTTATCTCCATTAAGGTTGCAAAGCCCCACTATCTAAGTTGAAAGGAACTGTTTGGCACTTCAGACACCTGAGTCGTGACTAGGTGCAACTATGACATTCTGCATCCAGTATGTCCATGAAGAACCTGGCATGCAACTGTTGATCCTTGTACAAAATGCTTTGTGAAAAAGGGATCAAAGCCATGCATGATGCGCAATGTGTTTCCGATCGTTAGGAGTTATGAGCCTGTCAAATTTATATCCAGCTGCATACATTTGGATATACTTTGGAACAGGCAAGCACGGTATTCATCTTAATGGCAACGGCATCCATCATGGACCGTGTATATACCGTCTTTTCCTTTTTCGTTTTAAAATTGGCGAATGAAAAAGTAAAAAAGCAAACAATGTTCGTTTCTCGTTTTCGATTTTCTCTAAAATGTTAGAAAGACTAAAGTATAATTGGCTGTTTTGTATTGTTAATAAAAATAATATTATCTTATTACCTACAAATATAAGTTCTTGTTTTCGATAAAAAATATTCATTTTTCTTTCGCGATGTATGTCCATAGATATGAAGTCGATACAGAGTTAGTATAACTTAATGACTTTCGCGGTATTGCAAAAGTTCGGATATTCATCATTTCATGGTGACCTTGTTTGACCTTAGCTCCTCCCTTACTACACAGTGCAATAGCTCCATGTCGTATCCCGTTGTGACCGGGAGACAAGAAGCTTTCCATAAATATATGGCATGTCTATTTTTTTTTTATGAATAGGCAACCATTGTAATTGTAATACGTTTGCGGAAGCGGGCAGTTTCGAAATGTTATAATTTGATGGTGACCTTGTTTGACCTAGGAGTCACGTTAGTTCTACAATAGGCCTCGTTGTGATGGGGATATATAAGGTTTTCAAAAAGACTAGACACCGGACTATATTGGAAAGTACATATTACTTATCTCTATATGCTAAACGGTAAGTGATTTACTTTTGGATGAGTATCTTGTAAGTAACCGTAGTGCTTTGAACCTAAATTGAACATACTTCGGAGAGGTGCGTTGAAAGCCGTGATGTGATGTGATGTGATGTGATGTGATGTGATGTGATGTGATGTGATGTGATGAGATGTGATATGATGTGATATAATGTGATGTGATGTGATATGATGTGATGTGATATGATAGGATATAATGTGATGTGATGTGATATGATGTTATGTGATGTGATGTGATGTGATGTGATGTGATGTGATGTGATGTGATGTGATGTGATGTGATGTGATGTGATGTGATGTGATGTGATGTGATGTGATGTGATGTGATGTGATGTGATGTGATGTGATATGATAGGATATAATGTGATGTGATGTGATATGATGTTATGTGATGTGATGTGATATGATAGGATATAATGTGATGTGATGTGATATGATGTTATGTGATGTGATGTGATAGGATATAATGTGATGTGATATAATGTGATGTGATATGATGTGATATGATGTGATATGATGTGATGTGATGTGATGTGATGTGATGTGATGTTATATGATGTGATGTGATAGGATATAATGTGATGTGATGTGATAGGATATAATGTGATGGGATGTGATGTGATATGATATAATGTGATGTGATGTGATATGATGTTATGTTATGTGATGTGATGTGATAGGATATAATGTGATGTGATGTGATATAATGTGATGTGATATGATGTGATATGATGTGATGTGATGTGATGTGATGTGATGTGATGTGATGTGATGTGATGTGATGTGATGTGATGTGATGTGATGTGATGTGATGTGATGTGATGTGATGTGATGTGATGTGATGTGATGTGATGTGATGTGATGTGATGTGATGTGATGTGATGTGATGTGATGTGATATGATGTTATATGATGTGATGTGATAGGATATAATGTGATGTGATGTGATAGGATATAATGTGATGGGATGTGATGTGATATGATGTGATATGATGTGATATGATGTGATATGATGTGATGTAACATGATAGGATATAATGTGATGTGATGTGATGTGATGTGATATGATGTGATGTGATATGATAGGATATAATGTGATGTGATATGATGTGATGTGATGTGATATGATGTTATGTGATGTGATGTGATATGCTGTGATGTGATGTGATGTGATAGGATATAATGTGATGTGATATAATGTGATGTGATGTGATAGGATATAATGTGATGTAATGTGATGTGATATAATGTGATGTGATGTGATATGATGTTATGTGATGTGATGTGATGTGATGTGATATGATATGATATGATGTGATGTGATGTGATGTGATGTTGTGTGATGTGATGTGATGTGATATGATGTTATGTGATGTGATATGAAGTGATGTGCAGTGATATGATGTGATATGATCCAAGGGGCCGTGGACTGAATGTCCTACAACGTCATTGTAGTCGCAATATATGTACATACATATATATATATATATATATATATATATATATATATATATATATATATATATATATATATATATATATATACGGTAAGTGATCTAGTTTTGGATGAGTATTTTGTACGTAACCGTAGTGCTTTGAACCTAGATTGGAAAGGTGCGTTTAAAGCAGTGATGTGATGTGATATGATGTGATGTGATGTGATGTGATGTGATGTGATGTGATGTGATGTGATGTGATGTGATGTGATGTGATGTGATGTGATGTGATGTGATGTGATGTGATGAGGTATGCTATGATATGATGTGATGTGACACCGGGCTATATTGGAAAGTACTTATTACTTATCTCTATATGCTAAACGGTAAGTGATTTACTTTTGGATGAGTATCTTGTAAGTAACCGTAGTGCTTTGAACCTAAATTGAACATACTTCGGAGAGGTGCGTTGAAAGCCGTGATGTGATGTGATGTGATGTGATGTGATGTGATATGATGTGATGTGATATGATAGGATATAATGTGATGTGATGTGATATGATGTTATGTGATGTGATGTGATATGATAGGATATAATGTGATGTGATGTGATATGATGTTATGTGATGTGATGTGAGAGGATATAATGTGATATGATAGGATATAATGTGATGTGATGTGATGTGATGTGATGTGATATGATGTGATATGATGTGATATGATGTGATGTGATGTGATATGACAGGATATAATGTGATGTGATGTGATATGATGTGATGTGATGTGATATGATGTTATGTGATGTGATGTGATAGGATATAATGTGATGTGATATAATGTGATGTGATGTGATAGGATATAATGTGATGTGATGTGATATGATGTGATATGATATGATGTAATATGATAGAATATAATGTGATGTGATGTGATGTGATATGATGTGATATGATGTGATGTGATATGCTGTGATGTGATGTGATGTGATGTGATGTGATGTGATGTGATGTGATAGGATATAATGTGATGTGATATAATGTGATGTGATGTGATGTGATAGGATATAATGTGATGTAATGTGATGTGATATAATGTGATGTGATGTGATATGATGTTATGTGATGTGATGTGATGTGATATGATATGATGTGATGTGATGTGATGTGATGTGATGTTGTGTGATGTGATGTGATATGATGTTATGTGATGTGATGTGATGTGATATGATATGATGTGATGTGATGTGATGTGATGTGATGTTGTGTGATGTGATGTGATGTGATGTGATGTGATATGATGTTATGTGATGTGATGTGATGTGATGTGATGTGATATGATGTTATGTGATGTGATATGAAGTGATGTGCAGTGATAAGATGTGATATGATCCAAGGGGCCGTGGACTGAATGTCCTACAACGTCATTGTAGTCGCAATATATGTACATACATATATATATATATATATATATATATATATATATACACACACATTGTGTATATATATATATATATATATATATATATATATATATATATATATATATATATATACGGTAAGTGATCTAGTTTTGGATGAGTATCTTGTACGTAACCGTAGTGCTTTGAACCTAGATTGGAAAGGTGCGTTTAAAGCAGTGATGTGATGTGATATGATGTGATGTGATGTGATGTGATGTGATGTGATGTGATGTGATGTGATGTGATGTGATGTGATGAGGTATGCTATGATATGATGTGATGTGATGTAATATGATATGAAGTGAAGTGATGTGATAGGAATTGATGTGATGTGATGTGATAGGAATTGATGTGATGTTATATGATGCAAGGGGCCGTGGACTGAATTTCCTACAACGGTCAATGTAGTCGCAATATATATATATATATATATATATATATACATATATATACATGTTATAGTTGACATTGCCGTAATCGCTGTAGCTACGATATAAACGTCATAGGCGTCGGGACGTGATAAATATTCGTGGGTGGCGCTGAGGCTCACCAAAATAACTACATTTGTACTCCTCTTGAGGTTCTCGAAAACACCATCAAGAGGCTCTCAAAATCATCAAATTGCACCCGTAAACCTACCCCTTCTCTAAATATTGGGAGACTAATCCTATCTATATACCCCCCACCACTTAATTTATTGGGGGTTTCAACCCATCAAGCCACCGCCGGTGTCAAAGCCTTTGAACAGTACAA
This sequence comes from Escarpia spicata, assembly GCA_963995525.1. Classification (NCBI taxonomy): domain Eukaryota; kingdom Metazoa; phylum Annelida; class Polychaeta; order Sabellida; family Siboglinidae; genus Escarpia; species Escarpia spicata. The sequence continues at coordinate 56,836,676 of OZ023209.1, forward strand.
TGGGAATTACTATAACTGACAGCAGCTACAATTTAATTTAGCTCCTTGTTTTATAATAACTAATACTATATATTACAATATTTACGGACATACATTTACGTATATATATATATATATATACATATGTTTATATATATGTATATATATAACGTATGTATATATGTGTGTGTGTGGGTGCGTGCGTGCGTGTGTGCGTGCGTGCGTGCGTGCGTGCGTGCGTGCGTGCGTGCGTGCGTGCGTGCGTGCGTGCGTGCGTGCGTGCGTGCGTGCGTGTGTGTGTGTGTGTGTGTGTGTGTGTGTGTGTGTGTGTGTGTGTGTGTGTGTGTGTGTGTGTGTGTGTGTGTGTGTGTGTGTGTGTGTGTGTGTGTGTGTGTATTCGCCAAACATCGCGACATCTTCAACGGAGAAAGCAGCCGCAGCCGCAGAAACAAAGACGGATAGAAGTATGTTAAACATCACATATCGGGAGAGAAAAACAAACATATGGTTTAGAGAGAAGACAGAGGTCATACACGTGATAGAACAAATCAGAAGACAGCAGTGGACTTGGCACATCAGCAGCCTACGAGATAACCGATGGACATCGCGTATCACAACCTGGAGACCTTACGAAGGGAAACGATCTAGAGGAAGACCGGCGAGACGGTGGAGAGACGAACTAGACAAGTACTGGAAGATAGCGCAAGATAGGCAGATATGGAAACGTAGACAAAAGTAGATGTCTACAACGTATCGTATCTCTCGTCTGTCACGTCTAGCTCAATGTAAGATAATAATCTACTCAAAGCAATTAATGTCATTACGTGCTTGACAAAATTGTTTAGTCCGTGTTTTATGTCAGGTTTAATTGTAGTCGGGCTTTTAAACCGCCACCACATCTGCTATTGCACCGTGGTCGTGATCAACCTTGGTTGATCGATCGTGCTTCATACATATACATGTATCTAGAAAGGCTAAGGTGTGATCGTGTTCTGGTTCTACTCTGAACTTGATGTTATCGTCCATTGAATTCAGATGGTGTGTGAACTGTTCTACCTCACTCCCTTGTAGCACTGTGGATGTGTCATCCACATATCTCAACCAGATGACTGGAGGGTGAGGTGCTACCCTGGTGGCTCTTTCTACAAAATGGTCCATGTATAGTTTCGCCACTGTCGGGGACACTGGTGAACCTATGGCTGCTCCCTTCTTCTGCTTGTAGAACACTCCATTATAACTGAAATAGGTGGTGTTTAGACAGATTTCTAACAGTGTGATGATCTGGTCTTCTGATAGTTCACATCTGTCTTTCAGTGTTGTGTCCTGGTTTGATCGGTCCTTGGTCACCCTGTCACTGGGATACTAGTGAACAGGGCTGTCACATAGAATGACACCATTTACCTCCCTGGTGGAACTTCCAACCCATCGATTTTCTTTACAAATTGTGCACTGTTTTTCACAACATGTTCAGCATAACAATGTCATATAATAAGTATATACAGACGGTGTATTATCATTATCATTAAGGCATGTGCACTTACACTGCATTCATTGGTCCACGAGATTATCAATTTTGATCTGCTAAAATAATTATGATGCTATTGTTACGACCCAAAGAACACCTCGACTCCAATATGGTCAAGAAGAGATAATGGTTGCGGGCGAATGTTGACGTTGCTGATGTGTGAAATTACATGAAAAGTCGGCCGATGGTTGTGTTGGTTGTGTTGGTTGTGTTGGTTGTGTTATGGCAGTGAAGTGTTGTCTTTAACGACATACCAATTAATTGCAAGACATCAAATTACTCAAATTACTAGTCTGAAGCCGTAAAAAGTTAATTATTTATTTATCGGTGTGCCTGAACGGCTACATACAGAACAGGTCTAAACGTATTGCCGTTGTCGGGTTGTCGTTGCTGAGATGAGCCTCTCAGCGGAATATCACCGTACTTCAGATTTTTATTTGCATGACAATTAATATAATTGTACTCGAGGAAACGTATGTAAGTACGTATGTACGTATGTACGTATGTCCGTACGTACTCTGAACTCAGAATACATTTATTTGACTTATATATACGATACATATACAATGAATAACGTAAGTAATAGATAAGGTCGGGATACTCCTAATAGGATATATAACATCGCTAGCACAGGAGCCACCACATAAATATAAACAACTAAAAAATGTACATGTCACAAATCAGAATACCATATGACTTGTTATTATAGTTGATAATTACTCTATATATATACATACATAATACAAGGGCTGATTATATGTACTCGTGTACACATTAACGTACATATGGATACTTATGTATACACTTCAATACGTATTACGAAAAGCAAATATAGCAATTATGACTACGACAACTGGATTCATAATTTTAAATAAAAACTATATTTATGTATGTTGAAAAACCATATAGACTGTGGGAGTAAATTGTATTAATGATAATACATGGTGTATTGTTAACTGGCTCTACTATGTTGTGTCTAATGCATTTTCTTGCAAATTCATTTTTGAATCTAGACATATAATTTTCTTTCACATGTGAAGTGCTGATGAATATCAGAGATGTGTGTGTTTGGAAAAACATTGAAATAGTAGGGTAAAAGATTGTTAATTCGTTAATTCATTTATAGTAAATTGTAATTATTGGATTTGATAAATGTCATCCATCTTTAGCATGAAGTCTTTTTTAAATAGGTCTTGTGTGAGCATTATATTTACTGATATTATGCGTATTGCTTTTTTTCTGTAATTTCAAAATTCGATATGCCTGAAGACCCCATAAAAGTAAACCATAATTAATATGAGGGCGAATGAGCGCATTGTACATAATATATAATTTATTAAGTGGTAAAAAGTGTTTAAGTTTATTTAATATGACTATTGTTTTATATATTTTATTTGCTATTGCGTTTGTACGAATCGGCCAGTTTAAATGGTAATATATTGTGATGCAACAAAATTGAAATCATTTACACATTCAGTGTATGCCCCATCTATTTGTAACACAGGGTGTTCTACTTTTTAGGCATATGAGAAATCATGAATTTAGTCTTTTTGCATTTAGTGACAGTTTATTAGCTTTCGACCAATTGCTAATCTGCGTTAGTTCTTTGTTAATATTTTCACTTCGTATTTGGCCTTCTGAATCGTTAAATGTATTTAGTGTACTGGTAAAGGATGGTGTCGTCAGCGTACGTTATGAATTTGAAAAGGTCACTAGAAAATGCTATGTCATTTATGTATATAATAAATAAGAGTGGCCATAAAATCGTACCTATGGGGACGTAGACTATCATTTTCAATGTCTACGTACTGCTTACGATTTTGTAGATAACGCTGACAAAGGTCCAGAGCCTTGCCCTTTGATCCGTAGTAATTTAACTTATGTACCAATGTAGTGTGATCAATTGGTCAAATGCTTTTGATAAATCAAGATATGTATTTATTGGAGTAACCGATTTATCAAGTTCTTGTCTAATTCTGTCAATGATTTCGAGTGTAGCAAGCTCAGTAAAATGTTTCTTTCTAAACCCATATTGGCTATTGTAGTATAACGCTTTAGAATGGAAATAATCGTGGATTTGGTCACATATAAAGCGTTCAAATGTTGTTGAAATCACTGGCAGGATAGAAATAGGACGACAATTGTTAAAGTCAGAAACATCACCTTTTTGAAAAGGTTTATGACTTTTGCAATGTTTAGTTTGTCTGGAAATATACCGATTATTGTTGATTGATTAATAATTAGAGTTATTGCATTGCTGGTATCATTTTTATAAACTTGAGTAATTCTGTTGAAATACCGTCTTTTCCACAACTTGGTTTTGGAGGTAAACTATCAATTATATTAACAGTTGTTTCCATGTTAATTTGGTTAAAGCTGAAGATGTGAAATATGGGGTTTTGATGTAATCTTTGTAAGATTTATTTCCACTTGTAGTTGTTTTAGAGGCTACAGTAGGACCAGCATTAGTACTAAACGTGCTAAATCTGTTTGCAATAATGCACTTGTCGCTAATCATTTCCCCATCGACTTTGAACAAATCTGTAAATTGTTCTTTCTTTTGACTTTTCTGAATAATTTCTTTAATTAAACACCACGTCTTTTTAACATCATGCTTCTGCTTTTCAAAACTGGATTGATAATGCATTTGCTTAGCTAATATATATATTACTTTTTAAAATGTTATTATAAGTATGCAAGTCAGTATTAAGTTTATGATAATCCGGGAGTCTGTTTCATTCTCGAATACAGTAAATTTCTCAATTTTATTTACACAATAATGCCCTGGGTAATCCAAGGAACTGTCTTATGTTTATATTTAAATTTAATTACTTTAATAGGTAGAAATGTATTTATTTTAGTCTGGGTTTTTCGTTAATTTTAAGCAAATCAATATTGTAATCTCCGGCAATTATTATTTCACTTTTACATTTTTTGAAATCAACTAAATTTGATGCAAATTCGTCTTTAAATATACGGTAGTTTTCAATTATATCTCAACGTGGTCTATACATATTTTCAAGAATTATTAATTTTTTCTTCGTAGCACAACATGTTATTTCAATAAACTGACCTCCCCAAATGTCTGTGTAAGAATAAGATAACTTCTATTGTGCCTAAATCCTTGGAAACCAAGCTCAGAGGCGCATCAAAACAAAAGGATTGGTCAATCTCAAAATCCATAAGCAGTATTCCAGTTGTTAACAGATGGGTCAAGGCGCTAGGAATCTTCGGCGGATAAGCAAGGTTGTACAAATAATTTTTTTTAATGACGACGGAGTTTTATAATATTTTCAACTGATCTAACAATAAGAGGGAGCATATTCCAACGAGTTGGTGCAGCAACAGAAAAAGCCCTAGTTCCAATGTTAGTTAGACTCTAGGAACAAAAAGTAGGTCAGAACTAGATGATCGAAACTGGATGGGTTTTCTTGCTGGAGTAAGCAATGAACGCAAATAAGATGGTTGCTTATTGGATAGTGCCTGGTATGTAATGGTACAGATCTTAAATAGTATACGATATCGTACAGGAAGCCAATGCAAAGACTTCAAAACTGGTACAGAGCAAGAAAAACGAGGAGATTTTGTAAATACTCTTGCTAGACAATTTTGGACACGCTGAAATTTTGTGATATCCTTGCTAGCGATATTATAAAGGAGGGAATTGCAATAGTCAAGTCTGCTACTAACAAGCGCTGTTGCAATAGTTTTAGCAACAGACAATGACATATACCGGCGAATACGGCTAAGATCACAAATATGAAAAAAAAACAGCAGCGACATGTTTGAGATATGTGTTGTCGGAAATTGAAGTTACTATCAAAGATCACACCTAGATTCCGCACCGAAGTTGCTGGAGTGATATACTGATTCAAAATAGGCGTAGGGAAAAAAACCATCCAGTTTACTACGCCGCATTGGAGTACCAATATTGATCAATTCAGCTTTATTTGCATTTAATTTCAACTTGCTGTCAGTCATCCAGTGGAAGATATCTTGAAGGCAATCACTAAGTTGGTTAAGGGAGCGATTTGTATCCGGCGTAGCCAAAGACATGTAGATCTGAGTATCATCAGCATAAAGATGATGATCCAAGTTATGTCTTCGTATAACAGAGCTTAGTGGCGTGGTGTAAAGAGTAAAAACCAAAGGCCCAAGAACAGAACCCTGGAGAACACCACATAAAGCCGGCAGTGCAGCTGAAAAGCAGTTCCCAATCTTTATAGATTGGTACCTATCAGTTAGATATTAAGAAAACCAGCTCGGCGCTGTGCCAGATATGCCGTACCCCTTTAATAGCCGTTCAATGAGAATGCTCTGATCAATCGTGCCAAAAGCGGCAGAGAGATCTAGTATGGTTAGTGCAGTCACTTTCCCATTATTAATGTTCAAATTAATGTCATTATGAACCTTTATGAGGTCAGACATTTGTGCTAATGTGAGACCTTAGACGACTTGCTACAACTTTTATAGTATTTTGGAAATAAAACTGAGGTTAGAAATAGGTCTATCACTATTTTAATTTTGTTTAGGCAGAGATGACTTCTTAAGAAATGGTGTGACACGGACGTGTTTGAAATTATCAGGAAAACAGCCAGAGCAAAGTGATGCATTTATAATATTTGTTATAGGTCCAATTAGTGTATCGAGACATGCTTTTGTATTAGCATGGATATTTACAGATTTGTAATTGTATTTGTTGCCGAGGTAGATTGCCAAGACAGCATGTTCACTACAGATTTTCCATTGGCATATTAATGTATATCCATCTATTTGAAATAAAAAAAGTGTCAGCCTCTTCATCGAGCCATGTTTCCTGTAAACATAGTATGTACGTGTGTGCGTGTGTGCGTGTGTGCGTGTGTGCGTGTGTGCGTGTGTGCGTGTGTGCGTGTGTGCGTGTGTGCGTGTGTGCGTGTGTGCGTGTGTGCGTGTGTGCGTGTGTGCGTGTGTGCGTGTGTGCGTGTGTGCGTGTGTGCGTGTGTGCGTGTGTGCGTGTTTGCGTGTTTGCGTGTTTGCGTGTGCGCGTGTGCTCGTGTATACGTGTGTACGTGTCTGCGTGTCTGCGTGTATGCGTGTATGCATGTAAGCATGTATTATGTATTATATTAACGTTTTCCTCTCAGACGGCTTGAATCTCGAGCGCCAATCTTTCAGGAAATAACCTACGACGCCAGGGGGTGGACGCATTATTAATCTTTCGTTCACGCTAAAATCCAATTATTTGTATTTGGTTTAATTATCGGGCAAGAATTAAATAACTTATTAGTTTGTGCAATAACTTTACCAAAACTTACAAAACGTTGCACAGACGAGCTAGTAGATGCCAGACTATATACGAGACCATAGGTACAGTTGCATCATTCGCAAAATCGATATGAAATTAGATGACCTCAAACGAATTGTACTGAAAAGGCGCTTTTAATTGCAAGCCGTATAAACGAGCTGAAGTTGCAACGAAACCCGTTTATTTTGTGATCGTTAACTCAGATTTGGTTACATGTTTACGTCTGCTCAATTCGTCGTCATGTCATCACGTTTCACAGCCGAAAGCTGTATCTTTTGAAGAGTATACACCTATAAATCCTTATGTTCACGTAATCTGACGCTAGTCGAAATGCCGACAATAAAAGCAATTGACGTAAAGACGTAGTCTGTCATACGATTTATACTGACTGTCACACAGACGTACAAACTACCGAGTGCACCTCTCTGAGAGGTCATGGCCACAGCCCAGCGACGTGTTAGTCCAGTCCGCGAGTTACACAGATCAGTGGTATGTGTACGTTTGACCTTACACGTATCGTAAAACGTCTATAGTGACGTGCGTCGTCTCTCGTGGCCTCATCTAATGCGACAGCACGCACAATACTCACTGAAAATATTGGTGTAATTCCTATATAAGTGTAGCGTACATAGTTACAGTAACACAAACAAGAACATTTTTTTAAGTTATACGTTTTTAAAACACTTAATTAATATGAAAATACTGATAGAAATATTTTTTCTCAGTTAAGAAAGATAGAAGGAATACAAAGCATGACGTAATATCAGTGAAGTAGCTTTGAAGATTATATATCAGAAAGTACTCATTCTCAAGAGATCTATACAAGAAAGGAACATATTATCTGCGTATTGTGTGGTCGCAAACAGCACGACTATATTTAAAAGCAAAGTCGACATATACCTCAAAATACACGCAGATTGAAAATGTTGGACTCTCCATAATATAAAGGCAGCATTGTTCACCTCGCCACCTAGAGCCACCTTGTTAAATCTTGTTAGAGTTTAACAACTCGTATTTTTATTTGCAATTCCGTATTAATCCGTATCACATCTTGGTCATCCAGACTATAGCGTTACTGTTCCGAGTGCACATCACCATCTACCAGTTACGAAATAGACTTACATATAAATCAGCCAGATTTAGTGGAAATGTATCGAATTCCGACATTTGTTTGGCATACCTGTATACATCAAACCAAAGCTGCTTCGGTTTTAAAGTAACCAGCCACAGCATCAAAAGGAATTCCTCTGCGACCGCCCTACGTCTCTAACTCGATGGCATGATTGTTTGACGAACACCTGAACATAACTACTTATTTATAACGATTTTTCTCATTCGATACAATTCTGTCAATTACCATGCACGCGCGCAGAGCGAGAAAGAGAGAGGGGGGGGGGAGGAGGAGAGGAGAGAGAAGAGATGGGGGAGAGAGAGATAGAGGATAGAGAGACGGAGAGATATAGAAAGAGGGAGAGAGGGAGAGGTAGAGGTAGAGTGAGAGGAAGGGGAGAGAGGGAGAAAGAGATGTACAGACATACAGACAAAAACATACAGACATACACATCTGTGTTTTGTATGTTATCATATTGTACAGCATATTACACTGTAGTATCATTACATAAATAATACCTCATAATATTACATACTAACTGAATTGCCTGGCTTCGCACAGAAAAAAACAAATTTCAGGTAAAGCCGCAGCTGATGAACTTGACAGTTTTCGTTCTTGACAGCTTTATGTTGAAATTTCCACTGCTTCGTATACGTTGCTAATCAGCTTTTAATTTACCAGAATCAGCATATCCAGTGTGCTCAAATGTTCGAAAATTAATATGAAAATGCAAAGCAATACCCCGATATTCAGTATTTTCTACCTGAGCTACCGGACAATTCCATTGAGAAAACTTATATCACGTCTCGGAAGAACCATTCCACGACCCAGCCAACGAACACTGCGTGTTGGATGATAAAACATGACAATTTTCTGTTGTTCTTGACAATTTCCTATTCTTAGCGCGGGTCTCGCGGAATAGTTGGAAACCGTCCGCAGGCCAAATTTGGCCCGCGAGCCAGGATTTGCGGAACGTTGCCTTAATCAAAGGGGGTTTAAGAAAAATACTTTCGTTGATGAATACCAGAAAGAAGTGTCTCGCCCGAGATGCAAATACGCCAGCTCGATTACAGAGAATAAATCCAATCTTGTTATGCCCGGTCATCTAGTTTTTTGTTTGAAACCGTGAAACATCCTTGTCAACAGCGACTAAACCAGAACAAATTTCGAAGTTCGTATCCGTATGCGTATGTTGAGGTGAGATAAACGTTATAAATTGTACACTGCAGTAACAGTTTATCGGAACAAAGTAAATCTGATGCGGCATATTAGGTTTCGGCGTCGTTCGGTGTCATATTACGAAAACATTACGATGCATTTTCTATTGGATAACAAATGCAATATCTACTTGCCGTTGTTAAAGTTGTATTCCAAATTCATATATATATATTTCTAGTTCACATTTCCAATGAACTAACATATCCCGTACATTATATATCACTTTTTCTCAACTACACACTCATTTGTTTTCAAACAATACGCAAGTTTAACATAAAAAGGCGAAACATTATATCCGCGTGGCAGACGTGTATTACTCGTCTGGCCGGGTATGGCGATCGGTACTTGCAAAAGCATAATTTAGCAAATAATCGGGAACCAAGCGCAGAGGCGTATCAAGAAAAGAGGGTTTGCCAATCCCCAAAATAAAATGGGAAGCATTTTTACGACGGCGGAAAAGTATTCTGTTTTAAGCCAATCTTACACTATTAAAAGACGGAATGAATTCCAGAGTCGACGCAGCAACCGAAAAAGCCATAGCTCCCATGTTGGAATTTACTCTAGGAACAAGAAGGAAATCAGAACTGGTTAGTCGAAGCTGGATTGGCTTGCTTACAGGGGTAAGCAATGGCTTTGTATATGATAGATATAAATAATAAGACTTCCGAATATCTAGAGTATTAGTGCAATGGCCATGTGTAATGTGTACAAAATGCCTGTGTGACAACAGCTTCAGACCGTATATGGTTATTTTGCGCCGTTTTGTGACGCCATTTGTCTGCGTGGCACGCGGGCAACGGAGAGACAGACTTACGAACGTGAACTTTAACTTGAGGTAGACCTACCACCTGCCCCAAATCCCCGACAAATCGTCATCAATCAGGACATGTCATTAAGCGGCGGGCATTCAGATTGATGTCATACGATCTGCGTCATCAAGCTTGACAACCTAGTGAAATGAATTAAATTTTATTTTTTATTTACCGTTGCCATACCCGTCTGATAGTCGCAGTAAATCGACTCAGCCTTACCGCATTCTTGTGTCCCAGTTGGGAGTCTAGTGGCGTTGGTGATTATCTCTTATGTCCCTTTCCAGCTGACTTATCCAGCTGGAGAGATTTGCTGTAGTTGAAGTTACCCGCCGCCCCCCGCGTGGAATCGTCCCACCGACTTCGTCAGAAGTGATAATTTGCGTATTGTGGCACGACAATTTACGGCGCGCGAAGCGTTAAAATTTATGGCTGCACTTAACCGGTGATTAAAAGGGTAATTGGTCTCGGCTATTCGGTATATAAGGAGATGTGTCCATGGTGAACATCACTGCGCTGGCAAGTCGACTCAGTACGTGTGGCACTTCGACTTTCGTTGAAGGTAAGCTGTTTCGTACGGACACATACAGGTAGGCTCAACTATGATAGTCTAGTATATCTCAACACGTATACTGGAGCAGAGTTATAGACAAGGCAGTGCTCTTTAGCAAGTTTAATCACGTTTATAGATATTTGTGATAGTATAATAATGTCCGATATAAAGTAGGCATATTGCCTTGAAATTGATATCGTCATTTCGCATTTAATGATTAAACATTAAACATGTAGCAATAGTTGGTCGCTCTGTGAATGTATCAGTTATTATATCGTTGATTAGCGTTGATCGGACGGGTATTGCTACGCGCGCCAAGCATTTCAAACGTTACTGTTTCGATGGTTAACTTGCGGGTTTTATTTATGTTATTACCACCAGTGTTGTAGTACCACCAGACTCGTTGCCAAACTTTGGCAGACGCGAGATAAATTAAACATTATACAATGGACAATAAGAAACATGTCGTGACTTGGTTTATATGGTCCTTAAATACAACCTTTCTCACATCTGCTACACGAAACCTAGCAAACCAGTATGGGGATTTCAAAGATGTGTCTTTTAAACTGACGCTCCATACATTAGGAGTTTATTAGACTATTGCCTATTTTAGACTATTGCCTATACAAAAGTAACATATCGAGTGTGCAACATAAAGTTACAGTTTGATGAAAACAATTGAGAATATATATTCCAGTAGTGTTCGTAATATGCGCAGTATTATACAAATGTGTACCATACACGTTGTTTCTGCTGTACAGGTAGACAGACCGTTTCTTGAGAACTACCAACGGGACTGACAATGCGTGCGACAGGCCTACTCGCAGGCCTCGTGCTGGCCATGTTGTGCATTCAACTGGGTGCGTAGTCTATATAAATATTGTGTGTGTGCGTGCGTGCTTGTGTGTGTATGTGTGTGTGCGTTCGTGCGTGTGTGTGTGTGTCTGTGTGTGTGCGTGCATGCGCGCGTGTGTGCATGTGTATGTTTGAGCGTGTGTGTGTGTGTGCGCGCGCGTGCTCGTGCGTGTGCGTGTGCGAGTGTGTGCCTGTGTGTATTTGAGTGCGCGCTTGAGTGCGTCTGCGTCTGTGTTTGTGTGTTTTGGTATGGTATATTGCTGTTACAGAAAACATTTAAACCGCAATTGGTTTAACCCATCGCAAGTGTTTAAATTTGTAGTGCGTTAATTATTTAACTAATACTCATACTCGGTTTAATAATAGTGTTCGCACTGTTGTCAGTACTTTTGAAATCATTGATGTTGATCGTTAAATGCCATGCGATGCGACTATCTGAATAGGGTTTTGTGATAGTTTGTAAACAGAATTATGTACTATAACAAAACAAATACACACACGCGTTTGCGTGTTGTAATGGATATCAGACACATAATTATATTTCGCGAAGTCAGCCTGAAAATCGCAATGATATGAACTTTTAATCAATGACGTTCGCGCAACTATCACTTCCAGTGGAAATTATAGTTGCGCGACAATCTTTGATTAAAAGTACAGTGTATGTACAACATTGTATGATATACGCTCACTTACAGTGTATGTACAACATTGTACGATATACGCACACTTACATTGTATCACTGAATATGTACGTCGTTGCTTCAGATGGTCATTACATCCACAAGAGACACAGCTCGATTTCGAAATCCTACAAGATCGGTAAGTTCTTGATACTCATTTATATCTGCCAACAATATGAAACTCGAAATCCGGGAGTTTGTATGGGTCTGTAGAGTTCGGTTCTGTCGGAGTGGACACTGGAAGAAGGGAGGGGGTACTGTTAGGAGTATGATGTTTTTCTCCGGGAGTCCGGGTGATTCACAATACATCCGGGTGTTTTTTATAAGGGGTATACTAATTGGTGTTCGTAGTTGAGGACTCGGCTTACCGTAATAATTGGCACCGCAATGCAGATGTTCAAATAAACGAATGTTGATATTAAATACTCAACTCAAACACAAAACATACTATCGCCACGTTGCTGCGTTTATTTGAGCATGGTTAGAGCTTAAGTGTGACTGTTACTGCTGTCGACATGAACATAACAATTATGGAGCTTCCATGAGTTGAAATATTGTCATTGCTATGCTATTCCATATTTGTGTCAACCCGCATTTGACCTAGTCCAAATTATTATAATTCCATATTCATCGTTACCTTTAAAACATGTCTGAGTTATTCCACATCGGAGTTAAAGTCCTTTGTTGAGGGTTAATTATTCGGGAGAGTTTTGCTATTGCCGCAGCTGTATTACTATTGCATTACTACTGCGACAGTGTCTTAAATATTGTGACAATAACGCAATAATATTACGGAGAATCTAATAAACAGAGAAGCAATCACAAACAATCATTTATGGACGAATGCCTTGGAGGCAGTACTTTAAAAATACTTACCGTATTTGCGTGGATGACGCCGCCTTTATGTTCGAAAATAATTGTTCATATTAATTTGACAATAAGTAAAATGACACAATAATGTTGTAAAAACATGTTTTCGAACAAATCAGAAACTTTCATTTTCCATATTCAAGATGAATTTGATTGTCCTGGTATTGGCTTTAGTTAACGTATCACGTCGACTTCATCAGTTCCGATGACGTTGAATGACGTCATCTACAAGGTAGTAGTAACAGGCATCCTGCAGTCTCGTAAGACTGTGCCCTGGTGTCGAAGATCAGTTGTTGGCTGGGCAGCGTCTGTTGTGGCTATGAAAAATAAAAGTTTCTGATTTGAAAACGAACTATCCTGAAGAATGTCCAGTAATGTTTTCGAACATTATTAGTGTTTGTTGAACTGCGTTGCTTGTGTGTTTGTCCAGGTATTGGAAAACTAATAAGTCATCAACGACAAACGTACTTATGTAAATATATTATTGATGGTACTGCAACTTCACGTTGTCCATCGCTATGCATTGGTAGATCGATGTATTGTCACATCTTACCTACATTATCTTGTATGAGTGAGAAGCTGACGATGTCATATTTTGTTCTGCAGGTTACCGGGCTTCGTTATTACTTGCGAAGAGTAAAAAATCTGACAAAAATACACAAAAAGGTACGATTGTATAATTGTTACGAACTATATGGCCAATGTGTACTAACTAAATACGCTACATCGTCGACGTTGTTTTATTTACTAAAGTTACATTATTGTCTTGTTTTGACAAGTGTTGACTTATACTTATCCTAGAAATGTATTTGTTAAAGTGAATTAATGGTCACGGGCACAGTGTATTGTTTATCGTCAAAAAGTCGACCGAAGTCTTCCTCTCTCTCCGTCTCTCTCCCTCTCCCTCTCCCTCTCCCTCTCCCTCTCCCTCTCCCTCTCCCTCTCCCTCTCCCTCTCCCCCTCTCCCCCTCTCCCCCTCTCCCCCTCTCCCCCTCTCTCTATCTCTCTCTTTTCTCGCTTCTCTCTCTCCCGCTATCTCTTCTCTCTCCCCCCCCTCTCTCCCTCTCTCTCTCTCTCTCTCTCTCTCCCTCTTCTCGCTTATCTCTCTCTCTCTCTCCCTCTATCTCTTCTCTTTCTCTTCTCGTTTCTTTCTCTCTCTCTATCTCTTCTCTCTCTCTCTCTCTCTCTCTCTCTCTCTCTCTCTCTCTCTCTCTCTCTCTCTCTCTCTCTCTCTCTCTCTCTCTATCTCTTCTCTATCTTCTCGCTTCTCTCCCTCCCTCTATCTCTTCTCTCTTATCCTCTCTCTCTCTCTCTCTTCTCGCTTCTCTCCCTCCCTCTCTCTCTTCTCTCACTCCCCCTCTATCTTTCTCTTCTTGCTTCTCTCTCTCCCTCTAACTCTTCTCTCTCTCTCTTCTCGCTTCTCTCTCCCTCTAACTCTTCTCCTATCTCTTTCTCCCTCCCTCCCTCCCTCCCTCCCTCCCTCTCTCTCTCTCTCTCTCTCTCTCTCTCTCCCTCTCTCTTTCTCTTTTCTCACTTCTCTCTCTCCCGCTATCTCTTCTCTCTCCCCCCTCTCTCTCCCTCTCTCTCGTCTCGCTTCTTTCTCTCCCTCTATCTCTTCTCTCTCTCTTCTCGCTTCTTTCTCTCCCTCTATCTCTTCTCTCTCTCTTCTCGCTTCTTTCCT
>OZ023209.1:56851443-56903943 GCA_963995525.1 Escarpia spicata
ATCGAACGGGAGCTTTTAGCCACCCCCTGTAATTGTGTTAATACTTATCATACGTTTAGCTTTCAGAGTTCTGTAGAAGCAGGTCATGCTATTTATAATTCCACTGTCATTTGAATAATTACGGACGACTGACGGCGCACAAAATCACGATTGTATGCGTTTTTAACGATAGAATACTATTGAATAAATATATCTTGCTTTGTTGTTTTATTTATACAACTACCATACGTAGTGCAACGTTGTTGGTAGTGGCATGTTGATGATACGGGATACATGTTCTGGCAATAAGTGAAACACTTTTTGATATATGCTTTTCTAATTGTCGATATAAAACTCGTTTTGCATGTAATTTTATGATCAGGCACCCGTGAACCAGACAGGACGGGGTGCGATGAGCCGGTTCATGAATCCTAAAATTGACTGATCCAACCCGCACATTTGTTTGCGTTTAATGGGGCATGCTGGTAGTGTTAAGATATATATCAATTATGGTCCGGTAAGGTTAGAATATCATAAATTAAACAGTTTCCTGTAAACTTGGACTACTACGATATTATGTGTGAAGAAATGTTAAATAAACAATCAAAAAGCTGTTGATCGATTGGTAATAACCATATAACATATACGTTTTCCATAATTATTATTAATTTTAAATGAGATAAATTATCACTAACAATTTTCGTTGCTGCGCGGCCGTAGCTTCAGCTCTTCTTCAGCTTCTCGGCCGGCTCGGCTGGCTCGGCTGGCTCGGCTGTCTCGGCTGGCTCGGCTGGCTCGGCTGGCTCGGCTGGCTCGGCTGGCTCGGCTGGCTCGGCTGGCTCGGCTGGCTCGGCTGGCTCGGCTGGCTCGGCTGGCTCGGCTGGCTCGGCTGGCTCGTCTGTCACATCGGAAGACCGGGGAGGGAGAGCTGTTGAAAATGTTTCGCCGCCGTAACCTCAGCTTATTGTAACCAGAACGGGGGCTTATTTCAAAAATTCCTCCACCTGGATCCGCCTGTTTCAGTTATGATGAATAACTCTTAGCACAGATACCATATGTTTATTGCAATACAAATCACACATTAAACTCGCTCATGTAAAGGTGGTTCTTCAAGGGACCCCACGATTGGGGTCTCTTGAGCCACTTCAAATGCCTCCGCTAATTTGCATATGCTAAGTAATTCACGAATCCCACCCTCACAAGTTTCACGACCCTCCTGGAGGACATACGTATTTACATAATAGTGTAATTTTGTATTATTATTTTTTTTACTATTTTTTGGTATATCGCTGAAAGCATACAGCATGGCTTATGGGTCCCCACCTTCCCCTACCTCAGATGACGTCACGTACCTATCGTACATTTCAGCCTCTATGGCTGCCAAAGAAAATAAACTTATTATTATTATTACGTATCTGCCCCCTTGGGCATTTTCGGAAAACAGACATTTCGAGGTTTGCACTATGACAGGTCACTGTTTAAGGTCAATGTCTTAGCAAATATGCCGTTTTGTGATGACATTGGAGAACGCATACGTACATATGTTTAAATACTTTTATGTAATTAAAAATTGCTAAGATAATAATAATTGTGTATGGTCTTTAACACTGAGCCCATATGAAGATCGTCCACTGCAATTGCATGTTTTCGTTGTCTTCTTGACGTCGCTTGTCGTGATTTTATTTCAAGACTTTATGTAGGAGTAGGCGATCACAAACATACAATTTACGCAATCATTGATGTTTAATAACAGTTATGATGTCCTCCTGTATAGCTGGTATGCTAGAACATCCAAGATTTTAATTATTTGTCGATCACTATTGTTACGCGATCACCCCCTCTCAATCCTTCGATCTATTATGCGTAGTCATATACAGGTAAAGTCACAATGGTATAAAGCAATCAATGTATGTTGCAAGTAAAGCATCACAGGAAATGCGAACATTTTGAGCGAGTGCAACCACTAATGCAAACATTGACAATATCAACCAACATGCCTGAATATATTACATAGTCGTCGGAATGGAGGTATTTGGGAGCCTGAGCTGAGCCCCCCTCCCCCCAATATGTTGTGAATTTTGTGATGTGAGCGTCAAGGGCGGTACAGTTGGAGGCTCCCGACAAATGTCCAACCTACCCCCTCGATCCGCAAAAAATCTCCAAAACTATCCCGTCGACCGCAAATTTTTTTTAACACTACACCTCGGCCGCAGTGCCTAAAACTACCCTCGCTCGACTGCGAAACATATCTAACACAACCCCCGCTGGCCCGGATAAATCCCCAATTCTACCACCGCCCGTAGTCTTTCTACGTCATGTCAGACAGCAGCAATGTTCTTATGCTCCATTGTAAACTGAACCTCGGCTCGCTTTATTTTACTATATGAAGTATTCTGACCGGGAGGTCGACATGGTATTGCAGTAATTTGACTCCCCTGTAGTAATTTGAGCGCCACTTATTCAATCACCCAACATGTGTTCTAATATCATGTTTTTACTTGTGCTTTAAAATTGCACAGTTTCCGTTGGTATCAAACGCTCCCTTTTGACTCAACTTCGGAAACATGAGTTGTTCTAGTCATTCTCTCATTGCGTAACATCTAACACGTGTATCAGGAATTCAAGTCCGAGGAATTCAACCATTTCTTAAAATAACCTTGACGAACACATAAGCCTTTGTTTTTAATTAATTGAGCATATTCTGCAAAAAAAATACAACTGGATTTGGAGAATCGCCAAAAACAAAACGGTGGATAGAAGATGAATGATCGACATGTGGAAATAGGTTGGGCTGGAATGCAGCCTAACCGGAAGACTGGAGAGAAGCCGGGTGAGATGGGCAAGCAATGATGGATGCAGGCAAACTTGCAAAAAGAACGTCGGCAGAACAACACGAGGAACGCGGGAGAAAGGAAAGACAACAACTAAAATGGACTGCCTGGGAAAGGACATGGGACGATCGGGTGATGATGGAAGATGGACAGACGGGGCTGCTGACAGGAAGTTATGGAAAGAAAGAACAAACGAGTGGTTCGACAATACAATACCTGACTTTCACGCTTGTACAGGGGATAGGAGGGGAGAACATATTGCATCTCCAACAATACTTCCCCCTCGATACCGCAACAAATCTCAGAAAACGATTCCCATCAAACATCACTAAGCTATAGGCCTATTACCAAACTGTGATACGAACCTCAGACGAGTAGCAAGTCGGCATAATTTAATGTTCTAACAATTTGACTCTGAGTTTGGTTTCCAAGGATTTAGGCGCAATAGAAGTTACCTTATTATTATTATTATTAAATTATCCTACTTTTTTATTTTTTTACACAACAGTTATGTTGTGCGGGATACCCATTATTACAAACCTGGAGGCCCTGTCATTACAACTATTTAAGGCTTATCTTGGCAAGATTGCGTCAAGTAGACAAAATTCCCGTCACCTGACGCGATGCCTTGGTAGGTAGTAGTCGTGATAGTAATATTTACTAAATGTTAGAAAACACATAGCATCATTGCATAGACACCATAACGCGCTCGCAGATATTCGTTGTTTATTTGAAATGTCGAAGGTTCGAGAGAATGTGAAGTTAACGTCCATCGCTAGGCCCTTGTCGTGACAGTGTAGAATTGTCATAAAGTATTGTTATGCTACTATTGGCATGAGTGTAGATATATGCATTATGGTGTCAGCGTCTACCCCATGTTGCCAAGTCTATGAAGCAGGTGCTGTTCCCGAAGTATTTGCGACGCGCGCGTGGTTCCTGCGATTGTTACTTGACGTTTTACGTATTACGCGCACATTACTTTTTATGTTACGAACAACTGACTTACTCCATAAAAGGTTAGAGTCTTGACATATATCGGCTATTTAAAAAAAAAATCATTTACGTCTGACGTCCTATTTTAAGGGTGGTAGATTCATCCATGAAAGTTCGGCCCTCGAGGTTCAAACCGTCTCAGAGGAAAACGCTAAACTATACCCGCATGCATGGGCAAGTTCGATTATAAGTAGACGCATTATTAAAATACAATATGTTCTCCCCCCCCCCCCTGTTCCCTACACAAGGGTGAAAGTCATGTATTGTATTGTCGAACCACTCGTTTTGTTCTTTCTTTCCATAACTTCCTGTTAGAAGCCCCGTCTGTCCATCTTCCACCCTTACCCGATCCTCCCATGTCCTTTCTTAGGCAGTCCATGTCAGTTGTGGCCTTCCCTTTCCCCCTCGTTCCTGGTTATGTTCTGCCAATGCTCTTTTTAGTGAGGGACGTTAATGTCAGCAAGGGCCGTAAATTTTCACATCAGGACAAAAGCCAGAAATTTGGCACATATGACCTTAATACCATACTATTTCAGAATTTTGATGGAAGCAACGTGACATTTTGATGCTTCTGCATTTTGTGCAAAATCTAAAATAGACGCCACCCGAAATCGAAAATAGCCAGATCTCTAGAACCTGTGCTCCGATTTGGATGTTCTTAGTATCGTTTCTAGGGATTTTGGGGGTGCTGAAGTGATTAGTGAAGTTTTATAATCGATTTAGAGTCAAGGTCACATGCTAGAGGTCAATGACAGGGTCAAATAGTCACCAACACACGAGTAAACTCCCAGCTGTGTGTCCTCACTACCAGTTCATAGGTAATCGGAGTCCACTGTGGGGTTTACATACACCCTGGGTGGATTTAGAAAGATTTGTTTTCAATTGGGGGTTATGGTCACACATTTTGAGGGTCAATATCAAGGCGCAATGTATCGACTGGCATGGCGATCGTGATCTCTAAGTGTACCATTGGGTTTTCTTGTACCCAAAGCTATTCATGAGTATTCGTCAATCAATTGGATCCAAAGTCATGTGTTGGTTTGAGCTCAAATCCAGTTAGGGAGGCAATACATCGATGTATATAGTATGTGCTTACTGGCGTTAGTTAACATCGTAATCGCAAGAGCGCGCCTCAAGCGACAAGCGCAATGCATCCTGGTATTATGGCAGTTCATGTATTTGTGTTTATGGTTTTGAAACAAATCGTTTTATCATATGAAGTATCACAGTATTACCTCCATGTGTTATATAGACTGACGTATAAATATTTCATAATCGGTACATGCAACATGGTAAGCAATATTACTGGATTAAGTGAATTAGAATAAAATAGTCGACCGATGGCGATGCAAATTACACGCCGGCATTTCGTTAGCGGCCCCGTTGATACAAACTTTTCATCGCGTACGCCTGGTCCACAGTCCTGCAATTAGTAACACATAGAATGCTGGATTATAAACGTGGGTAGAATCTCATCAGAAACACGAATGATTGGTGTCCCAATACATATGGACAAAAATAATTATATTTATTTACAAAGGTGTCCTAAAACATATAGGACAGAAAAATTACAATTTTTTGCTAGATTTTTAGGGTGTCCCAAAACATAGGGTAAATAAGATAATATAACCTTTTTTGTTGCAGGAATTGCGTGTTGTGTTCGGAGTAGAGTGATGTGTCCACTGTAGGAGTCATAGTCAGAGTGACGTTCCTGTAGTCTGCATCACAAGGAACAACATGGATACAACATATGACGATAAATTATTTCAATAATCTTTATGTTGCTTGTGCCAAAGCGACACAAAGGAAGGCCTGCGCTGCCCAGCCAGTTAGGCGCGATACCATTCAGCATATGACACTCTAGTGAAGGACATCACATATTTTCAGTCAATCAGTGCATTGCCAGATGGTATTAGACTTACATGGTAGAACGATGGAAGTGGTATTGCCAAAACTCTGCTTGCAAATAACACAGTGTATCACAAATCCTATCGATCAAATTGCAATGGTAATATGTTCAAAAGAGAGAGTTGCAAGAGGGTATCTCAATCGCATACTCCACCTAGTCCGAAAAAAAAGACTCCAGCTCTAGTTTCAAAGCCAGCGTTGATCGTGAAGTGCCAGCATGTGCCAGCGTGTGGGGGAAGGGAGGAGATTCATAAAGCAAAAACTGACAATATGGATAAAACATTGAGATCTTGTGCTCAAGAAGCCGTTGACTGGGAGTTATATGTTAAGCTGCAGACGTCATCAGATGCATGTGCATGTGATGTGTATTATCGTAGTTTATGCTTAAACTTTGAAACGCTGCTAGTTCTGCAGCTAGGGCAAAAGTGTCTTCTGGTGCTAAGGATTCACGTTACCGTGATTCTTTGATGAATTGGTGATGGCTCAGTTAGCTGCATATGGTGTTGAATCAAAACGTGTTTCCTTAAATGACCTTGCGGGTATGTACCGTCAACAGAGGAAAGAACTGGATAAGTCAGTCACCACGGAGATCCATTTACAGAGATTCGCGGAACACATGGTCACAATGGCTCCCGATGAGGTGAAGGTAGAAAGAGAAGTGCCAGGACGCGGACAGATGACATTCATTGCACACAAACGAACTGTCGGTAAAGCTCTGAAGTCGGATTATGAAGAGAATAGGCAAGATGCTCGCAGCATCGCCAAGGCAGCTCTTATTATCAGAGACAGTATTATTGCATCATATCAAGTACCATTCAATGGACATTTCTAGACACACTGCTTACAATCACCAGTCCCTGAAGCGTTGTTGACGTTCTTGAAACTGGTACTCCAAGACCGGCCTCCATGGGTGCCAGGCCTGAAGGTGTCAACAAACAGAGGTCGAACGTCGCATGCACAAGTTCCTGGCAAATTCAGAAAACAAGGTCCAGCTGTTTAGGTTCCTTTCAAAAGCTGTTATCGAGGCATCGTCTCAGCTCACCAATGTTATGTTTTTCCACATATGACGATATCGTCCTGGTGAATACCTCTCACAGCCAATCGGCAGCTGACTTGAACGCGATCATGCCATGCAATCACCAGGAGGCCGATAGCAGGATATATCTGCATCTCTCTAACGCCGCACAACAAAGTCACGCAAAGGCATTCATCCGCAGCGATATTGTCAGCATTGCAGTTGGCCACTTTGGCAGCCTTGGTTTGATGGAGTTGTGGATAGGCTTTGGAACTGGAAAAGCCTTTCAGAATATCCCCGTTCATGCAATCACCAAAAGACTTGGTCTTGAGAAGTCGCTCACGCTTCCACTGTTCCATTCCTTGGAAGGGCCGGGCTTTGGTGTAAGTCCCTGTGTCACCATTCCAAAAATCCATATGGCACGCCTTGAACGTTGGACTGTTATCATGTACAGCAAGAGCAGTGGTGCTCAGGGGTTAATGATGCCAGACGGTTAATGACGCATGGTACTCGGACGCTCGACCACATCCCCCCACACAGGAAGCCCTGCTCCAGCATTCAAGACCTCTGCACCAGGCTGGTTATATCTGGAGACAAGCAAGGCAACGACACCAAGATGTTCTAGATGCTTCTGCGTGGGGTTGTGTGCAAGACATTTAAACGAAAGTCTGGGCACCATTCTGTTCAGAGAGTAAAGCCGACGCAAACAACGCGTGTGTGCCCTCCTTCGCCAGTGTGGGTGTGGAAAAGCCCGCAGAGGAAACTACAAATGTGCCAGAGCAGGTATCAAATGCACTACGATGGACTGTAAATAATAAGAGATCTCATGTATGCGAGACGGATTTTGATACGTTACATATGCTAATACTGGCTTAATTGCAACGCAACGGGGAGTGCGCTTAATGTTTATTTGTGGCCGATCCGGCGCCGGAAGGTTGTAACCGAATCTGCACGAAATAGGAGTGTCTATATTGTTAGGTCCTACTGTTTGGCACCTTAAATACTGCATAGCAGACCTATCTGCTATGTTGTCAGCCACACAGTCGGTGTATTAGTCAGCACTTATTTGTCTCTTGTTCGTTTTTTTCTGGCTCACGGAAGCGATCAGAAGCCACAGCCGGTACGAACCCCTCAACCACCTTGTACATGAAGATCAGGCGGACCTGACTTCTGCGTTCTTGTAGGCGAAGGAGATTTAGTCTGTGCAGCATGGCGGTTACACATCCAGAGTCTCTGGAGTGGAAATCTTGGGTGATGAGGCATGCTGCTCTGTTCTGTGCCCGCTCTAGGCGGTCAATGTCATTCTTATAGTGGGTGTCCTAGATTTCAGCACCGTACGTTAGAACTGTTCAGGTATGCCGGATGACGTCATTCCTGGGGGCAGTGTTTAAGGTTTCGCTGGAGGAAACCTAGCATAGACCTTGCTTTCTTTGTGATTTTGAAGATGTGAGTGTGCCACGTGAAGTCATCTGAACTTTGGAGTCCAAGGTATGGATTGTTGGGGACTTGTTTCAGGATGTTGTTGCGAAGACAATACTTGGATTTTTTTTTCTCTGACGCTGAGTGTGTAAAATGGTATAATGTTGACTCGCATACCCCACTTGTGGGCCCAGTCTTTCTGTAGGATAAGGAGGTCCTGGAATGTCTGGACCTCCCTGTAAAGCAGACACTTATCTTCATGCAGTCGCACCTGTGATTTAATTGCCAAGGATAAGTAATTGATGTAACAGATGAAGAGAATCGCCGCGAGCACTGTCCGTTTGGGACTCCGCATTCAACAGTTACCTCATTAGATGGATCCCCTCCAGTACCACTCTCACGGTCCTGCTGGGGAGAGAACTGGTCAGCCAGGCACGTGTAGTGCCCTCGATACCGTACCTTTCAAGCTTATACAGGAACTTCGTATATGGGACAGTATCAAAGGCTTTATTGAAAAATTGTAAAGAATGGCAACGTCCACTTGCTAGTCCTTGTCGTATGAAGTGAGAAAATCGTTTAACGTAGTGAGTAGCTGGGTTTCAGGGGGAAAACCTGATGGGACTCCGTGGTTCAGTGATGAGAGGATCTGGTTCTATTCTAGTTGAATCAGGAGATGTCGGCATACAATGTGCTCGAGGGGCTTACAGGACACGGAGGTCAACGAAACAGGTCTATAGTTGGATGCTTGGTGTTTATCATCTTTTTTGAAGACACTAGAAATGTTTGCTGATAGCCAATCCGTTGGTAGAATGCATGAGTCCAAGGACTTCCGGAAGATACATGTCAAGGCTGGAGCTATGGCATCTGCACAGGTTTTTAGGACTACATTGGATATAGCATCAGGGCCACAGGCTTTTGCAGGGTTTCCACTTCGAAGAAGTTTGGCTACACCGGCCATAGTGACGACGATGCTGTCCATTGGCTGGTATGGGTGGTCGTCCATTGGTGGTAGTGGTGACCCACCTTCAGGTGTGAATACTGACTGGAACTGCTTCAGTAGTTTCTTGGCTTTGGACTTGCTGTCAATAAACAAGGTTGCCTTCTCTTTGAGTAGGGATACACCGATGTTGTCTTGCCGCTTACTCTTGATATATTGCCAAAAGTGTTCGCTATTTTTCATTAGTAGGCCTTCTTCAATCACGCTGTTGGTGTGCTCGCATTCAGCTTGCCGTATGCTGCACTTACATTCTTTCTGAACGTATCTGTAGTTGTTCCAGTTCCGGTGTTTCTCGGCATGGGCCTAAAATCTTACTTTCTTCTTCACAATACGTTAAATGTTCCTTGTTATCAATGATGCTCTTTCACGTCCGCCACGTATTCTGGATGGAATGTGCTTCTCTGCCTCTCTCATCAGGGGTGTTTTGAAGTGTAACTATAGGTCCTGGACTCCTACTTCCCTCCCGTACAAGTCGTAGATGGTTTCGTTAATATTATTCACTCAACTGCCGTAGCTGGCCCAGTCTGCCATTGAGAAGATGAATCATTTCCTCTTCTTCTGGTTGATGTATTCCGGTTGAGAGTCTAGGTCCGTAACGATCATGTCGTGGTCCGAAATGCGCGGAACTGAGACAGAGTTCTTCACTAGGGTAGAGTTGGTGGTAAATATTAGATCCGGTGTAGTGTCTAGTCGTGCCATTGAGAAGATGAAGCATTTCCTCTTCTTCTGGTTGATGTATTCCGGTTTAGAGGCTAGGTCCGCAACGATCATGTCGTGGTCCGAAATGCGCGGAACTGAGACAGAGTTCTTCACTAGGGTAGAGTTGGTGGTAAATATTAGATCCGGTGTAGTGTCTAGTTGTATAGTGTCCCTATGCATTTGGTTGAAACTGGCGGCAGTCGTGATGTCAATAGCACCTTGCTGTATGGCTCTAACCTTAGCAGATGGGTGGATGGTAGCTGTGTCCCTGTCAACATCTGGGCAGTTGAAGTCCCCTGCTAGTATTGCGTGTTCCAATCCCGGTCTGTATGATAGCATAGTCAAGGTCTAGTTTAGTCCTTGTACATCCTTGTTGGTGCCAATAGTTAAGTCTTTATATTTGTGTAACTTTATCCTGGCCCATAACGTTTCGCAGTCAGACAACAAGTTTGGATCCACCACAAAGATGATGAAGTCGTTCCGGACGAGGAGAAAAACCCTCCTTCAAGGGTGTCTCGATCCATTATGTACGTTGTGTAATTCGTTGGGAAAACGTCGCTGAATTTCACATTATCACTAAGCCACGACTCAGTGCCGCAAACGACGTGAGGCTTAATGTAGTTCAGGGCTTTTTCAAATTCAGTTTTCAAGTTCCTAATACTTCGACAGTTCACTGTAAACATTCTGAGAGTCTTCTGCTCTGGAAAGTTGTACACTGTAGAACTATTGGATGGATTCTGCCTCTCGACTGTTGCAGTGACGGGTAGCCTACGTAATTGCTCCTGTTGCCAGACGAGTGGGGGCTGCCTGCTTATTTTCAGTGAACTAAATGACAAAGTCACTGAGTCACTGGTTTTGTCAGGGTCGGCGAGAGGAGCATAGTAGTTGGAGCAGTTCAGCGAAAGGCGTCTGAATGTGAATGTGTCACAGTTAATACTATCGCATTTGTGGCATAACCACTGCACATTCGATCTTTCAAGCATTGCAAAGTCATTGGAGCACAGTTAGGTGCAAGATCTATGATACCATATACCACAGTCGTCGCATGCGACGCCTCTGCAGTGCCAGGTTACTGTATGTTCGCAGAGTCCACATGGGTACACAGAGGATGTGCTGGGACGTAGTAATTTTCTAGTTGTCAACAGATGTGTCAAGGCGCTAGGGAGCTACGGTGGATAAGCAAGGTTCTAAAGATAAAGCTGGTGATAATTAGCTAAATTTACGGGTGCATCCATATAAAAGGGTACTGATGTATGACCTCCAGCATCAATGTTTCAATGCCCCTATTGTCTTGTCACTGGATATGTACAGAAGCCCAGTCACCCATAGGGTCCACTGGAAATTGGGAGGTGACCGATTCATTGATTTCATATTACATGATCACAATTCAAAATTACTTAAAAAGTAGTTAACAGTACTTGAAATTTAAGTACTTTTGGAATTTACTTAAATACAAGTACAAATACTTTTAGTAATTCGCAAATGTACTTAAGTACAAGTACAAATACACAAAAAATTTACTTATGTACAAAAGTACTTAAGTACAAAGTACCTCGGCACAACCCTGATAGCAACACGCCCAATACATAACATAACTGCTTGAAAAATGCGGACACACTACTGAACTATCTATACCGTAGTTACATTTGGTAAGATAAATCAGCACTGCAACTTGTGCTACTGTAACAACAGCATGTTCAATGACATGCGATGAAGCTCTCTATAATGTACGGCTTTTTTGTTTTTCGCTATTCCAGTATTATCATCCACGTGACGGTGTCGCACTAGTTATGACACTATCGCAATACTACTCCAATAACAGACCTATAGACCACAATACTAACGAAATAGTAAAACTACCCCCAATAGTCACCCTTTCTGCATAGCACATTGACCAGTGGGGTGAATTTACAACGAGGTCATGACTACGGTGTCCTTACCCCACCTGTACGAAGTTACTGAACCGCAAATTCACCAATGCACAACACTGTCAAAACACATTGACCATGTTTAGGTGAAGTTTAATTGTGTGGTCAGCCGCACGCACCAAACGGATAATTTCGACTCCTGCTTTGCTGGTGTAAATCATTGTCAACCACCCGTGAACGCTGTTGTGCCGCGCAAAGCTGGGTCTTTCTATCGTACTTTTGTAGAATCCAGGCGTCCGGGTACACCTCGAACACGTCTTTATAACCATAGTTGTGCCTCAGTTGCATATACAGATGCGTTTACTCCACCAATCTTCATATTTTCAGGCATATAATTCACGCCGGAGTTCTGATTGGGGAGGCTCTTGGACAGTGGATGACCAGTCATCCTAGAATAACAGTTCTCCCTCCTCCCTACCTTCTGCAACGTGAATTTCACAGCACAACGCCACTTTTTAAATTGAAAACCAACTCTGCACCATATAACAATTGTATTTCAGAATATACTCATTGCATAGTCACCCACTAGTTTGTCAGTTGTCAGGCTTTCACGTAGAGTCACAAAAGGCTTTATATCTTCAACATTTGTTTAATCCCAACATCTTAGAGGCCATGACCAAAACAGTGTTGTGGAAGCCCCATAAAAATACATTGTGGGGGCCCCTGGGCAACTGCTCCATATGCCTTGCCCAAGATCCGGATCTGGGAGTATTCATGGGTACATTTGAGGATCAATTATTATTAGTATTATTGTAGTTAACTGGATAATGATCGATTATCAAATTGGATGTGGTACGCATCCGTCGTGGTACAAAGGTAACACTGATGCGAAACACAGTAAATATATTCTGGTGTAGCGCAGTTATTCCTCGATATTGTCAAGTAAAACTGACCTCTTGGCTCACATAACAATGAATGACCACAAATCAATTCAGACGTCATACGAAGGGGTAGATGAACATAACTCACTTCTACGGCTGTTCGTGTGCGTCAACTTAGAATGGTCGCAAAGAATTCTCTCACGCGTGACGCAAATTTTGGTTTATGGCCTGAACTCATAAAAACATATTATATTACACACTTTACTATTTTTCTCTCTCATGCGTGCGTGTGTGTGTGCGTGTGCGTGTTTCTGTGTGTGTGCGCACGTGCGTGTAAATGCGTGCGTATGTTCGGTTGGTCTCCGTGTGTTCTTGCATGTGTTCATTAGTGTGTTTTGGATGCACGTGCAAGTGTGTATGTGGCACTGTGTGCATGTTCAAATGCACGCGTGTATGTGTTTATGTAAACATGTATGCATAATATTATATGTTAACGTTGCATTTATATATAAACATGTATGAATAAGATTATTACGTTCAAGTATATATATATATATGTATATATATATATATAGATACATATATATATATATATATATATATATACATGACCGCTCGCGTGAGTGCGTGCGTGCGTATGCCAAAAGGTGTATTTGCATGTGTCCGCATGTTCGTGTGTCCAGTGTCCTACCGTGAGAGTATTATACGTGTGGCGATACTTGTGCCCACGTGTGAGTTCCGGTCGTTAGTCCACTTATCATTAATCCTTTGTTCTTTTTTAAAAGACCGTACCCGGGTACTTAAAAAGCGTCCTTTAGTAGATCGACAATTTACAGTCACTACTCTTCCGTCGGCAAAACCAAAACACACACAGTCGATCACACTTATGAGCGTTACAATTAGAAAGGTGCTTGCTGCATAAATCATCAAAACTCACAAGACGTTGAGAGGCTAAGTCCCACACTCTCAACATTGAACTCCACGTCCCCTGGTTCCGACACATACGAAAATTATTTCTGCAAGCAACTCGTACTAGCCAGAACTGTTTCCTATCCTAGTGAGATACGGTACGTGGCAGAGCTTTCACTGTCGTCGTCCATTTAACACCCAGAACCTATGACATTTAAATGTCCGTCGTTGGTGTCCAGCGTGATGTCCTGGGCTGACTAGGACAGCGGTCATCCATTCCCATAATTGTAATCGACCGTGTGTTTATTGGTTCTACCGACGTAAGAATATTGACGGTAAATTGTCGATCTACTAAAGGACGCTTTTTAAAGGAATTCTTTGAGAATTGTAATCTCTTTGTAATACACGCAATTATTAGGTAATCTTTATTTCATTAGAATTATGTTTTATTAATCACTAATGACCCTAACAATATATCGAAAAAATAACTCTGCGAACGCGGAGTTTCTGCTTTGGGCCCACCTTCACGATCCGTGTAAGGCATGCTCATGAATATTCGGGACTGTCCGTCAGACTTCGATTAGCTACGCCGAGTTAATAGATGCAAGAAATACGTCATCAACACGGGTGTATAATAATTCGCCACCGCCATGCGAATGAGTCCTGACCGATAAAATTATCAAAATGAAACAAGATATTTAACAAGATTTAACAAGATTGACACCCAGAGAATTAACTCTAGGTAGCAGGTGGACAAGGAAGCCCTTGGCTTATCGAGAGTCCGACCCTTTTATCTATGTGTATCCCGCCCGTCTGAGGTATGTGTCGATTTTATTTTTAAACATATTCACGCTACTAGCACCCACACAATCAGCAGGTAATCTGTTCCATTCATTTACAGTCTTTTGTGAAAATGAAAACTTTCTTATATCCAATCTACTCTGCTCCTTTGCTAATGCAAGATCATGTCCTCTAGTCCTTCTATCTTTCTTAACTGAGAAAAACATATTTCTCTTAATATTTTCATAACCCTTCAATATTTTAAACACTTCTATCTGATCTCCTCTCAATCTCCTGGTCTCTAGTGTTGTTAAACCGCATTTTTAGGCGTATTTCGTAACTAAGATCCCTCAGATTTGGTATCATTTTAGTTGCTCTCCTCTGCACTCTTTCTAGCATATCTATGTCCTTCCTGCGATATGGCCTTCACGCTTGAATACAATATTCTAAATGAGGCCTAACTATTGTTTTGTACAGCGGTATTATTAGCTCTTTTTCCTTATACGTTATGTTTCGTCTAATTAATCCAAGGATTTGATTTCCCTTTGAAGCTGCAATTCCGCACTGCTCTGAAATCTTCATATCAGCACTAACGGTTAACCCTAAGTCCTTTTCTTTTACAGTAGTACTTAGTACAGTACCCCCCATTGTATATTCTATTTCTTCGTTCCCATGTCCTATGTGGAGGCATTTACATTTCCCAAAATTGAACATCATTTGCCACTTTTCAGACCATTTGATCAACCTGTCAAGATCATCTTGTAAATGCTGTCTATCTCCATCACTTTTAATCCTTCTAAACACTTTTGTATCATCCGCAAATTTCAACACCTTGCTTGTTATTTCATCATCCAAATCGTTGATGTATATTAAGAATAATATAGGACCTAATACTGATCCCTGTGGTACCCCACTCAATACCGATTTCCAGTTTGAAGCCTCCCCATCAACTACTACACGTTGTCTTCTGTCAACCAGCCATTGTTCTATCCAGTTTATTATACCATTTCCTATGCCATGGGCCTTTAGTTTATGCAGTAATCTTTGATGTGGTACTTTGTCCAAAGCTTTTTGAAAATCTAAGTAGACGATATCTACTGGTGATCCCTCATCTACCCACTTAGTGATGTCTTCCAAACATAACATATTTGTTAAGCATGACCTCGCTTTAAAAAAAAAATGTTGAGATGGGTTTATCAAGTTTTGTTTAACAAGAAAATCCACCATGTGATCTTTAATTAGTCTTTCTAATAATTTACAAATCACTGATGTTAAACTCACTGGTCTATAGTTCTCTGACTTGTTTCTCGAACCTTTTTTGAATAACGGTATAATGTTTGCTTCTTTCCATTCTAAAGGAACCACTCCCTCTTCTAATGACAAGTTGAAAACTGTTGCAAGTGGTATGCTAATTTGTTCTACAATTTCCAATAGTAGTTTGGGTGGAATACCATCCACTCCAGGTGATTTATTATCCTTCATAGCCCTTATTTTCTTAGCTACCATTTCCGAGGTTACAATTAATTGTCCTAAATAGTCTGAATCTGCCCCCTTGAACTTAGCCTCTGGTATTGGCAGTGAACTAATATCTTCCCTGGTAAACACTGAACTAAAGTACTCATTCAGGTCTTCTGCCATTATGACACGTGCACCAGCTGCTGTTTATGTCACAGATTCAGCAAAGAAAAGAAGGAAATCATATGGAATTAATAGAAATAAAATTAACATAGCGACAATTCATGACAGACGGATTGATTTACAAGAAAAAACACCAACTCTCCATGCACGAAGTCGAAGCCGTCGATGCCGATGTCATATTGAATGATTGACATTGTTTTTGTTGGAATATAAAAACTATGGTACTATCATGTTCCTTCTTCACTAGGTACATCTGGCTATATATTTTGAAGTGAAGTTTTAATGAAACGTTTAGATAACAGAAACTTACTGAAGCCGAGAAACATTCAATAATGAAACCATTTTATTTGCACCATAAATCCAGCTGCTACTTTCGTAAGCAATATAAATACATTATACATCATTAGTAAAATAATTTACGTTATTAAAGTAGGATAGGTGGTTATGTTATGATGATGATCATCATCTTTTTGGCGGCCACAATCAACTTGCTTATTATTCTGCCGTTCTTTGGGGGTTGCGAGGAGGTAGAATTTGATTTTCCTAAGAGTACTTTCCTATCTATATAAGGGTTAATTTTAGTTTGAAAAATGTAGATCTATAAAGAACATAACATTATTGTCGACAAAATATTAAAATATATTGCATCAGTGTACAAACATGTTTTATTTTGTACTGGGACGCAAAAATAATTATTTGTTCTGCCCATCATTTAGAGTAAAAGATATTGAATTTGTTTCTCTCGAACTCCTGTTTCGATAACAAATAAAATGGCCATTGTATGATGGAAATAAAGTTATAAAATTACAAAACTTTAAAAGTAACGCATATTTTAAAATACTGTTTTCAGTCATCATTGGTGTATTTAGCTCAAGAAGATCCTTAACACATTTTAAATGTCGTGGAACATTTATATTTTATGAATTTTCAAAATTATTGTAAAAGCTATTTTGTCAACACCTTTTTATACACTACTCCCAGTAGAGTTCACATAACACAAACTTGTTTGAACAAATTTGTAAGAATATGCTACAAAACACAATCCAAACATGATGAGCATAAGAAAGTATACATTTTATTATGTACTCCTACTTTCCATCATAATGACGGGATGATATGCATTTGGATGCACAAATCAATCGATTGCACAAATCTATTTGAAACGTAGTGATGCACATATTCCCAGCAGAAGCCACACGGAACTAATGTGGCAGAACAAAGTCAGACAACTTCCTCACTACTGTGTCAGTTAACATATTGTCCTATTAATAGCACTGCTATGCATTTTAATACGCAAAGCTATCAGATGCACACATCCATTTGAAACTCGATGTGAGATACAACTTCCCAGTAGATGTCGCACAGAACAGAATGAGGCAGAACAAAGTCAAGTACCATCTTATGTCAGGTGACCCATTGTCCAATTAACGGCAGTGTTAAGTAGAGCTCTTCAATTTCCTCTTTCCAGCAGCTCAGCTATTTCCGATGATCCTGCAAATTAACAAAATTGAATTTAGGAAACTGAGCCTAAATATGAGTTAACTAACTCAACACTGTGCAGATTAATTCAGTTTAGATATTGGATTATGGGACTTATCACCAAGTGTATAGCTGGCTAAATGGAAAAGAAATACAAGAGAACCTTGTTGTGTTGATTCAGTCAGACTACAATCCCAATCCATTACTTTGGCCAACTTTTAATTTGCTTCTAAATAATTACCTGTATGCATTGGTCATATACAGAGCATTCCAGATAACTCGAACACACATAAATTAATTTTTGCTAAGTTAAGTCAATCTTGTCCTCGGTCCAGGGCAAAGGTCCCAATAAGGGGACCTTCTGATAACTTTTTAATTATGAAAAATTCCACTTATTAGTATTTTCATGGGTCATTGGAAGTTCGACATTATCCAGAGTGCACTGTATATTTTCTTTTATTCTTGCTCTAATAATTAATGTTGTATATAATTACATATATGGGTCATTCTCGTGAAAAGTGTATAGTAACACGTCAACAATTTATGTTTAGTTTGTTTTTAGCGAGTACTATTATTATCAAATGTGCTATTCATATGAAGCAGCACAATTTGATCTGATTTATTA
Source organism: Escarpia spicata (assembly GCA_963995525.1). NCBI lineage: Eukaryota > Metazoa > Annelida > Polychaeta > Sabellida > Siboglinidae > Escarpia > Escarpia spicata. Next base: position 56,869,465 of record OZ023209.1, read on the forward strand.
TTATATTTTTAAAATATATTCATGGAAAAAACTTATTTATACTAGAGTGCAGATATGCTGGTGTCCAAAATTCGTGCATCGCAAAATTCCGTGTCAATATGGTATTGTGTACTTTTCAACAAACCTAAAACGTTTACATTTTATGATTACATGCCAGACAGGTTTACTAACAATCGTAGCTGTATCATTAAAACAGTCTGTGAACGTAAGAATCTCACGTTTTTATGTTTCGGTTCAAATAAGTGGGGAAACGGAGACTTTTCAAAAACGGCAGATTGGAATTTGGAAAGACAAGACATACCCAAATCCCAGATTTAGGCATCAAAATTACATCCACGACCAGGTTAATCCTCTTGCTATGGTTGCGTATACTGATATTTTAGTGTGCATTTCGTTCACTGCATGTCAACTACCGGACAATGCAGTTTTACTAACTAGAAAGGCGAGATCCTTGCCTAAGGCTGTGTTATTCACTGTAGTAGAGGCAAGACAGACTTAGTGACAGTCCCAGCGGCAGCTGACACTGACAGCGACTGCAGCCGTCCGCGTCGGCGGACGTTATAATTCTATTTAATCGAAACGTTGTTCGGTTGACGGCATTGGGAAGCAGGATAAATAAACAATGCATACGCTTCATACACTTATAAAAAATAGCTGTCAATATACATATGTCTACAAATTGCTTATTTACAATGCCATTGCTTGAAACAACTTACCTCGAAATCTGACATGTTGGCTGTGTGTGTGACGTCAACGGTCTATGCCTTGTTCACTGCGCGGACATGAATATTCATTATTCTTGGGATGCACAATTAATCATCCACGTGGCAACAAGCTCAAAATGATTCGCGTAAACACAACTGTTTATCGGCTTTTTCGCAGATAACACCCACATTATGCATAAACATACAAGACATAAGTAGCAGAGAAAGTACTTATGGGAAATTAATACGTTTTGATACGGTACATCTCGAATGTATATTAGCTTATAAAGAATCCCTTTAAGTACGGTCTTTTCAAAAAGAACCAAAGATTAATTGCCGATGAGATGTTCCAACTGACCGATTTCACACCGTATGTGGACTCACGACTGGAACTCACAAGTGGACACTTTTAGGATTCACTTTTTGACATACGCACGCACTCACGCAGGCGGTCATGTTTATATATATATATATATATATAAATATATAATATATATAATTTATACGAACATACGCACACTAAACGAACAAACGCACGCATTTACACGCGCACACACACACACCCACACACACGTACACACATACACACGCACACATACACGCAGGCACACACGCACACTTTCACACACACACCCACACGCACACACGTACACACGCACACACACGCACGCACACTCGCACACACACGCACACACACGCACACACATACACATTCGCATGAGTGTAATATAAATATGGTTGTCATGGAGAGGTAAAATGGTAAAGTGTGTAATATAATCTGTTTTTTATGAGTTGAGGTCATAAAACAAAATTTGCGTCACGCGTCAGTGAATTCATTGCGACCATTCGGAGTTTATGCAAACGAACAGCCGTAGTAGTGAGTTATGTTTCACGGTCCAAGTCCATCTACCCCTTCGTATGGCGTCTGAATTGGTTTGCGCTGACAAATGGGTTGCTTCCCATAAAATTCGTCTTAATGTTCTGAGAACGTTTGAAGTGGTCATGCATGGTTATGTGGGACCGAGAGGTCAGTTTTACTTGACAATATCAAGGAATAACATAGCGATATGCGCTACACCAGAATATATTTATTATGTTTTGCATCAGTGTTATCTTTGTACCACGACGGATGCGTACCACATCCAATTTGATAATCGATCATTATCCAGTTAAATAATATAATTATAATAATGAATACCCCCAGAGCCTGATCTCGGGCAGGGCATGTAGGGCAGTATTTTATGGGGCTTTCACAACACTGTTTTGGTCATGGCCTCCAAGATTTTGGGGGTAAACAAATGTAGAAGAAGTAACGTCTTTTGTGACTCTACGTGAAAGCCTGACAACTGACAAACTAGTGGGTGACTATGCAATGTGTTTATTCTGAAATACAATTGTTATATGGTGCAGAGTTGGTTTTAAATTTAAAAAGTGGCGTTGTGCTGTGAAATTCACGTTGCAGTAGGCAGAGAGGAGGGATAACTGTTATGCTAGGATGACTGGTCATCCACTGTCCAGGGGCCTCCACAATCAGAAATAATCCGGCGTGAATTAAATGCCTAAAAATATGAAGATTGGTGGAGTAAACGCATTGGTGTATGCAATGGAGGCACAACTATGGTTATAAAGACGAGTTCGAGGTGAACCCGGACGCCTGGATTCTACAGATGTACGATAGAAAGACTCGGCACTGCAGCGTTCACGGGTGGCTGACTCTGATTTACACCGGAAAAGCAGGAGTCGAAATCATCGTGCGTGCGGCTGGCCACACAAAAAAACTTCACCTAAACAGGGTCAATGTGTTTTGATATTGTTGCGCATTGGAGAATTTGCGGTTCAGTAACTTCGTACACGTGGGACAAGGACATCATTGTCATGACCCCGTAGCAAACTCGCCCCACGGGTTGACAAACTGTGCAGAAAGGGTGACTATTGGGGGTAGTTTTACTATTTCGTTAGTATTGTCGTCTATAGCTCTGTTGTTGGAGTACTATTGCGATAGTGTCATAAATAGTGCGACACCGTCACGTGGATAATACTATCCGTACATTATAGAGAACGCCATCACATGACCTTTCAGGCAATTGATTCAATGTGGTAAATCCACGAATTAAGCGGTTGTTACAGTAGCATAAGTTGCAATGCTGTCTTATCTTACCAAATGTAGTTACGGTATAGATAGTGTGTCTGCATTTTTCAAGCAGATATGTTATGTATTGGGCGTGTTGCTATCAGGGTTGTGCTGAAGTACATTGTACTTAAGTACTTTTCTATATAAGTACATTTTTTTAGTATTTGTACTTGTACTTAAACACATTTGCAAAATAATAAAAGTACTTGTACTTAAGTAAATTCCAAAAGTCCTTAAATTTCATATACTCTTAACTACGTTTTAAGTACTTTTGAAATGTGATCATGTAATATCAAATCAAATCAATGATTCGGTCACCTCCCAATCCAAAGTGGCCCCTATGGGTGAATGGGCTTCTGTACAAATCCAGTGATAAGACAATAGGGGCATTTAAACATTGATGCTGGAGGTCAGACGTCAGCACTTTTCTAGAAGGGTACACCTGGTAATTTAGCTAATTATCACCAGCCGTGATTAATACCAGTACATGTGCACCTGTGAGGTATTACTAACAGTTTACTGATTTGGCTGTTATTGCCATTTTTTTTTGTATCAGTTGCCAATGTATGCACTCAATTACTTTTTTATTAACTAAATATGTAACACGATCATGGATACATTATTTCTTTTTAAAAGTCTCAGTACTTTACAACTTATTTTATTTTTAAATCTCCTCTCACAATACTCAGAGTCCTCCCCTCGCAAACAATAGTGTCCACATATAATTCTTTAAACAAATGGGTCCACAAAAATAGTTATATTTAAGTACTTTTGAAAAGTACTTGGTCTGTACTTAATTACTTTCCTTAAACCATGATAGACTTGTACATAAGTACCTTGTTAATTAAAAAACCTTGTACTTGTACTTATGTACATTTCAAAGTACTTCCACACAGCCTTTATTGCCGTAGGTTCCAAATAATGCTCCAGTGATTACCATATTATCACACACGCACGCATGCAAACATGCACACACGCACGCTAGTTCGATTATAGCTAGACGTTTATTTTATGTATTACAACAACAAGAATGGTAAACTTTAAAAAAGTATTATTAGCGCAAACGATATTAGAAGCACCGCCTACTTTTGGAATGGCGACGAAGGGACCTACACCAAATCCAGGCTTTTTACTGCAGCATTTACTTATCTTCCTTTTCTCTTGGGAGTGCGCATGCGCCGACGGAAGACGTAGTTTCATGTGGAGGAACAGATAAGAACGGTGTTTTTGTGTGGTTTTTTTATGTAAATACCACCTTTCCACAAACTGTGTGCGATATATTTAACCATGTATATTAAGTATGTTGGCACCAGAAAAGACGATGTTTCAGGAGGCACCCAGGCTTAGGCCGCATGCCAGCCCCAAAAATACAACTTTGACAGTTGACTCGAACCAGACGCCATTTTTGTTTGCTGAGACACAGTGAGTACAACATGTTGAAAATTACTTTGTGCTTGCTAGTTGTGATTGCAACGTGCAACAGACTTATCACTTTTTATTGATTTAAACATGATTCAAAATTTATTTATTTTGCTTCACGAATGCCTTTCCTTAATATTCCATTTTAAGTTTTGAGGCTAACGCTAATTGTTTTTATAGTTTGGTGAATTTGGATTAGTTAATTTTAATTGTTTATAAAGTTTATCTCGGTACCTAATTGAGTTGAACAAACCCTGGGTAATCCATGTAGATTATGTATGCTTATATTTATCAAATTGTATTAATTTATTTGGCTTCAACAAAAACGAGAGTGCATTTCGGGGATGATTTACGGGAGTGTTTACCCCAGAAAGTACGCTAAACACTAGCTGACAGACCACTGATCATAGCCGCCGTGTCAATCGGGGGTTGTCGTTCCAAGTATCGGGAAGCATGGACAATGTGTGGCTGGCAGCGAGATTTGTGTGAAGGTCAACACGAATGATTTATTTGTAGCACTTTGGCCTTGTAAGCTCGTGCGTGCATGAGTGCCGTCAAGCACGTGTAGGCGTTATCAACAGCCAATGTTTGCACATGTGAACGCGTTATTGTGTGTGCGCGAGAACGTATGCGAGATATTGTGTGCTCTTGCAGAATGGATTGCGTTCGAGAGCTTTCGTGTGTGTACGTGCGTGCGTGCGTGCGTGAGTGTGTTTGTGCGTGTGCGTGTGTGTGTCTGTGCGAGTCTGTGTATGTGTGTGAGGAGTGTGTGTGGGTGTGTGCGTGTGTAGGTGTGTGGGTATGTGAGTGTGTGGGTATGTGGGTGTGTGGGTGTGTGGATGTATGGGTGTGCGGGTGTGCGGGTGTGCGGGTGTGCGGGTGTGCGGGTGTGCGGGTGTGCGGGTGTGCGGGTGTGCGGGTGTGCGGGTGCGCGGGTGCGCGGGGGCGTGTGTGCGTGTACGTGTGCGTGTGCGTGTGCGTGTGCGTGTGCGTGTGCGTGTGCGTGTGCGTGTGCGTGTGCGTGTGCGTGTGCGTGTGCGCGTGTACTATGTACGCGCGTCGTGCGCTCGCCCGCGTGTTTGAGTGTTCGGGTGTGTTTGTGCGTGTGCGTTTGTGCGTGTGCGTGTGCGTGTGTGTGTGCGTGTGCGTGTGCGTGTGCGTGTATGTCCGTCGACACCGGCTTATGTCATGCATGCTTGCTGTTCTAGGTAACATCCTCTACGTTTTATAATTGCATTTAAATTAAAAACAAATAAACGTTACAATTAGCCACCGTCATAAGAATTTATTTGTGACTGAAACCAATTTATTTCGAATGTAGTACTGAAGTTCGCATAAAATAATTTCAAAGAGAGTCCAGACTTTTCCCTCAATTATTCGAATCTCATAAAAACGGGTGTGTCTAGTTTTGAATGACAAGCCCAATCCCAAGTGCACGACTTTGCAGGCGTTGTATGTAGTTACCGCCTTATAATTCATACATATATATATATATATATAGGCCGGTGCATTGACGAAACCCTAATATAAACACCATGGAGATTACACCTGAGATGTTTACAAATTGTAGTAAATGTTCCTAACAGTACAGATAGAAATTGACATTTAGGTTTTGGGAAACAAACTTGTGTTGAAGGAACATTAAACCAAGGATTTCTATATATCGTGCGTGTCAATTGATTTATTGCAGGTGCTTTGAGGTTATACTCGTGCGTCTCTGGCGTATTACCTGTCGACGATTCCGCATTTATGGTTTGTTTAGTGTTTGCGCAGTTAAAGGTAGTGTTTCAGTCTGTATGCATCGGCAACTGCGCCACTTATTTCAATGTTATGCTGTTTTATTTCTATTTTAAGCTTTAAAATGATACCTCATTTGTTGAAATGTTTTCAGTAGTCCTTTTATTAATTGCTAACAATGAAGCAGACTCCTACAAAGTGTGGGAAACAATCGTCACCGCAATCACACAGTTACTACGTGATTATTGTTCAATTATTTCATTTCTCGAGGAAAATAAACAAACATTGAAAGATGAGATTACATGGTCTGTATTTCTGCCAAAATTACACAATTGATGGGACATGACCTAGAAAGCTATTTTTGGCTTGTGTGCAGAATAGGCCCGTGCCTATACCCGGTTCGCTGGACCCAGTTGAAAAATAATTATTTTAGGGTTACGATGCCGGAGGGGGGCGGGGCTGACATATATTAAAAACGAAGGAACCTCACTATTAAGTTCACGCTCGGGACGGCACCAAAGTAATCAGAATAGCTATGTGTAATTAGTGTAACGAACACATTGCCTATACTTTGCAGCTATGATCTAATATGGTACTGTCGTATGATAACAATTGCGAAATGACTATATTACCGAGATGACGGTAAAGCGAGGTTTGGCTGTACATCCATTCTTCGTAGAATGGCCTAGAATCCTAGACATTCAACATGATTTGGTGATCGTCTAAAAGAGATGCATGTTTCTGATCAACGTCAGATTTTGCCTATCATTTACGGAAGGTGACATTGACCAGCGACACAATTGTATGGCATGTAGTGATGTCGGACGCCACCGGCCATCACACCTGCTGAAGCAGAAGGTACTTCACCTGGGCAATAGATTTTGTCGTAAGTATCCAAGTATTTTCTTTTCAAACTAGTCAACATAACTACACATAAATCTGCCGGACACCGGGTCGGTGCCTCCCTAACTGGCAGTTTAGTATCAACGTCTTCACTCATGGAAATTCAATAAATTAAAGCTCGGTTACATCGCAGGCAATAAACGGCTGCCAGAGCCACTACTCCGACCAGTTGAAGACGTCACGACGCAGCAGATCCAGGGCAGTGGCTTAAGGGGTAATATATTGTGGTCATGGTTAACTACCCGTGACGGTTGACGTAGTGTCACGAATAAGTGACAGTTGTCCGGCAGTCAAACGCCCTTTTGACGGTGGATCGTACATTAAGGTCTGCGCGATGTTTTATTGCATTGTTGTGATCATCTAACCTTCTAGGTCAATAATCCGACGGATGCCACCTTAGCACCCTTGGGCGTTTTTGTAGAAACCCATTAATATGCAAATTAGGTATCGCCATTAAAATACATACTATGTTTCTGAATATCTCGAATTGCAAACATCCAAACAATCAAAATGATGTGTCCATACGCATGTTTCCATGGTATCTGATTATGATTATGTCAGTGAACAAATCATGGTACGACAATTTTGTTATATGAATATGCAAATTATAAGGTCACCGTCAAATTATTTTCGAAATTGCGCGCTTCCTTCTTAAAATTACATTAGTTGCTTATATATTTTAATTAAAAACAAAATGGGCATGTCATATATTTTTGGAAAGCTTATTGTCTACCCGACAAAATGAGATATGACACGGAGCTGTTACCCGGCATATTCGAACTTCTGCAATTTAACAAACGTTACTACTTCATTGTTATGACCATGTTATATACATCGTGAAAGAACAATTTCTTCCCGTCAAAATGTGATATGACGTGGAGGTGTCAGTTGATGGAATTTGGGTGGAACGACGATCAAACAGTATCAGCGTCAAGTAATACATGTTTGAAATTAAGCCACCCAGGTAAACGTTATAAAAAACCAATGTTGGCTTATATACGTTACCTATCTACTCATGGCCACATCATATTCTTTGGGAAGCCTACTACCTCCCCGTAAATAAGGGATACCACGGGGAGCTATCAAATGATGCAGTGAGTGTGGGGTGAAGGTCAAGCAAGGTCACCACTAAATAACGAATGTTCAAAACTGCGCTATTCTGCAGACGTTGTGCAATTACAATGTTTGCATATCTACTTTGTCTACTTATATTAGGCCACGTTATACACCTATCAAAAGGAGGCATGGCATAGAGTTGTAAAGCGGAGGTCTAACTGAGGTGTGAAGGTTGAAAGTGAAGGTTGAAGGTCACTGTCAAAAGATGCACCAACCAACATCACCGTCAAAAGATGCGTCAACCAACATCACCGCGTTTGATGAATATGCAGACATTTCTGTTGTTCCGCACATCTTGAAGCATTTAATTCACTCCAACAATAGTGGCGTCGACCGAGAGATGTACCTCGCAGGAGGATCAAATAATCCACAAGAGAGAAGCGTGGTTACGGGATTCTGAGGAAACTAACGTGAGACAACAAAGTGCCAATAAATTGGAAATACTTCCATCCCGATGTTACCAACATACAGGAGCTATTTGCATTTCTCTCCATTACGGTTACAAAGCTCCATTATCTAAGTTGAAAGGAAGTGTTTGGCACTTCGGACACCTCAGCTGTTGTGACTAGTTGTAGCTATGACGTGCTGCATCCAGTATGTCCATGAAGAACCTGGCATGCAACTGTTGATCCTTGTGTAAAATGCTTTGTGAAAAAGGGATCAAAGCCATGCATGATTCGCAATATGTTTTCGATGGTTAGGAGTTATGAGCTTGTCAAATTTATATCCAGCTGCATACATTTGGATATGCTTTGGGACAGGCAAGCACGGTATTCATCTTAATGGCAACGGCCTCAATCATGGTCCGTGTATATATCGTCTTTTATTTGTCGTTTTTAAATTGGCGATTGAAAAAGGAAAAAAGCAAACAATGTTCGTTTCTCATTTTTTTTTCATATTTGAAGTACGAAAAACGAATGCAATCTACTATTCGCGGTATTTCTAATACATGTTAGAAAAACAAAATAACGATAAAACAAACCGTTTTTCGTTTTTACTGCATCAGAACGAAAACACGAAATACGACAGCAGCGCCACTCGTTTTTGTACTTAGGAAGCTTCGGGTGCCTTTCCGCTTCTGCTAGGCGGTAAACGTTTGTGGCTTCGGCGGGACAATTCCGTCGCACTGGCGGCGTTTTGAAAATAAATTCGCTGAAATTGCATCGCCGACGAAGTGGTATCGTTACCGACGCAACAAGTACGGGCTACTATTGGTGGTTTCAGCGCTGTTATTTTATGAAGCGTTTCGACTATTAAATTAATTATAAAAAAAATTTCGTTATTAGTTATTATGTTTAGCAGAAATACATAATGTAAAACCAGTATTTGAGATAGTACTATTATATGAAAGTGTTTGAAAATGTAAATAAAATTCCAAAATGACAGGTAGTATTATTTAAAAAAGTTATCTACCGTTTCGGAAGTAATAGGTTACTTCTAATTTGTTAACGTTTTCTGTTGATGTGCCTCCCGTTCATATTCGTATCCTAAAATAGCAAAAGTGCTGCCTCTCTACAAAACTAAGGAAACACATCAGCGTTCTAACTATTGGCTATTTTCGAAAGTATTTTTTCTCGAAAATGTTAGAAAGACTAAAATATAATTGGCTGTTATATATTGTTAATAAACATAATATTATCTACAAATACAAGGTCTTGTTTTCGAAAAAAAATATTAATTGTCCTTTCGCGATGTATGTCCATAGATATGAAGTCGATACAGAGTTAACGTAACTTAATGACGTTCGCGGTATTGCAAAAGTTCGAATATTCATCATTTCATGTTTGACCTTAGCTCCACCTTTACTATACAGTGCAACAGCTCCATATCGTATCCCGTTGTGACCGGGAGACAAGAAGCTTTCCAAAAATATATGGCATGTCTATTTTGTTATTTAAAAAAAGTAAATAGGCAACCAATACGTTTGTGGAAGCGAGCAGTTTGGAAATGTTATCATTTGACGGTGACCTTGTTTGACCTTGAAGTCACGCTAGTTCTACAATAGGCCTCGTTGTGATGGGGATATACAGCTGTATAAGGTTTTCAAATTATATACAATTTGGGTTTTTGTATGGGGAAGGGGGTATTTAAGTATGTCCATTAATTAGTGCCTATCGCTCGCCTACTGAACATATATAAACGAATTTCATAAAGTTATATTGGTCAGAGCTAATTTGCATATTCATGCGACAAATATGCATACTATGATTTGTTCACTAACGTAATCATACCCAGATACCCTAAAATATGCGTTTGGACACATCATTTTGATTGTTTGGATGTTTACAATTCGATGTATTCATAAAAGTAGTATATATATTTAATGGCGATGAATAATTTGCATATTAACGAGTTTATACAAAAATACTCAAGGGTGCCAGGGTGGCATCCGTCGGATTATTGACTTTGAATATATTTGAATGCAAAAAAACATCGTGCAGACCCTAATGCACGATTCACTGGCCAACACCCGCACTGCATACATTTTTGTTTGAAAAGTCAACCGCGTGACCAGTAGTTCAGTAGCCGGGGGAGTAGTAAATTAGAGAGCTAAAACACAAAAACACAATGTTAATGTTTTCAAAGTAAGTTCAAAACCCAACAGTTCGTCAAACACACACACACACACACACACACATATATATATATATATATATATATATGTGCATATACATATATATATATATATACATATACATACATATACACTGTATATATAATACATACACCATCTTCGCACACCAATCATAATAATAATACTATATTAACCAATTAACTAGTTATACTTATTAATGGCTAAAAAACAATATAAACATATGGACGTAAGCACGGCAGCGTGTTGTTTTGAGCACCAGACTCTCAATTGAGACATTCTGGGTTTAAATCTTCTTGGTGTACCAGTACCAGTCGTCTCCGCGCAGACATTGCAGCGTGGCAGAGAGTTTCCCAAATAAATCGAGATGATGTTGGAATGAACAGGTTTGCCAGTATAAAAAGGTACGTTCTTACATAGCGCTTTATCAAGTTTTAGGACTGCTCAAAGCGCTTCACACTTTACTCCCTGCGTGGCAGAACTGTTCAATCGAACATCATCTCGACTTCTCTGGATAGCATTTAGTCACGCTGCAATTAATGCGTGAAAACTATTCGTACACAAATATCCACCGCTGTCTATAGCCAGGTACTTACTCTTTCAGCTGAGTTATCTCAAGCAGCGTAGGGTGAACGAACTTGCCCAAGATTCGACACGACAGCACAGGATTCGAACCCGGTTTCTCGCGATTGAGAGTCCGATGCTCTATTTACTGCGCCACTGCGCTCCACAACATCTACATAAAACGCTGTGAGCAGTCGTAAGGACTAGACACCGGGCTATATAGGAAACTACATATTACTTATCTCTATAAGCTGAACGGTAAGTGATCTAGTTTTGGATGAGTATCTTGTAAGTAACCATAGGCTTTGAACCTAAATTGAACATACTTCGGAGAGGTGCGTTGAAAGCCGTGATGTGATGTGATATGATGTGATGTGATATGATGTGATGTGATGTGATATGATGTGATGTGATATGATGTGAGGTGATGTGATGTGATGTGATGTGATGTGATGTGATGTGATGTGATGTGATGTGATGTGATGTGATGTGATGTGATGTGATGTGATGTGATGTGATGTGATGTGATGTGATGTGACGTGATATGATGTGATGTGATATGATATGATGTGATGTGACATGATGTGATGTGATGTGATGTGATGTGATATGATGTGATGTGATGTGATGTGATATGATGTACTGTGACGCGATGTGATATGATGTAATGTGATGTTATATGATGTTATATGATGTGATGTGATGTAATGTGATGTGATATGATATGATGTAATGTGATGTGATATGATATGATATGATATGATATGATGTGATGAGATATGATATGATGTGATGTGATGTGATGTGATGTGATATTATGTGATGTGATGTGATGTGATGTGATATGATGTGATGTGATGTGATGTGATGTGATATGATATGATGTGACGGGATATGTTATGATGCAAGGGGCCATGGACTAAATGTCCTACAACGGTCATTGTAGTCGCAATGTATATATATATATATATACATACATACTGTAAGTGATCTAGTTTTGGATGAGAGTGTCTTGTACGTAACCATAGTGCTTTGAACCTAGATTGAACATACTTCGGAGAGGTGCGTTGAAAGTCGTGATGTGATGTGATGTGATGTGATATGATATGATGTGATGCGATATGATGTGATGTGATATGATATGATATGATATGATATGATATGATATGATGTGATATGATATGATGTGATGTGATATGATATGATGTGGTGTGATATGATGTGATGTGATATTATGTGATATGATGTGGTGTGATGTGATGTGATATGATATGATATGATTTGATGTGATGTGATGTGATGTGATGTGATGTGATGTGATATCATATGATATGATGTGTTGTGATGTGATATGACGTGATATGATGTGATGTGGAGTGATATTATGTGATATGATGTGATGTGATGTGATGTGCTCGATCACATGTGATGTGATGTGATTTGATTTGATTTGATTAGATTTGATTTGATGTGAAGTGATGTGATGTGATGTGATGCAAGGGGCCGTGGACTGAATGTCCTACAACGTTCATAGTAGTCGCAATATATATATATATATATAAATGTTATAGTTGACATTGCCGCAATCTAATCCTATGTATATACCACCACCACTTAACTTATTGGGGGGTTCAACCCATCAAGCCACCGCCGGTTTCAAACCCTTTGAACAGTACAATGGGAATTACTATAACTGACAGCAGCTACAATTTTAATTTAGCTTCTTGTTTTATAATATTTACTACTATATATTATAATATTTATGGACATACACCATTACTGAAATATATATATATATATATGTATATACATGAATATATATAACGTATATATATATATAATAATAAAGGTTCTTTTACCGCGCGATCTCTAAATAATAGTTAATCAATGCGCACACAATATAGAAACATTATAAAAACAATTAAAATAATATATAAATTAGTTATAAATTATTTAATTTATAAAATAAAAAATACATTAATAAATTAACAAGAGTCACTAAAACGTCCTGTAAATAAATATTGCTATTGTCCACCATAAGTTTGTTTAAATAAATATGTCTTCAGGTGACGTTTAAATAAAAACACAGACGGAGCATCTCGTAGAGTCAGTGGCAGTTCGTTCCATTTGGCCGGACCAGTTATGCCAAACGCTCGCTTGCCGATGGATTTTGATGCTCGTGGAACTACAAGCTGAAGATGGTCATGAAGCTGCCGAAGACGAGGGTTGCGAGTTCGTGGATGTAGTAGATATGCAAGGTACTTCGGTGCCCAACCATGGAGCACCTTGTAAATATACACAAGTACTTTAAACACAATGCGTTGTCTGACTGGCAACCAGTGCAGAAGTGCCAGTACTGGTGTGATGTGTGAAGATGTAGGTGTGAGGACAACTAGGCGGGCTGCCCTACTGTGTGTCTTATGGAGACGTGCTAAGTGAAATTTGGGTAGGTCCAGCAGCAGAGCGTTGCAGTAATCTAAGCTTGAAACAGCCAGCGCAATGACCAATGAATGGCAGACAGGCTTCGTGATATAGGCCCTGATGGAGCTAATACGTCTCAGATGGTAGTTACACTTCTTGCAAACAGCATCAACATGCTGCTTCATGCTCATGTGAGTGTCAAAGTAAGCTCCCAAAAAAGACAGAGACAACAGGTTTTATGTTGTCTCCACCAACAACGAGGTACTCTGGAAGTCCAAATTTCTTTAGATGATAGGGACTGAGGGCCACCATAAATTCAGTCTTATTGTCGTTTAGCTTGAGTTTATGCTTAACCATCCAACATTTGACCTCACTGATGCAGTCACTAAGTCTCTGAACAGCGCACTCCAAGTCACCAGATATGTGAGGACAGTAGGATGTGTATATCTGAAGATCATCAGCAAATTTATGATATTCCACAGAGTGCGTCGTTAGTATGTCCTGCATTGGTGCTGTGTACACAGTGAACAACAACGGACCCAACACCGAGCCCTGTGGAACACCGTGTCTCACAGGGCGTTCTTCTGATGCATCCACCCCAATCCGTAGACGCTGGGTACGATCCGACATGTACGAACCGAACTATGCAAGTGCCGCGCCAGATATTCCCAGGTGGCTATGCATAGTCTTTAGCAGGATAGCAACATCGATCGTATCGAACGCAGAAGATAAATCCAGGAGAACCAGAAGGACACCCCTGGAGTCTGCCATGTAACTGGTGATAGCAGTTTCAGTGCTGTGTCGGGGTTTGTATGCCGATTGTAGCTGCTCGTGAAGGCCATTGTCACTTAGATGTTGAATAAGTCGTTTGGCTGCTACCTTTTCTAAGACTTTAGACACGAATGGCAAACTTGAAACTGGTCGGTAATTTTTCAGCGTGTTTCGATCCAAGGTCGGTTTGTTATAACAGCCTTGAGTTCCCGCGGAACAGTGGCCGACTCGAAAGACATATTGATAAGATGAGTCAGTATTTGAATATGAACAGGAAGAGTGCTCTTTAGTAGCGATGTAGGTAGAGGGTCCAAGCATGATGACTTGGGTTTAGCATCCTGGATAATTTTCTGCACTTCACACATACTTGCAGCACATATTTCAGTCATAGGATGTTCAACTACTCTCTGTGTCACAGTTTCGATGTCGCTCATGTTTGTTTCCGAGGCATCAATTTCATTAATGATTTTCGCAATGTTTTCTTCAAACAAGTTCAGAAACTGGCAGCATAATTTCTCCCTTGAATCAGTGGCAGGCAGTTTGGAAGGCTGTTGACGGCTTCGAAGGCTGTATTCTGATCGGCATCTTGGAGTAGCAATATATGTATGTATGTATTCGCCAAACATCGCGACATCTTTTAATATATTTGGAACCTGCATGAAGAGACAAGTCTACAACTCAAGCGTACTTCCAGCGATGACATACGGCGCGGAAACATGGGCTATCACCATCCAGGCAAGGAATAAGCTAGCAGCCGCAGAAACAAAGATGGAAAGAAGTATGTTAAACATCACATATCGGGAGAGAAAAACAACCATCTAGGTTAGAGAGAAGACAAAGGTCATAGACGTAATAAAACAATTCAGAAGACAGAAGTGGACTTGGCACATCAGCAAGCTACGAGATAACCGATGGACATCGCGTATCACAAGACGGATACCTTACGAAGGGAAACGATCTAGAGGAAGACCGGCGAGACGGTGGAGAGACGAACTAGACGAGTACTGGAAGGGCACCATCTGACAGAGGATAGCACAAGATAGGCAGATTTGGAAACGTCATGCCGAGGTCTTCGCCCAACCACGGGAGACAACGGCTGCACAATGATGATGATGATGATGATGATATATGTATAAATATTTATATGTGTGTATATATATATATATATATATATATATATATATACATGTAGCTGTGTGTATGAGTTAATTATACAAAAAACATGGAGTTATTGAATTATCATTGTAACATTTCTGCCGTATCCACATATTGTATAATAACTAGATGTCTACAGTGTCTCGTATCTGTCGTCTGTCACGTCTCCCCCAATGTAAGATAATAATCTGCTCAAAGCAATTAATGTCATTACGTGCTTAATAAAATTGTTTAGTACGTGTTTAATGTATTTTAGGTTTTCTAGTCGGGCGTTTATACCGCCACCACATCTGCTATTGCACCGTGGTCGGAGTACAAGCGTGGCTGCTCGACACGGGGCATCTATGAAGTGAGACCAATTATGTTTTTTGTATAATAAGTGGTTCCTATGATAGCGACACATTACCTTTGTATTATTATTACTCACTGACCCCTTTTCACTGTTCTTTGTTAGAAATGTATATTGTTTTTAATTACTCATAGTGTGTTTAATTATACTCGAAGTACGTAACATGGTAATATGTGTATTTGTGCACTGTGCACTGTGTACTTTAATGTGGGGTGAAAATAAACAGCCTATTCTAGTTATTATTCAGCCTCCTATCATCCACACAGTATATACATCATAATATTATACAACATTATACGTGAATTTATTTTATGTGGGCACATATCAACATGAAACACTGTTAAACACTCCCATTTAATCATAATAATACAGTTATTAAATATGTTATTAAGATTAACTGGGAAGAGTTTTTGTGCTGCTTCAAAGAAAAAAAATATATAATGTAGCCAAACAGCGTCGTCCGGATATATGGCATGCACCATGCACCATGCACAATTTCTGCATAATTTCGACCGCACCGCATCTCGTGGCCTTCTTCAGCAGACTAAATTTACGGTCGTGTCAAATGACCTACATCATGTGACACAAGCTGGAGCATGACTGGCGGGAATTCCTGGCCGACGTCTCTGTTCAATGAAGGCTTCCCCCTGTAGATGTTAATCGCCTCATTGGTCTTTCTCCTCTGCCAGTTCTCCTCGTCTAAGTCTAAGATTTTCACATATTTCATGTAATACTGGTGGCTTGTGTTCAACTTGTGTTCGCTTATCGCAGAAAGGGGTTGGCGACACGATAGATGTTCTTTAAATCGTGTGCCCAGTGCCCTCGCTGTTTCTCCAATGTAGTGTTGGTCGCATTCTGGGCATTGGATGTCATATACCACCCCACACTTTGTAGCCTTGACTGTTTTGTCTTCTGGGTGTACCAGCAGGGACCTCAGGGTTTGGGATACACTGGTACGTCATAGGACTTGATACTCCTTGCCAGTTGTTCAAACAGCTTACTGATATAGGGTAGACCTATGGCATGTTGTCTTCTGTTGGTTTCTTTGGTGTTGACATTCTCCTTATTTCTCATTGGTTGTGTGGTTTTAAACATCCAAGGTTTGTAACCGTTCGTTTTCAGAACTCTCTTGATGTGCTCCACCTCTTTGGTCTTATCTTCCTCTTCAGTTACCAAATTTTCTGCTGCCCTTTGGAAGATGGTCCTCACCGCTGATCGTTTCTGTTCTAATGGGTGGTTTGAATCCCAGTTCAAATACTGGTCTGTGTGTGTTGCATTCCGATACGCCTTAACCTTGGTTGATCGATCGTCCTTCATACATACATTCATACATGTATCTAGAAAGGCTAAGTTATGGTCATGTTCTGGTTCTACTCTGAACTTGATGTTATCGTCCATTGAATTCAGATGGTGTGTGAAATGTTCTACCTCACTCCATTGTATCACTGTGGATGTGTCATCCACGTACCTCAACCAGATGTCTGGAGGGTGAGATGCTTCCCTGATGGCTCTTTCTACAAAATGGTCCATGTCCACTATTGGGGACATAGGTGAACCTATGGCCGCTCCCTTCTCCTGCTTGTAGAACACTCAGTTATAACTTAAATATGTGGTGTTTAGACAGATTTCTAACAGTGTGGTGATCTGGTCTACTGATAGTTTACATAATGTCTTTCAGTGTTGTGTCCTGCTTTAATTGGTCCTTGATCACTGATACGGCCTCTGTCACTGGGATAATAGTAAACAGGGCTGTTACATCGAATGATACCATTTTCCTCCCTGGTGGAACTTCCAACCCTTCGATTTTCTTTACAAATTGTGCGCTGTTGTTCACTGTTCAGCATAACAATGTCATATAAAAAGTAAATACAGACGGTGTAAATATCATTATCATTAAGGCATGTGCACTTACACTGCATTCATTGGTCCACGAGATTATCAGTTTCGATCTGCTAAAATAATTATGATGCCATTGTTACGACCCAAAGAACACCTCGACTCCATTACGGCTGCGCTCAAGAAGAGACAATGGTTGCGGGCGAATGTAGACGTTGCTGATAGGTGAAATTACATGAAAAGTCGGCCGATGGTTGTGTTGGTTGTGTTGGTTCTGTTGGTTGGGTTATGGCAGTGACGTGTTGTCTTTAACGACATAACAATTAATTGCAAGACATCAAATTACTCAAATTACTAGTTTGAAGCCGTAAAAATTAATTGTTTATTTATCGGTGTGCCTGATCTGCAGACCGGGTCTAAACGTACTGCCGTTGTCGGGTGAGATGAGCCTCTCAGCGGAATATCACCGTACTTCAGATTTTTATTTGCATGACAATTAATCTAATTGTAATCGAGGAAAAATATGTATGTGCGTATGTACGTATGTACTTATGTACGTACGTACTCAGAACTCAGAACTCAGAACTCAGAATAAATTTATTTGACCTATAAATACGATACAATGAATAACGCAAGTAATAGATAAGGTCGGGAGACACCCATTAAGATATATAACATCGCTAGCAAAGGAGCCACCCCATAAATATAAACAACTACAAAATTTACATGACACAAATCAGAATATCACATTACTTGTTTTTATAGTTGATTATTATTCAATATATATATATATATATATACATAATACAAGGACTGATTATGTGTACTCGTGTACACATTGACGTACATATGGATACTTATGTATACACTTCAATACCTATTACGAATTGCAAATAAAGCAATTATGAATAAGACAATTGTCTTCATAATTTAAAATAAAAACTGTTTTTGTGTATGTTGAAAAACCATATAGACTGTGGGTGTAAATTGTATTAATGATAATACTTGGTATATTGTGAGTCTGTTTCATTCTCGAATACAATTTGTTTCTAAATTTTATTAACATAATAATGCCATGGGTAATCCAAGGAACTGTCTTATGTTTATATTTATTAAATTAAATTACTTTAATAGATAGAAATGTATTTATACCTACAGTAACAATTTCATCGAGGATATTGTGGTTTTCATTAGGATCCGCATGAGTGTTACGTTTATTATAAATATTTGAGTTTATTATTTAATTTTTTAATTTATTGAGTGAGTCAGGATTTTGTTGTTTTATTCGAATAAACCTTTATGTCGCACTAATGGTTTCGCCATAGTCCAGACGTAGAAAGTACGGAAAGTGATTAGAAATATTGCTCACTAAAATACCAGCTGAGGATTTGAAGAATCTTTTTAACAAATTGCATAAACAATTATCAATGACTGTTCCATGGTATTCAGAAAATCGTGTTGGGTTTGTAATTTTAGGGAAGAAGCCATGTGTAACGATTGTGTCAAAACATTAACATATTATGTGTTTTTCAAAAAATTTAAGGAAATCAATATTGTAATCTCCGGCAATTATTATTTCACTTTTAAATGTTAATAAATCAACTAAATTTGATGCAAATTCATTTTTAAATATATAGTAGTTTTCAACTATATCTCTAGGTGGTCTATATATATATTTTCGAGTATTTCTTTATTCTTCATGGCACAACATGTTATGTCAATAAATTGACCTTCCCAAGTGCCTGTATTAAGAAAAATAAGATAACTTCTATTGCTTCTAAATCATTGGAAACCATGCTCAGAGGCGCATCAAAACAAAAGGATTGTTCAATCTAAAAATCCATAAGCAGTATCCCAGTTGTCAACAGACAATTAAATGACGACGGAATTTTGTAATATTTTCAACTGATCTAACACTAAGAGGGGCCATATTCCAAAGAGTTGGTGCAGCAACAGAAAAAGCCCCAGTTCCAATGGAAATGTTGACGTTAGGAACACAAAGTAGGTCAGAACTAGATGATCGAAGTTGGATAGGTTTTCTTACAGGAGTAAGCAATTAATGCAAATAAGACGGTTGCTTACTGGACAGTGCCTGGTATGTAATGGTACAGATCTTAAATATTATACGATATCGTACAGGAAGCCAATGCAAAGACTTCAAATGTGGTACAATGCGAGAAAAACGAGGATATCTTGTAACTACTCTTGCTAGACAATTTTGGACACGCTGAAGTTTTGTGATATCCTTGCTAGCGATATTATAAAGGAGAGAATTGCAATAGTCAGGTTTGCTGCTAACAAGCGCTGTTGCAATAGTTTTAGCAACAGAAAATTACATATACCGGTGAATACGGCGAAGATCACGAATATGATCAAAAAAACAGCAGCGACTTGTTTGATATGTGTTGTCAGAAATTGAAGTTACTATCAAAGATCACTCCTAGATTACGCACCGAGGTTGCTGGCGTGATTTACTGATTCAAAATACGCGTAGGGATAAAACCATCCAGTTTACTATGCTGCATTGGAGTACCAATAATGATTAATTCAGTTTTATTTGCATTTAATTTCCACTTGCTGTCAGTCATCGAGTGGAAAATATCTTGAAGGCAATTATTAAGTGGTTAAGGGAGCGATTTGTATCCGGGGTAGCCAAAGAAATGTAGATCTGAGTATCATCAGCATAAAGATGATGATCCAAGTTATGTCTTCGTATAACAGAGCTTAGTGGCGTGGTGTAAAGAGTAAAAAGCAAATGCCCAAGAACGGTACCCTGGGGAACACCAAATAAAGCCGGCATTGCAGCTGAAAAGCAGTTCCCAATCTGTATAGATTTGTATCTATCAGTTAGATATGAAGAAAACCAGCTCAGAGCTGTGCCAGATATGCCGTACGACTTTAATAGGCGTTCAATGAGATTGCTGTGATCAATCGTGTCAAACGCGGCAGAGAGGTCTAGTAAGGTTAGTGCAGTCACTTTAACATTATTAATGTTCAAGTTAATGTCATTATGAACCTTTAAGAGGGCAGCCTCTGTTGAATGAAACTGTGACACATTAGTTAAGGCATTTGTGCTAATGTGAGACCTTAGACGACTTGCTACAAACTTTTCTAGTATTTAGGAAATAAAGCTGAGGTTAGAAATAGGTCTATAACTGTTTATAATCTTGTTTAGACATAGATGACTTCTTAAGAAGTGGTGTGACATTGGCGTATTTGAAATCATCAGGAAAACAGCCAGAGCAAAGTGATGCATTTATAATAAATACTATTTGTTATAGGTCCAATTAGTTTATCGAGACATACTTTTGTATTAGCATGGATATTTACAGATTTGTAATTGTATTTGTTGCCGAGGTAGATTGTCAAGCCAGCATATTCATTACAGATTTTGCATTGGCATATTAATGTATATACATCTATTTTAAATAAAAAAAGTGTCAGCTTCTTCATCGAGCCATGTTTCCTGTAAACATAGTACGTGCGTGTGTGCGTGTGTGCGTGTGTGCGTGTGTGCGTGTGTGCGTGTGTGCGTGTGTGCGTGTGTGCGTGTGTGCGTGTGTGCGTGTGTGCGTGTGTGCGTGTGTGCGTGTGTGCGTGTGTGCGTGTGTGCGTGTGTGCGTGTGTGCGTGTGTGCGTGTGTGCGTGTGTGCGTGTGTGCGTGTGTGCGTGTGTGCGTGTGTGCGTGTGTGCGTGCGTGCGTGCGTGCGTGCGTGCGTGCGTGTGCGCGTGTGCGCGTGTGCGCGTGTGCGCGTGTGCGCGAGTGCGCGTGTGCGCGTGTGCGCGTGTGCGCGTGTGCGCGTGTGCGCGTGTGCGCGTGTGCGTGAGTGCGTGTGTGCGTGTGTGCGTGCGTGCGTACGTGTGTACGTATGTACGTATGTATACGGGTACGTTAACGTTTTCCTCTCACACGGCTTGAATCTCGAGCGCCAATCTTTCAGGAAATAACCTACGACGTCAGGGGATGGACGCATTATTAATCTTTCGTTCACGCTAAAATCCAACTTTGTATTCGCTTTAATTCGTTATTGGGGAAGAATTAAATAAGTTATTAGTTTGTGCAAAGACTGTGCCAAAACTTACAAAACGTTGCACAGAAGAGCTAGAAGATACCATACTATAATACTAGACCATAGGTACAGTTGCATCATTCGCAAAATCGATTTGAAATGAGATGAGCGCAAACGAATTGTACTGATCAGGCGCCTTTAACTGCAAACCATATAAACGAGCTGACGTTGCAACGAAACCCGTTTATTTTGTGATCGTTACCTCAGATTTGTTTACAAGTTGACGTCTGCTCCATTCGTCGTCATGTCGTCACGTTTCATAGCCGAAAGCTGTTTTTTTTATTTATACACCTATAATTGCGTACGTTCACGTAATCTGACGCTAGTGCAAATGCCGACAGTAAAAGCAAGTGACGTAAAGACGTTGTCTGTCATACGTTTTATACTGACTGTCACACAGACGTACAAACTGAGTGCACCTGTCTTAGAGGTCATGGCCACAACCCTGGGACGTGTTAGTCCAGTCCGCGAGTTACATAGGTCAGTGGTATGTGTACGCTTGACCTTACACGTATCGTGAAACGTCTGTAGTGACGTGCGTCGTCTTTCGTGGCCTCATCCAATGCGACACACACAAAACTCACTGAAAATATTGGTGTAATTCCTATATAAGTGTAGCTTACATAGTTACAGTAACACAAACAAGAAAAATTGTTTAAGTTATACGTTTTTAAAACATTGAATTAATATGAAAATACTGATAGAAATATTTTTCTCAGTTAAGGAAGATATAAGGAATAAACATGACGTAATATCAGTGAAGGATCATTGAAGATTATATATCAAAAAGTACTCATTCTAACAGAGAACTATAAACGAAAGGAACATATTATCTGCGCATTGGGTGGGTGCAAACAGCATGAATATATTTAAAAGCAAAGTCGACATATATCTCAAAATACACATAGATTAAAACGGTTGGACTCCCAATAATATAAAGGCAGCATTGTTCACCTCGCCACCAACAGTTAATTATTTGGATGACAATCTTGTTATATCTTGTTAGAGTTGAACAATTCGTATTTTTAGTTGCAATTCCGTATTAATCCGTATCACATCTTGGTCATCCAGATTATAGCGTTACTGTTCCGAGTCCGTGTCACCATCTTCCAGTTACGAAATCAACTTACATATAAATCAACCAGATTTAGTAGATATGTATCGAATTCCAACATTTGTTTGGCATACCTGAATACATCAAACCAAAGCAGGTTCGGTTTTAAAGTAATCAGCCCTAGCATCAAAAGGAATTCCTCTGGATGTGTAATGTGTACACAATTACTGTGTTACAACAGATTCAGACCATGTATAGTTATTGTTCGCCGATTTGTGACGCCATTTGTCTGCGTGGCACGCGGCCAACGGAGAGACAGACTCACGAATGTGAACTTTAACTTGAGGTAGACCTACCACCTGCCCCAAATCCCCGACAAATCGTCATAAATCAGGACATGTCATTAAGCGACGAGCACTCAGATTGATGTCGTACGATCTGCGTCATCAAGCTTGAAAACCTCTTGAAATTAATTAAATTTTATTTCTTATTTACCGTTGCCATACCCGTCTGATAGTCGCAGTAAATCGCCTCAGCCTTACCGCATTCTTGTGTCCCAGTTGGGAGTCTAGTGGCGTTGGTGATTATCTCTTATGTCCCTTTCCAGCTGACTTATCCAGCTGAAGAGATTTGCTGTAGTTTTAGTTACCCGCCGCCCCCCGCGTGGAATCGTCCCACCGACTTCTTCTGAAGTGATAATTTGCGTATTGTGGCACGACAATTTACGGCGAAGGGTTAAAATTTATAGTTGCACTTAATCGGTGATTGAAAGGGTAATAGGTCTCGGCTATTCGGTATATAAGGAGATGCGTCCATGGTGAACATCACTGCGCTGGCAAGTCGGCTCGGTACGTGTGGCACTTCGACTTCCGTTGAAGGTAAGCTGTTTCGTACGGACACATAGGCTCAACTATGATAGTCTAGTATATCTCAACACGTATACTGGAGCAGAGTTATAGACAAGGCAGTGCTCTTTAGCAATTTTAGCGTTGATCGGATGGGTATTGCTACGCGCGCCAAGCATTTCAAACGTTACTGTTTCGATCGTTAATTTGCGGGTTTTATTAATGTTATACCACCAGTGTTGTAGTACCATTAGACTCGTTGCCAAACTTTGGCAGACGAGAGATAAATGAAACATTATACTTGAAGCACAGTGGTCTCATGCTATACGAAACATGTCGTGACTTGGTTTATATGGTCCTTAAATACAATCTTTCTCGCATCTGCTACACGAAACCTAGCAAACAAGTATGGGGATTTCAAAGATGTGTCTTTTAAACTTACATTAGGAGTTTTTTTAGACTATTGCCTATGCAAAAATAACATATCGAGTTTGCGACAAAAAGTTACAGTTTGATTTAAAAAATGTACTCCAATAATGTTCGTAATATACGCAGTATTATACAAATTTGTACAAAACACGTTGTTTCTGATGTACATGTAGACAGACCGTTTCTTGAGAACGACCAACGGGACTGACAATGCGTGCGACAGGCCTTCTCGCAGGCCTCGTGCTGGCCATGTTGTGCATTCAACTGGGTGCGTAGTCTATATATTGTGTGTGTGTGTGTGTGTGTGTGTGTGTGTGTGTGTGTGTGTGTGTGTGTGTGTGTGTGTGTGTGTGCGTTCGTGCGTTCGTGCGTGTGTGTGTGTGTGCGTGTGTGCGTGTGTGTGTGCGTGGGTGCGTGCATGCGTGTGTGTGTGTGTGTGTGTGTGTGTGCATGCGTATGTTTGAGGTTGTACGTGTGTGTATCTAAGCGTGTGCGTGTGCGTGTGCGCGTGCGCGTGCGCGTGTGCGTGTGCGAGTGTGTGCCTGTGTGTATTTGAGTGCGCGCTTGAGTGCGTCTGCGTCTGTGTTTGTGTGTTTTGGTATGGCATATTGCTGTTACAGAAAACATTTAAACCGCAACTGATTTAACCATTCGCAAATGTTCAAATTTGTAGTGCGTTAATTATTTAACTAATACTCATAATCGGTTTGACACATAATTATATTTCGCGAAGTCAGCCTGAAAATCGCAATGATATGAACTTTTAATCAATGACGTTCGCACAACTATCACTTCCAGTGGAAATGATAGTTGCGCGAGAATCTTTGATTAAAAGTACAGTGTATGTACAACATTGTACGATATACGCACACTTACATTGTATCACTGAATATGTACGTCGTTGCTTCAGATGGTCACTACATCCACAAGAGACACAGCTCGATTTTGAAATCCTATAAGATCGGTAAGTTCTTGATACTCATTTATATCTGCCAACAATATGAAACTCGAAATCCGGGAGCTTGTATGGGTCTGTAGAGTTCGGTTCTGTCGGAGTGGACACTGGAAGAAGGGAGGGGGTACTGTTAGGAGTATGCTGTTTCGCTCCGGGAGTCCGGGTGATTCACAATACATCCGGGTGTTTTTATAAGGGGTATACTAATTGGTGTTCGTAGTTGAGGACTCGGCTTACCGTAATAATTGGCACCGCAATGCAGATGTTCAAATAAACGAATGTTGATATTAAATACTCAACTCAAACACAAAACATACTATCGCCACGTTGCTGCGTTTATTTGAGCATGGTTAGAGCTTAAGTGTGACTGTTACTGCTGTCGACATGAACATAACAATTATGGAGCTTCCATGAGTTGAAATATTGTCATTGCTATGCTATTCCATATTTGTGTCAACCCGCATTTGACCTAGTCCAAATTATAATCATTCCATATTCATCGTTACCTCTAAACTATGTTTGAGTTATTCCACATCGGAGTTAAAGTCCTTTGTTGAGGGTTAATTATTCGGTAGAGTTTTGTTATTGCCGCAACTGTATTACTATTGCATTACTACTGCTACAGTGTCTAAATATTGTGACAATAACGCAATAGTATTACGGAGAATCTAATAAACAGAGAAGCAATCACAAACAATAATTTATAGACGAATGCCTTGGAGGCAGTATTTTAAAAGTACTTACCGTATTTGCGTAGATGACGCCGCCCTTATGTCTGAAAATAACTGTTGATATTAATTCGACAATCAGTAAAAAAACACAATAAAGTTGTAAAAACATGTTTTCGAACAAATGAGAAACTTTCATTTTCCATATCCAAGATCAATTTTATTTACCTGGTAGAGCCTTTCGTCAACGTTATCACGTCGACTTGCATTAGTTCCGATGACGTTGAATGACGTCATCTACAAGGTAGTAGTAACAGGCATCCTGCAGTCTCGTAAGACTATGGATCTGTGCCCTGGTGTCGAAGATCAGTTGTTGGCTGGGCAGCGTCTGTTGAGGCTATGAAAAATGAAAGCTTCTGAATTGAAAACGAACTATCCTGAAGAATGTCCAGTAGTGTTTTCGAACATTATTAGTGTTTGTTGAACTGCGTTGCCTGTGTGTTTGTCCAGGTATTGGTAAACTAATAAGTCATCAACGACAAACGTACTTATGTAAATATATTATTTATGGTACTGCATCTTCACGTTGTCCATCGCTATGCATTGGTAGTTCGATATATTGTCACATATTACGTACATTTTCTTGTGTGAGTGAGAAGCTGACAATGCCATATTTTGTTCTGCAGGTTACCAGGCTTCGTTATTACTTGCGAAGAGTAAAAAATCTGGCAAATATACAAAGAAAGGTACGATTGTATAATTGTTACTAACTATATTATGGCCAATGTGTACTAACTAAATACGCTACATCGTCGACATTG
The DNA here is from genome assembly GCA_963995525.1 of Escarpia spicata. Classification (NCBI taxonomy): domain Eukaryota; kingdom Metazoa; phylum Annelida; class Polychaeta; order Sabellida; family Siboglinidae; genus Escarpia; species Escarpia spicata. Next base: position 56,896,006 of record OZ023209.1, read on the forward strand.
TTTTATTTACTAAAGTTACATTACTATCTTGTTTTGGCAATTGTTGACATATAGTTTTCGTAAAGTGAATTACTGGTCACGGGCACAGTGTATTGTTTACCGTCAAAACGTCGACCGAAATCGAATGTTTCTCTGTACATAAAATAGTAGGGTGACTTAACAATGAACTGACACTCAGATTTGTTCATGGAGCGTTATAGTTATAGATTTCCTCTAAGCAAGTTGTATAGACAATTTTAGTAACTTGTTCAGATCATAGGGTTATTGTGTTCTCTCTCCCCCTCTCTCTTCTACCTCCATCTCCCTGTATCTCGCTCTCCCTCCCTATCTCTCTCCCTCCCTATCTCTCTGCCTCCCTATCTCTCCCCCTTCCTCTCTCTCTCCATCTGTCGCACCTCCCTCTCTCTCAACCCTCTCACCCTTTCTCCAGCTATCTCTCACTCCTCTGCCTCTATCACCTCTCCCCCCCCCTCTCTCTCTCTATCTCTCTCTCTCTCTCTCTGCATGACTTCACACTTACGCACACTCACTAATTCCAGCAAAATCCGGCAAGATCTGCTCTACGTCCGGCACCCTCACGTACCAGTCGTTCGACGGGGCTCTCCTGAGCTACACGGGCGCCTGCAGGTACCAGGTCGCCGGCGTCTGCGGCAGCGGTCCGCCTCCTTTCCGCGTCTACATCCAAAACAGACGCGTCAGCAAGGTGTCAAAGGGCCAGCCCGTACAGGTCAAACATGTCGAGGTGGAGTACAAGAACAAGAAGATTCGTCTGCACTCGAACATGCGTGTGCTGGTATGTCACTGTGCACATTTTGGTAGTCGATCTTATTTCACCAACATGTTCTGGACTGGGGGATTTCTGAGGTTTGTATCTAGATAAATTCATGTGGCAGCACATTTATGATAAGATGACCTTCATTAGTTAGGCAAGTCTACATGTTTTTTTATTTTATATTTCGTTGGCTGGCAGGCACAATTATAGTGTATTTTTTATAAAGACCAAAATTATGAGAATTTTAATGTCTTTGTACAGGAAGAAAATTATGTGAGTTAATTTTCTTGAGACTCCAAGGCACATAAATGCATTATATACATATCACATACCAGGCAGGGTTAAGTTCAATTATTAAGTGTTAATTTATTAATTCAATTAAGTCAATTTTATTTAATTAATTATTATTAATTAAAATATTAATGTTATTTAATTAATTAACTTTTTTCTAAAAGAGGTTAATTTAATGTAATTGAATTAACAAATCTCAATTAACTTTATTTTATTTGACGTTATTTTATGCATTCCTCTGGTTATAGGCACTGTCCCGCTGTCGGTGGTTAAAGCTATACAAATAATTTTGCGTAGTGACCATAGTGATCACTCAATTGATATCAAAGACAATTACAAGCGCATGCTATTGCTGCAATAGTATCCCCGCCCAGCCAGTGTCAATCAGTGAATACTGGGAGTGTACTGTGTTATGTAAGAATACTCACCTCTATCACCCATCCAAGTGCATGCAATACAAAGAGTAGCTGGAGTCTGGAGCTGCTTAGTGTAGCTAAAATGTTGCTGACTGCTGATCGATGCTGGTCAAGTGACGACATTGACGATTGAACTGTTGATGTTCTTGAAATTATATAACCCTTTATTTTTCCCAACAGGAAAAAATATATATGACATAAAAAGCTATAAAAAAATTCACATACATACATACATCAGTTATGTAAAACATGCAACAATAAATATGCCGACACAACATGATACATTTAGCAACAAAAAGAAAGAAAACAGTTGGAGTCTCCTACCAAAGCCAAAATCCAAACCGATCGCTATCGTAGGAGTCACAAGTAGGACGATGTACATAATTAATATCAATGTATATGTGTGACGATGTATTGTGTTGATGTGTATGATGTATGCGTGAATACCTGACTTTAAAAAGTGGTGGATAGTTGTGTACGAATAGTCTTCGGGCATTAATTGCAGCGTGGATGGATGCTTCAAAGAGAAGTCGAGATGGTGTTCGATTAAACAGTTGTGCCAGGGAGTAAAGTGTAAAGCACTTTGAGCAGTCCTGAAGACTGGATACTGCGCTATAGAAAAATTTACCTTTTTACCTTTGTGTTTATCGATAATAACTGCAACTATGCTGGGTATGTGACAGGTGGACGGCCGTTCTCGCAATCTCCCCATCCTCAATGTCCCGGGCGTCAAAGTGGAGCTGGAGAATGGAGGTTGCAGCGTCGTGACTCTCAAGTGTGGAGCCATCATTAAGTTCACCAGCAAGGGCAAACTGTCCGTCCAAGTCTCTGATGATTACAAGTAAGACATTTACAAATTCTAGAGAGAAAAAACAAATATTACTCGAATATGAAACAGGAAATCGATGATTAGAATCAAGGCCAGGCTCACTCCTGACAGAAAGATAAACAAAAGGAGAAAAACTAAATTGACACTCCATGGTGTAATCTATGATGCTCAAATCAACACATGTTTGCCTAGACGCATATAAACACCAAACAGTGTTCTGTTTGAACACTCCAGTGTTATGTTAGCACACTCCAGTATTCTGTTAGAACACCCCATTTTATGCTTAGATAGTCAGTCATTTACTGTTTCGATACTCTCATTTGCTGCTAATTTTATACATAGTATTGTTTAAATATAGTCATTTTCTCTTTAGGCATTCACCCATTTACCGTTGCAGTACTACCGTTTTCTGTTTAGATATGCATTCAGCCATTTTATATTTACACAGTCAGTCTTACACTGTTACAATACTAATATTTGTTACTCAAGCATTTACACATTTATTATTTTACATTTACCGCATAGGCAATTACGACTACAGCACCTTGAGCCAATTAGCCAATTTGTTTCGTAATCATACGACAATAGGTGAACACATTTTCACTAAATGGTCTGTGTGAGAATGAAAAATATACAAAATACAATCAAATTTAAATATTAGTATTAAAAAAAACAGTAATTGTGTTAGCTACAAGATGCATGCCTCTTGATATATAGATTTGTTTTTTGTTGGGAAACTATAGTTTGTTTCCGTCTACACGACTTTACTTATTCGCGCAGGGGCAAGATGTGCGGTATTTGCGGGAACTGCAATGGCAACGAGAAAGACGACATCAAAGACCGAAGCCCAGCCAAGACGTGCAAGAAGTGGAGGGCACGCTCTGATGACGAGGACAGGTATGCAGTGGCTGGCGTTTGACTCGTGAGAGAGTGATTGTTTTAAGCAGGGTAGTGTAGGGAGGGCACAACTTTCCACTGGCGGCCGAACCAAATGGTATTGAACATGTTTCGCTCCCCGCGCCACCACAACAAGCTTTCGCTGTATCGGCTCGACTGGTGAAATTTGAAGATTGCGGCACATGTTCAATGATCTAAGGGGGCACAGTCAAATTGGCCCATTCAAAAAGATTCACGGCCACGCAAAACTCCAAAATGTTAGGGGTCACGTGCCCCTAGACCCCCCCCCCCCCCCTAGATACGCCTGGGTGTGGTAACTGCATTAGCAGGAAGTTCATTGAATCAATTGCTCAACCGAGAGAACCTGGACGGTCATGATAAAAGGAAATGAACTTGCGATTAACCCCACCTGCCTCCGTTGTAGCCAATCGCGAACTGTGTTTTGGGCGAATAAAACGCAACGTGGCGGCAATAAGATTTCGACACTATTTAGTCAAGTATTACGAACTTTGTACTAATAAATGTTAATGTACATAAATTAACAGGTAAGGTCGTTTTAGTTCTTCCACGTCGTTAACTTATTGTAAGCGTGACATCTTAAATCCATGGTTAGACCGTACGCTTCATTGTAGGTACCATAATCGCCAATAAGACAGGCTCACCAGATTAGTCCGTTTTCAACAGTTGTTTGCCAGTGCAAAGACTAAAGACAACGCAGCAAGTGTAACTTTAAACTAAAAAAAACCCAGAAATTATCTTGTCCTATTTTATTTTATATCGCCACCCTTTTTACTGGTTATTATTGTTTATTTGAACATGAACTTATTAATCGTGGCAAAAGCCTGCAGTAACTGTGTTCAGTCCAGGGGATGCAGTCATGATGTTTTTATTAGAAGTGTGCGTTTAAGTCGAAACAAAATGTTGTCGTTGAAATTATTGAAAAGGACTTGGTTATTTATTTAGCATCGGAAACTTAGAAATTTACTAATTGTAGAAAAAATATATATATTACTCGAGTACAAAAAAGGAAATCGACGGTTAGAATCGAGGCCAGGCTCACTCCTGACAGAAAGAGAAACAAGACGAGAACAACAAAATTGCCACTCCATGGTGTAATCTATGTTGCTCAAATCAACACATATATGTCTTGACGCATATAAACACCCAGCAGTGTTCTGTTAGAACACCCCAGTGTTCTGTTAGAACACTCCAGTGTTGTGTTAGAACACCCCATTCCATGCTTAGATATTCAACCATTTACTGTTTCGATACTGTCATTTGCTGCTAAGGCATTTTATACATTGTTTTGTTTACAATGAGTCATCGAAAACGTCAATTCTTGGACCTTTACTGTTTAATATATACATAAATGATTTCTCACAATCTAGTGACATTAGTTCGCTATGTATGCCGGTTCTATAGCATGATCCAGCACTATGAAATATTTTAGTGATAATGCACACAATAAAAACTAAAAATCCTTAATTAGTGAATAATTATCTTGAATGGCTAAATGTTAATAAATTATCGCTAAACAAAACCAAATCCAAATTTTAGTTTTTTCATATGCCCAATAAACGCATAGAGACTCTTACGTTTAAAATATATGATATAAATATTGATAAATTAGAAGAATTTAATTACTTAGTATTAACCTTGGACACAAATCTAAATTGGAAGAGCATACTGAAAAAATGTCAAATAAATGTTCAAAAATAGAATAAAACACGCACTAGCCTTACAACTAAAAGTTTAGTTATATAACTCATTGCTATTATCACACATTAATTATTGTATTTTGGCATGGGGATACCAAGTATATGGAATCAAGAGAATTCAAAAAAATATGCGGATAATAACCCTAAGCAGATATAATGCACATACTGAACCATTAAAAAAAAACTTTACCTATATATTTAATTTTATATATATTCACAACAATCTACAGGTTTATTTACTAGGTTTAGTTTCAAATGCTACCAAACACAACTACAACACTCGATAAATAATAAATATATATACCTTTAGAACAAAACACCGATCGAAATGTCTGAAATATAACTTACCACACACTAAAAAAAACCTCCCGTTTCAATCAAAGAAAAATATACACCCACGATTTCTATGTTAAAAAAATATTTCTTACACAGATGTGCTGATAAAAGCAGAATATCAAATTGTTATACATGCCAGCAGAACAAATACTGGTAAATATGTTCGGATGCAAATGTACAAACAATTAGACTGTAGCAATTACATACACATGTACACGCAACACAAACAAACACATAACACACACGCAGTGATTCTCACGCATGTACACGCACGTGAACACGTTTACACACGTACAAACGTACACACATGAGTTGGACATTATTGTTGTTAAGAAGAATTATATAATTATTAATGTCAATGGGGTGTCTCCTGTGAGAGAGACATTTTGTCTTAATACGAATCACCGACACCCATCTGGAAAAATTATGATTTATTTACTTATTATTTGTAAATTTTCTATATGCACAGGTATGATGTATTAGACCCTGTAAGTGTGTCTAGGTTTTACATGCATATTACATGTATACAACCAAGAAGAATGATATTATGTATATGTGGTGAAATACATTTTTCTTCTTCTTCATCATCTTCTTCTTATTGTTATTATTCACTAGATGTCATCACATTAATTACCCGCAGGTACCAGGTAACATTAAAACAATTTGATTTTGAAGTTTACTGTGTGAACAGAACGGAAACTGCTAGACGCAACATGTATTTCGAATGCGCGAAATCGATGCGCGCTGACAACGGAACCAGATATCTTTAAATGGCATCAGTTCTGTCATACTATCGCACATTTGTGTTTTTAGGTCACACCTTAATTTTAAGTCGTCGACTTTCAGTTGTGACGACAGCGATGAGGAGGACGACAAAGGAGTCGATAACGGAAAGAAGTCGAAAGCACGAAGCAGCAGACTCGGGTTCTTGTGTCGATTCTACAGCGGAACCGTGAGGAGTCTGTTCGGCAGATGTGTACGCAAGCTGGGCTTTGGCGTCGTCGCCAGGATGATGCGCCGATGCTACATGGACATCAACCACATGATGAACAACCGACGATACGTCATCCAAAGCCGTTGTAACGCCATCGAGGGCCTTTACGATGAGTGCGGACGACGGACTGATGTACATGTTAAACCATGGCGCAACCGATGCCGATGCAGTGAGTATCACTCTACCCGATACATCAATATACCTCTAAAGTCTATTTATTCAGGCAGTTCTACCGGTACATATGTTACTATTGAAACTTGCTCCGGTACAAATCATTGTACTTCCACAGCCGGAAACCTGTACCGGAAGGACATTACAAAAAACACTCCTCATGCGCATGACAGGAAAGAGCGGAGAACTATACCCAACACATAGCGATCTTCTTAAATTACCAGTTTACCTTCTGGTTTTGATCATATCATTTTATTTACATACATATCAGTGATCAGCGAAAACCGACGAACAAATCGCTAAAGAAAAGATTATAGTTCCCGCAATACGCACGTGTCGCTCCTAAGCACATTTCTCTTTAACCGAATACAAATGGAACAATCTTCAGTGCACAAGCAGTAACTCGCTAGTTGTACTCGTACAAGAAACCTCCTGAACAGCGAATTAACAGTATTAGTCGGATTAATTTCCTAAACTGTGTTGTTTCACAACTAATTTGAAACTGTCTTTGGGCGACCATAATTGCGAGGTGGCTGTATTACGGAGGTGTCCACTGGAGAGCTTCGATTGTACTCAAATGCCTCCCTACCTTCGTAACCTCAGGAAATTAACAAACAAAGGATACATGCTCTATTATCTACCTACCATAACATTCCAGGGGCTGGTTTCATGAAACGTACTTAAATTTACGCAAATACATAGCGTCACGTGTTTACGTAAATTCCTATGCTCGCTTATATAAAAAATCACGTAATTTACTAAGTCTAAGACAATCATCTTAGCGTTAAGAACTTTCTTAGCCGCTTTATGAAACCGACCCCAGGGCAAGTAACCGGACACAAAGCTAATAAGTTTATTCTGAAATGTGTATGTGGCAAAACCAATTGACGTATCGGCTCGTCTACGTCACAATCAAGATTATACGCGCGACCTCCGTCAAGATTGCCTTTGTCAACAATGTTGATAACGGTTATATATATGTGAGTTACGACATGACATCTCATGTATCATACATTTCCGCCTACAGTTGTCACATTATAAACTTTGCCATATGTATTTGTTATAAAGAAACCATTCGGGGCCTGAATTCAATAAATATATACAACGGAATGCACACGAACGAACCACGTGTTCGGTATCCATTTTGATGGCTTGACAGACCTTTTACTAGGCAAAAGGTCGCATGGTAGATAGTTTAATTGGCACTGTATAAAGACACTCCGTTTCGGCACGCAGAGCCGCAATGCAGCAACGGCATGGTCTACAGAGAGGATCTGACCAGTTGCCAACCGACCTGCTCTGACCCCGAGGGAGTGCGGGACTGCATCGATAGGAAAGCTCGGGAGGGCTGCGCGTGCCCCGCTAGCCAGGTTCTCAGTGGACACAACTGCATCCCCGTCAGCGAGTGCGGCTGTACGACCGATGACGGAGACTACAGAAAGGTAAGAACGAGGTTTGTGTTGACGTCATTGACCGGATATTTTCGCGACTGCGTATGTGCGAACTAGGCATTG